>VSDK01018474.1:0-51634 GCA_009767595.1 Symbiodinium kawagutii | reverse complement strand
CGGAGCTTGGCAGCGTCACGCATCTGTTCGCCACTGAGTTCTTGGGAGATCCTGCGAAAACACATTGAAAACAAAGAAAATACTCAAAATACTCATAAATACTCTAACACTTTAAGAATCCTTTAAGAATACTTTAAGAATACTTTAACACTTTACACACATTTCAAAGACTTTAAGTGTAAACAAAAAACTTGAAAACTTTCAATACACTTTGAACATTCACACTTTCATTGCACACTTTAAATCAGCAGTTTGATGAAACACTTTAAAACATCATCTTCTAAGAGTAAGTGCCCTGCACTGGGTCTCCGGACTCTTTGTCGAAACTACGTCGATGACCAAGAACTGCATGAGCAATTGGGCCCAACAAGCGTTCCAAACCTGTGCCATTCCCCCCAGAAAATCACATTCTAATTGGAAACAGCTGTCGCACCACAATTCTTTGCTTCACGACTGTTCACACTGAATAATTGCATGTGAAATCAATTAAAAATTGGACACCTCCCTCCCACCAAGACCATATGGACAACCTTGTCATTGCAATCACTTTGACAAAGTGAAGTGTTGCAAGTGGTGCAAAAGTCGTGTGAAAGTGTTGAGGAAGTGCAAGGGTGAAGCATCGAGGAAGGAAAGGGGCGCCTTCAGAGGCCTCAGGCGCAACAGTAACTCTGACGCTGCCCACTGCCACTCCTGACCACTCTTTAAAAATTAAATTACTGAAGCAATTAAACTATAAAATGCTACAAATCTATTTAAGTCACTTAAACTAAGCCCAATCTACTTAAAGACTCTTCTTTTCAGCTCTTGCTGACTCAAACATCTCTGTTTTCAGCTTCTCGAGGGTTTGAATTTTGTCTACTGGTTCCTTCCCTTTCTCTGGGTCTCGCGCCTTGCACAGAAGCAACTCTGAACCCGGACGCATCACGAAGTCACACCTTTCTGTAGCCTCACAAATGAACATCAACATCCAACAAATGACCCACCTGTCGGAACTTGACAAATGAACAACAATTTCATCAACAATAATCACAATTGATCCAATTGATATTCATCATGACTAAATTGAATATTATGATATTCAAAATTCACAAATATTTATTGATATTCAATCTAAAAAAAACACCTCGGGACACCTGGCATTTCTTTGTGCGAAGGCACCTCGATGCAGTGGACCTCTTTGGTTTTCATATCAATCGTTGGGCTCCTCAGAGTCTCTTCCTCCACCTGCAAAATGAAAACAAAACAGCATATTCAACTAAACAAATCAAGTTCATATGAGTTTAAAATAGTTTAAAACTATTGTA
The DNA here is from genome assembly GCA_009767595.1 of Symbiodinium kawagutii. NCBI lineage: Eukaryota > Dinophyceae > Suessiales > Symbiodiniaceae > Symbiodinium > Symbiodinium kawagutii. The sequence goes on along the minus strand of VSDK01018474.1, from coordinate 50,330 downwards.
TCTGAGTCCAAATAACATTAAGTCAACACACACAATCGAAGAAAAAACCAACATGATGCAAAGCATGTGAAGTGCAAACCAGCAGGTTGTGGGGTACCCAGGAGAACGATGAAAGGAATCAACAAAGCATTTCTTCCTTTCAAAATTAAGGGTTGATAATTCCTTTCTTCTAAAACAGTTAAAACACAATTGCATAACTTCGTCTGATCCAATCTGACATAATTTCTGGCATACATTCTTTCTGGCATTTTGTTGGGCGCACATACTGGTGTTCTATCTGGCATGTCTTCTTTCTGGCAGTCTATCTGGCATGCTTTCGGCAATCTGGCATACCTTCTGACATTCTCTCTGGCATATCTTCCAACATTCTTACTGACATTCTATCACACATGTTTTTTGGCGTTTCTGACAATCTTACTGGCACTCTATCTGACATGTCTTTCTTTTCTTCCGGCATTATCATCATCATCATCATCATCATCATCATCATCATCATCATCATCACCGGCATCATCATCATGATCATGATCATCATCATCATCATCATCATCATCATCACCATCGTCGTCATCATCATCATCACCATCATCATTACCATCGTCGTCATCACCATCATCACCATCATCATCACCACCACCACCATCAGCATCGTCATCATCGCCATCGTCATCATCATCATCATCATCATCATCACCATCACCATCACCATCACCATCATCATCATCATCATCATCGTCATCGTCATCGTCATCGTCATCATCGTTATCGTTATTATCATCATCATCACCATCACCATCACCATCACCATCATCATCATCATCATCATCATCATCATCATCATCATCATCGCCATTGCCATCGTCACCATCATCATAATAAAAATAATCATCATCATCATCATCAGCAGCATCAGCACCACCACCACCACCACCACCATCATCATCATCATCATCGTCATCTTCATTGTCATCGTCATCATCATCCTCATCATCATCATCAGCATCACAACCGCCCCCATCCCCATCCCCATCCCCATCACCATCACCATCATCATCATCATCATCATCATCATCATCATCATCATCATCATCATCATCATCATCATCCACACCATCATCATCACCATCATCACCATCATCACCATCATGACCCTCATCACCATCACCATCACCATCACCATCCTCATCGCCATCGTCACCATCGTCGTCATCATCATCACCATCATCATCATCACCACCATCACCATCATCACCATCATCAGCATCAGCATCATCAGCATCATCATCATCATCATCATCATCATCATCATCATCATCATCATCATCATCATCATCATCATCATCATCATCATCATCATCATCATCATCATCATCATCATCATCATCAATCATCCACACCATCACTTCGTCTCAATCAATCGTCTCTTCCTGCGGGCTACCTCTTCTGGACACTTCTGCCACCTCCTTGTGCAGTCCACATGCTACTAGTGATGACTGGTGACAATGACGCTGCTGCGGCTGATGTTGATAATGATTGATTGATGAAATGTGAGAAAGAACGAATGACGCATGACGATGACGCGGATGATGATTGTACACTGCGCATCTCCAGTTGCTGGCGGCCCCAAATGTAACCTGGGAGATGAAGGACTGTGAAGGACTGTGAGAAGAGCCCCAAGTGGAACTCCTTGAAGCAAGAGCCATCCAAGTGCCATCACAAGCAGAAATGATCGAGGTTCACAATCTTTTTATATTGGTGAAAGGACTTTTGGGTACTGGCACTTCCACTGTCCCCTCTGCTGACCTCTTCATCTTCCATTTCATCGTCAACTGCGTCCTAAGTATAGCAATGGAGATCTGAGGAGGAATTTGGGCAAAGGAGGCAGGGAGTTATTGTCAAAGAATGACTGGAAGAGATTACTCCGGAGTTTCTTGCTTGAAGATATTGCATTCTTTAGTGAAGGATCATTTCATCAATTGCAATTTCAGAGTCAGCGCAATCTTACATTCTTCACTACATGATGTGAAGACATGCTTCATTCAAATACATCAAAATGATTTAGTGCCTTTGCGGGGGTGCTTCTGACGCTAAGCCTAAAGGACCACCATGAGCCAACTTGCAAACCTGGTGCTGTGAAGAACATTCAAAAGCCATGAAACCAAACATTTTTTCTGCAAAACAAACCATTTTTTAAGGTGGGCTGAGATCCTGCTGTGCTGGGGATTGCACGGGATCATCGTCAGACTGCAACAGGGCCATATCACTGTCGAGTAGTGACTCTTGCACTGAGAAAGGCTTGAAGAATTTATGATTTTCTGTGAGATTCTGATTTGATGTGAATTCAAGACAGGACATGACACCACACTTTCCAGTCTAAGCCTGACACAAAGAAGAAATGACATCAAGATCAGTGAGGAAGTTTTTTCAGGTTCTAAAGTTAATTGTCCACTCCCTGCTGCAACTGGCACCCTGGTTTGCGTGGTCTTGGGTGCTCGTCCTCCTGAGCAAAGGCGATGAGCATGACTGAGTTTCAACAGAAACACAGGCCAACACAGACTTCTTTCAGACTTTCACATCACCAGCTTTCCAGCGCTCCAGATGTAGCAGCACCACCAGGCATTGTACATCCGCTAGGAATCTCCACACATTGCAAGGTGCTCGGGAACAATGCCTGGCCCAAAGGATACTCATTTGCTCGCTGGGTCCGTCAAGACTTCTTTAGCCTTAGATAAACATTCTTAACTGATGCAAATTGAATTCATTGTTCTGTTTTCAAACCTGATAGCCCGCTGCTCTCGCCTCCAGCTCAAACGCCAAACCTCATCGTTTCCGCATTTCTCCGAGTGCGTTGTACGAGCATTCCCAGCACTCCCCTTGCAATACTGTTGACCAACACACAACTGAAGAGGAAAACCATCAGGCAAAACGGATTAGTGTTGATTTGAAACAGAAACAAGAGACAAGTGAAGCGTTGGTGACAAGAGAAAAGTTGATTTGAAACAGAAACAGGAGGATTGGGTCTACTCACATGAATGTACGTATTCCATGGTCCCACAATTGTGACCCGCCCCGAATCCAGGCACTCAAACCCTCACAATCAGTTTTGGTACTGTCACTCCGAATGTCTCAAGTGCGATTGCTAAGCTTTGAAAAACTTCGAAGCTGGGAATGCAAGGCATGGCAAAGCCTTCATGCGTCCCACCAAGTGCCCAACGATCCGCCATCACGATGTGACTGATCCTAAGAGCTCAATGATTTGAATGTGAGAAGGCTGGCCGAACGAAAGCCCTCAAACTAAAGTTATTCTCGGATGACCGCAGGGTTTGCTGCTGCAGTATGACAAAGCAAGCAAATCGCAAAAAAAGACTCCTACTGGTTGAAAGGAGTGAGACAATTTTTTTGTAAGGTACTAGGACTAGACTTTTGGTGGCTTTCGCAATGAGTGAAGCCGGCACAGCAGAAGCAGTCAAGAGTGTAGACGAAGGACTGTGGACTGGGCAAGTGGATTTGAAAAGAAGCCGCATTAATCTGCAACTGGGCGAAAAAAGTCCTCTTACCCAAGGCTTTTTCGAACAGGCCAATTCCACGTGGACTTCTGCTGGCAAGAGCAATAAAATGCCATGGAAACCACGGTTTTGTTTCAACGAGGTTGTGTTCATCAATATCCCGTCCGTAGAGCAAATGGTTCTAGAGATACACATAGCACGATGCTGGTCAATCTATGACGTTACCTGACGTTACCATCCAAACATCTGGACATAGATGATCCTCTGATGGCAAGATGGTGCACTTATTCGATTGTCACTTGTCGAGAAAGGAAAAACATGGAAATTGGAAACACTTCTGAAAGAAAATGAACATATAGTTAGAAACATTCAAAGGCATCGGGAAAACTTCAGTCACAGGCAAACGAATGCCAAGTGTGAAGCAAGTGGCAAGCGCACACGTTTGCCCCACCAGTGTGGCTCACCCACGCTGCGGCGATACATTCGGAATAGCTTCTCCCCGTTGAGCTGAGCACAGCAAAGAAGAGCTCTAAGAATAAAAGGGGTTAAGCGGAGCAAACATAAAGAGAATACTAAAGAGAATTAAGAAATGTCAACATAACAATTTTATTCAACCTGTGCATTACAACAACCCTATCTGTTTAAGACATTCATTATAAGTGTACTGTTTATTCAAACCTCCATGACAGGGCATGCCCTTTGAGTGTTCAAGACTTCAAAGGCCTCTTGATTCTTGGCTGCATGGAAGGAAATGATCACCACACTCCTGTCACAAGTCCAACGTTGGCAAGGTTTATGGTTGTTTGCCTCTATGGTTCAAATTGATTCCTGAAGCAGATGACTGTGTTCTGCGGAAATGCGTCTTTTTTCTGGGAGATTCAAACAGATTCTAAAGTAGATTCTAAAATTTATGTCAATTCTTTTTCTGTCGTTTCCATGTCAACCTTGGAGCCCGGTCAGCGGCTCCAGTTCAAGCGTAGAATCAAATCCCAGTCTGCAGAAGCGTTCGGAGATGCGTAGATGATGCGACCCGGTTTCAGGTGACCAACCCACTTGGCGAAGTCCATCAAAGGCACACCCAAATCCTTAGTGCAAAATATTCATCGATGCCATTCCTTTCATCTTGATTAGTTTCATGGAATACATACAGAGATGAATGGAGTGGAATGGAATGTCCAAAAAAAACAAACATTCTTGGCCTTGCACAAGGGCAAGAGTGGCTAGACACGGGTGTTGCTATACAGCACATGAGTCCGTATATCATTTCTATCAGTTTCAACTATTGTTCACGCTGCACACAGGGCAGAGTTGGAGCAGTTGTGGCCAAGCATCTACTGCCAAACCACCTGGAATGAATTCCTCACGATGACTTCAGTCTTGAAATCGGAAGAATTTTTCAGTAGAAAAATCAGTGACACATTGACAGTGCCTTCCCCAAAGGTGCCCTTCTCTCCCTTTCCTTTATACTATATATATATATATATACATACACATCAATCTATGAAGAATGTATCTATATCATATATATATACATATATATTGCAATATGCATATGCTACTAGATATTTTCTAGATTACTTGATAAATATCTTTTTATGTTTTCTCTTTCTCCTCTTCCTTTTCGGTCCTTTCCCCATTCGGCAAAGTTGGCGTCGAAGCTGCGCGACCCGGGCATCTCAGCGCAGATCTTTGGCGCGTGAAGAAGTGGCCTACGCAGTGCCCTTCGCAACGCAGAAGACTTCTCTAAAATGAGACATTTCTGATATTTCTTACATCATCTTACATCATCTTACATCATTTTACGTCATTTTATCTACGTAACACTTTATTTCTTTAATATGTTTTCTTTTCTAGTGATGACTTATCACTTGTTGTTCATTTTAAGTTGAATTAGAGCTGGTAGCGGTAGTTGCGAAGTAGTGGTAGTCCCTGCGCAACAGTTCTCCTTGCTGTTGGACAACAAATCACCCGCTCTGATTGCCTTTGCATCGACCCCAGGCCCCAGCACCTCAAGGAAGGCCCTGAAACAAACGAGACTCGCAAGGAGAGAGTGGAGTTCCTTCTTCGGCAGAAGTTCCTTCTTTGAGGTTCAAGTTCTTCAAGTTCTGCTGATTTATTCAAGATCTTCTTCCAGATCTTCTTCCAGATCTTCTTCTTCTTCTTCTTCTTCTTCTTGTTTTCGTCGCTTCTTCTCTCACTTTTGCTGTGATTGCATTTGTGGTTGCAGTTGAGGTTGTTGCTGCTGTCCTAGGGCATGTCTGCTCATCACGTAGCTTTCCAGAAGGGAATTAAAACAAAAAAACAAACAGGTCCAAAGAAAGAGGGAACAAAGAACAAAGAACAAAAACACAAAGAAACAAAGGAGAGAAAGACATGCACAAGAAAAGAGCTAAACACCAGAACAAAAAACGTCCTTGGAAAGTGTGAAAGCTCTAAACAGGGATCGTTGATCAGACTTAGAACATGCCTTTCTTTGGCAATCAGCGCCTCTGACAATAGTCCGCACACATGTCGAGCTTTGCAGGTAGGTCCTGTGCAGAGGGGAAAAGTGTGGCTCGGCTGAAGTCTGAGTAACTTTGTCCTCTGAGCCGTCCAAAACTTTCAAACAGAGAAACTGAAGAAACTAAAGCTTTGTGAAGAAGCTAAGCTTCTAAGCTTCTCTTTGAGTTCTCACAAAGATGCTAAAAGAACAACGAGAACAGCGAGGACTGAGGACTTTCTCTGTGGATTGCAACGCTGCCTTGACACTGGAGACCAGCTTCGAGAGGAATGGGAAGATTTCCTTGAGACGAATGAGCCTCGGGTTCGCTTGGCACCCAAACTTTGTGAAGTTTTTATTTTGTTCGCTGCGTCAGTCTTCACTATGCCAAGCAGCTTGTCTTCTGGTCGAAGCACCTTGGGCAGTCTCTTGTGCTTGCCATCTCTGTTGTATTTTATCATACACTGATTCTGTTGTATCATAAATGATGAGAATAAACAAACCTTCACTCGGACTCTACTGACTCTGCTTTGAGCTTGGTGCATAGTATTCATTCAGCAGCTCGAAAGCCAGAAGCACCCGAAGGCAACAGCTTGTTGAGAAGAAGAGGTGGTGCTGTTGCTGCAGCCAACCCGCCAGCCTCCAAAGGTCTGCTGAGCTTCTGCAAGTTGGACTTTGCTATTGGAAAGATTGAAGTTTGAGTTTGCTATTGCAAGGATTGAAGACATTTGAAGACGGTCAAATGCAGTGTAGGCATCCTTTCAGAAGTAAACTGCTAAGGATGTAGACAAACTTAAGCAGAACTGAACAGGGGCATGTGTATGCACGCCTTGTCCAATGACGAGAGGCTGTGTGTTCCTCCTCCAAGAGATATTTCGACCTGAGACTGCACTGAGACTGCACTGGCGGCTGAATTGTCATGCCACATGACCCTTTACCAGCTCCGCTGTCGGCTCCGCTGTCCCATGTGTCCCATGTGTCCCACGGTGAGCTCCTGACAACCAGACCAGGAGAGAGCCAGTGGTCCAAGCCATCCAAGTCTCTCCGTAAGGCCCAGCGCATTTCTGCGTCAAAACATCCTCGAAACAAAACCGAAAAAGCTTTGAACAAATGTCCATTTTTGTCAAATGTCTTTTTTAGACTTTAGGATGTAATGCACTTTAGATCTTAAGTGAGTTTTTTAAATGCATGTCTTTGAATGTTTGTCTTAAATCAAAAATCTAGATGTTTTTATCTGTCAGGGGTAAACCTTTTTATCTAAAGATTCAAATTCAAGACATCCAAGTAGAAATAAATGTATTATTAAGTATTAAAGTATAAATAAATGTATTTGAATTTGAATTCGATGTTCATCCAAGTTTTCTTCATTTTTGGGTCCTGCAGGACTTGCGGCTCCAACATGGCTTGTGGCAAGCTGATGTGGAAGACGCCGGAGCCCAAGGGCGACGTACCTCACTGTTGTCCCAATCTTTTTATCAAATGAAGCTTAACATGTGAAAAAAACCAAGTGATTCGCAAAAAGGAAGCGCACGAAGACCAAATCTCCCAAAATCATTCGACAAAATTCAGTACCAAATCTTTCTACAAAATGTTTCCCCAAAAGTCTGACGCATGACAGTGGTTAGATGTGGTTCGGATGTTGATTCTGTAAATGAATTCTCTGACGACTTGGTTTCGATCTTGCGGTATCAGCTAGTCGGTTTGAGGAGGCTGTTGGCACACCCCCCAAGGGTCACGTGCAAAATGGGAGCTTGGCATGCTGTGGAAGATCACGGAGAAACCCATTGCTAAAGCCTTACAGTTTGACCCCAAAGGGCAGTGATTCGATGCTGAAACTGCCCTGGACTGGAAAGCTGCAATGCACATTTCAGCTGAAACCATGTGGAGCAGAGTACTCTGTGTCTTCGTCAAAAACAGGCCAGATTCCAAAAGTCCATTGTAGCTAGCCTGTAAGAAAATCCGAACAACGTGCTAAGAGACAGTTGAACACTTTTGAGTCCTTAGTGAGTTCTCAGAACTCTCTCAACGGAAACTCCCTTTTAGTACCCTCCTCTTGGTGAGTTCTTCATTTTGTGAATTTGGAACTGCCAAGCAGTTGCTGCCAAGCTGCACCATCTGCCAAGGTGGCAGTGAGTCTGCCTTGGCACCAAGTTGCCCTCACCGACGTGAACAGCATGATGCTACACAGGTGAGATTTATCTTGATATCCATATTTTTCAGCAATAAATACTCCTTATTTGTTCATCAAAATGTTCATGGAAATATTCTTCGATCTATTTTACATCATATCAATCGTAACTAATCTTGAGAGGTTAAACTCACACGTGCTCGAGCTATCTCGTGCTGTGTCCAAGTGGCGAGAAACAGGCGGAGCTGGCTTTTCCTTGTCCTTTGCTTCCTGGCGATCAAAGCAGCAATCTATTTGCATGAGATGCTCCTGGATGCTTCGGCACCGATCTCATTCGCAGCGACTCACACTTTTCAAGCTTTCGACAAAGTCGACAAAGTCGCTCTCCTTGGCTCTGACTGAAAAGTCCTGCTCTTCCTCGCCTGGAGATGCAGAAAGGCAGCAAACAATGCGTTGTGCCACAGCCCTGCGGGCCCTGCCGGCCCTGCCTTCTTCTTGTTCCACCTCTGGCTCATCTTTCACACCTCACTACTTTCAAGGAAAATCAGAAAAGAAACCGATGGCGTTGTGAAAGCACAAATCTCTAAGCCCAAGGAATGGCTCACAACAGTGACAATCTCTCAGAATGGTCAGAGACAAAATTGCTGCTGAGAAACCAATGGTCTCTGTGGGTGCCTCAGTTAAGTCACAAAGCACCAAGGAACAAGTGGAAGCACAGAAGCTGATGAAGTAAGACAACTTCTTAAACCAAGTATAGTTTCAAACAATATATTTCAATGACTGGTAGATGTCTTTTAAAACTTGTCGCGATCCACCAAAAGTGAAATAGATTTGTCTCTAACAATCCTATTAATTCTTACTGATCATTGAAATCGATATTTACCACTGGTCTTTTCTATGACTTATATTCAAACCTATCGGATATATTTTTCTCATTTTGAGTAGCTATCAAAGTCAAAAGTCTATTCTGCTCTATTTATATACTTGTTCCTCTCATTTATTTTCACTCTATTTATATATTTGTTCTATTTTTTCATACATTTCTCATTTTTGTTCCTCTATTTTTTCTCATTTTCTCCATCTTGACTTCTTTTGTGCTAGCCACGAAGTGCTTCAGCGGCAGCTGCACGGACGGAAAGGCGTTGCGCAGCGAGGCGAAGAGAAGGATGGCGCCGCAGCTCAGCCCTGGCAGAAAAATGAAAAAGAGAAAGAATTGAATAATAATAAAGAATTACAAGAATTGAAAGAATGACCAAAGAATAAAGGAAAAAATAAAGAAAAGGATTGAGAAGAATTAAGGAACCAATTAAAGAGAGTGAAAATAAGAATAGACAAAGAATAATAGAAGAATCAGAAGAGAAGGTGGACAAAATCCAAGAAGAGAAAAAATAAGGAGAAAATCAGGAACTTGCAGAGACACAGAGACAATATGTCAACATGAGCTCAAAAATCTGTGAAAATTCGACGACATGAGTAAAGAACCTGTAATTCAAGTACACTAAATCGGGAATCAAATAAAAGGAGAAAAAGAAAAACGCAAGTTTAAAGTTTAAATTGAAGAACACACAAGTATGTATCTGAAATAGGAAGAGTTAAGAACTCGGAAGTGCTGTTAAGCGAGCTCGATTGGACGGAGCCGGGTGAGTTCTGCTGCTTCAGTCCTCCCACAATCCACTTCTCCAAAGGCAAAGACACGGCGCAGTTGCAGAAGTCAAAAACTTCAAATGCAACACATCCAAGTCCAACACATCGCTTCTCTTGGCTTCTCTCTCTTTCTCCTCTCTCCTTCTTCTCTCTTTTCTCCTCTTCTTTCTCCTCATTTCTTTCTCATTTCTTTTTTCGTCTGTCTTTTCGTTTTCTCCAAAACAATGCGCTGGAAAAACTCATCGTCACCGTACACGCTCCTCTCGGAGCCACGACTCTGCCTCGGTAGACGACAAACCGAGTAGGAAAGAAGTAGAACTCATATCTTAAACAGAAAATTAATAAACTAAGTAAAAAATAAGTTAAGTAAGTTTAAGTAAAATTGTGTTAACTAAGTAAACCAAGTTGTTAACTCACTTAAGCTTCTTCAGTTTATCTTCAACAAACAAATATCTTAGAAAAGCTTCTGCTTTACATCTTGTCACCTCCCCAATCTTGGCAAGATTCCGCCAGAAGAGGTTCAACGGACCTGCAAAACTCACAATGCTGCCCCTTGTCCAGAGAAAGGTGGAGCAGCATATGCAACATGACAATGGTCATGCGAGGAAATGTAGGACAAACAAACGAGAACACTGAGCAAACTCCAAGGGAGATGAAAAGGTGCAGTTACATCATCTGAATCCGCCTCTTTGATCCTCTTTCTCTCTTCTACTCTTCGCTACTCTTTATTATTCTCCCTACTCTCTCTCTCTCTCTCATCACTTCCCGTTCTCTCTCTTCTCTTCTTCTCTTTTTATTATCTTCTCTTCTTCATTCTTCATTCTCCTCTTACTGTTATTTTCTTCTCTTCTTCTCTTCTTCTCTTCTTATTTTCTTATCATTCTCTTCTCTTCTTATTCTCCTCTGATTCTTCTCTTTGCACTTCTCCCGCCTTCAGAGCATTCCATTGAGAGCACCTTGGAGATCTCCCCTTGTAGTGCTAATGCCACGGCCGTGTTCTTCATCCTCGGAACCAAGCGTTCTCACATTGTGGAACACTTCTTCCAGTGCAGAACACTTCTACTAAAACAAATCAACAGTGGTGTCCGTCCAGGGGGTTCCAGTGATATCTGTGGTTCTGTCAAAGGTGCAAATCTCCAGCATCGAAGTCACGCGTGTCCACTTGTGCTGGTGCAGACCGAGCACGTTTCTTCACCTCCTGACGCTGGTCTTGGGTTGAGACTGAAGTGACCCAAGACAAGTTTTTGAAAACTCAAACACATCAACTAAACCTTTTTTATTTATTCGAGCTTAGTTTACTTAATCTAGCTTAGAACATGAAAAGAAGCAAAATTGCGCTGAAAGCTCTCCTGGTGTGATCGCTTGCTCAATGCAGCCATTTCTTGCAGCTGCTCCGCGAAACTCTTTGGATGCCTTCCACAGCAAAAACTCAGCACTAAAATCTCTTTTGAAGATCTAAACATCTAAGGAGAAGAACTAAGAACATCCATAGGAACCTTTCAAAACAAAACCAAGGGGAATTTAGAAGGACATGCTATGCCCATGCCCAACATCCCTCTGTTTCTTAGCAGGGCTCTGTCCTTCCAACTTAGCGTCCCAAGTGGTCGGTGTGAATCCAAGTCATCATAAGCTTTACTTGTCACTCCGATCTGTCCAGGCGGATCATGGACATCCCAGGATCTGCCGTTTTTGTGTTTTTCGCAAACTCACAAACACAATTGAACACATGTTTACTCACATAATAAGTGCGCTCAAATCTTAGAGTAATCTCTTCTAATTTCATTCATTTTTTCATTCAACACGTTGTTATCATGATGGAACCTCAACTGCGGGGCAGTTTGCGTCCGCTGCAGAGTGCATGGGGCCGGAGGAGGTGCCTGAGGCGAGATTTGCAAAGCTTCGAAGGAAAACAAGTCGAAGTAAGACAAACATTTGACAAACATGACAACTTTATTTGACAATTTGTAAACAATGCAACTTGATGTAACTTGATGTAACTTGTGCTTACTTCATGTAAACTTCAAATCAAAATGTCAATGTAAACACATGAAGTAAACACATGTAAACGGTAAGCTACATGAAAGGAATGAATCCAACTTCTAATGCTAAATGAAGTGCGAAATCTGAAGCTCGAATCTGTTCAAGCAAAATGATGTAATTAGATAAGTCAAAAGAAAAACCTGCAGAAAACAAAATGTAGAAAAGGTGATGAAAAATGCGCTCTCTTCATTTCGTTCGTTTCCCTGCGCTGAGTTGTCGCATTCTTCTGCAAGGAACGACTTCTGCTACAACCACGTCCTGGCGACTCTCGACAACCAGTGCACTCGACGTGGCAGCTTTTGACGCCTGCCTTCATCTCTGCTGCGACGTTGAAAACATGTAACAAACACTGAAGCAAGGATTCATGGATGACATTTCTGGGGAATAAGTTCTTTGAAGTAAAGATTCGATTCTTTTCTTTGGCAAGAAGTATTCTTTGAATGATGTTTCTTCCATCTTTCTGTGTCACATCTTTCTTTAGTTGACTCTATCACTATAGTTTATTAGATCTGCACTTGATATAGCTTCATTAAATCTTAATGTATTCTTTTTACTGTTTACTTTCAAGAAGTAAACTCTCCTCCACGATGGGCGGTGCAACATCGGGCCGAAGATCATCAGAATCCTACACCCAAACGGGAACTAAACCTGTGAAATATGAAAGCTGAAACAAGAACACGACTTCACAAATATGCAAATGATGCAAATGCATGTCTTCTGAATTCTCAATTTGTAATTTCTTCATTTGAACAATCAGAAAGTCATCATTTTGTGATCTTCGTAATTTGTGCGTGAAAGTCATTTAAGTAATGACTTAATTCTTCATTTGGAAATTGGGCAAAAGTCGATGATCAGCGCCAGAGCCGAGGTGCATGGATTGGGATGCGGCCACCCATGCGACCAGGAGCGCCAACGGGAAGCCTTCGTCAAATTTCCAAAAAGGAAGCCTAAGAAGGAAAACTCATAAAAACATCTCACTACTCTACATACATGCTCCCTAAAAAAATCCTTCCTACTACATGAAAACTTCAGAAGAAAATCCACTCACTTCAGAAGCACTTCATATTTGATACATCTTCATACTTCATTCCTCTCACTTTACACTTCACTTCATCCTCCCATCCTCATCCATCCTCCCCATAGCCATCGCCTAACTCTTCCATTGTTCACCATCACCTGGGCTCTGTCCCAAAACCTGTGCATATCTCACACTGAGATCCACTGAGATCCGTGCAGATCGTCGCATTTGCGAATTTTCTTCACCTCCAGTCATGTCACCTCGGGCACTGGATGATTTCGACCTCTTTGCATCGCCACTTTGAAAAAGAAATTGCATTACCAAGATTGAAGTGTCATGAAGTGTCAGAATTCTTGGCAAACTTTGAATTTTGTTTTTCTTGTCGTTGGAACTAAGGTAGACCCGAAGTTGTGCAACTTAAGGCATTCTTAGCCAGACCGCCTCTCTGTAGCTGTGCCAGGATATTTGGCTTCTCCCCTGGCCGCCTGACAAGTGGAAAAGATCTGAAGGAATGTGACAACATGAAGAAAAACAAATAAGGAAAACAATCAAAGGAGAAAAGAGAAAAAAGGAAAAGGAGATAAACAAAATGAAAAAAGGAAAAGGATGAAAAGGAGAGAAATCGATTTTGCAAAAAGAGAAACGAAGAAAAATCGCCACACGGCGCCACGTCTCGAGGCGCTCCTTCTGATAGATGGAGAAATGGGTGTCTCGTCCACCAGAGAGTTGCGCTTTGCGCTGACCCGTGGTGCTGGTGCGGCAAGGGAAGTGACACCTCAATGAAGAAAATCAATGAAAATCAACGATAGCGAAAAAAAAAAGAGAACAAATAATTCATTGATCTTTGGAATCAAGGTGATATTGAAAGAAGACATTGAGTTTCTACATTTTAAAGAAGGCAATTCATTTCTGCTTTCAAAAAGTATTGCTCAAATACAGAAACAACTCAATGAACAATTTCACATTTTGGCACTTCGAATTTGCAGGTCAAGAAGATTCAAGCAACACCCTCGCAAACACAGGAAGATTTCACATCCAGGCCGATGATAACCTTGCAAGTGCTTGATACGTCGCATCACTTTTTACTTTCTTCAAAGGTTCACCAATGTATTTGAGTATTTGGGCTGCAGTCTGAGAGGCTCTTCTTGAAACTTGGCTTCACTAGCCTGGAAAGCAAACATGCGTCGGACAAGGAACATCTTGAGCATCTTGAGTAGCCTGTGTTCATCTGTGTTCGCATGACTCGTACGACCATCTGACAACGGACATCTGCAGCTTGTTGCAATCTGTGCCTTGGCAAAATCAAATCATCTGTGGACCTGCCAAGGCGACGAGATGCGACGGCGAGGCAATGCAGCAAGAAAGAGGAAACTGCCAGAAACTGCAGTGCCAAGTCACGCTGCTGTTGGAGCCAGACCTTGCTCAGCATCTGCCAAAGCCTACAGAAGCGTGACCGATTCATTGCCGTGTAGAATTCCAAGGACGATAGCGGCTGCGGTGTACGATTTCGACTTGCAAACATGCTTCTCGTCACAGCGTAAAAGTTTTGCTGTCACAACAAACCTCTATGCTCTCCTCTTTGAGCGCCCTTTTTGACCAACACGGAGCACAAGACTATTGAAAAAACAAAGCATTTTGACGCGATGCCTAGCAGTCCGACATAGACATACCACACACCACACACAGACCATACACACACAAACATTTCTCTTGAAATCTCTTCCCTGACATCTGGGCTGAGGGACTACTTGCAACCTTCGTCGGATGACGACTTCCAAACTTCCTCGATTCATTTGCATATTCGTAGGTTGCATCTTGGCGAAAGTCCTAAAGCCTTGAGTCCTTGACCTTTCTTATCTTGACATCGATTCTTGTATCCCTTCTAATTCTCCTTATTTTCTAGCAAGAATATTTTCTTGTCATTAGAATATTATCTTTTTCTTTTTCTATTTCTTCTAATTTTCGTGTTCTTTTTCTTTTGTCCCTCGTGATTTTATCCTGTCATTGTGCCTGTCGTCTTCGGAGCTTGGCTCGTTCATGAATTGCATCTGCCGCCATTTCAGCCACGCATCGAGCCAACGGCTTATGAGTCGGCACCTTCGAAGATGACAAAGTTGGCAAATTCAAAAAGAAGCTGCCGAAACTATGAAAGACTTCAGTTGAAAAGAATACGCAACAACTTTACAAAGACAAGGGGTTGGACAAAGAATGCAGCTGAAACTACGCAAGACAAAATAGGCAAGCCATCGCGGTTTCATCTAGAAAAGACAATGTTTCTCGAATTGTTTAGACATGACAAGCACCTCCAGGTCAGACTGAAATTTCATCTCTGCAACGAGCTCCTTAGTCCCGTTTAGTTGGTCTGAGAGAATCAAAACAGACACTTGGGATTGCATTGAGTTTCTGCTGCGAAGTGTCAGTTCGTGGGTGGAAGACATGCCATAATACGGCAATAAACTGATTTTGGTAGTGCCAACAAACTTACCCCATTCTGAAAGTGCTTGAAAAAAGGCTGCTTAAACCATGGCGCTAGATCATGAGAGAACCTACTCAACAAATCTATTCGATCATTCCCCAATCAACAAGAACACAGCGCGTTGGGGACAGTACTTTCCGTGGAAGACAACGAGCAACACATCTCCTGACATATCCTGTCTACATCTGTCTGCTCCAAACGTAGTCCATGCCATGTCTCGTCAAAAGCATCTTCATAGCGATCTGCCATTTCCTTGAGCACCTGGAGCTCTGCGAATGACAAGCATAGGATTCATGAGCTGCAGAAACGAGTTTTGGAATTTCTCGAGGATCATTCTTGTTCTTCTTCCGTCTTTCTTCCTCATATTTTTTTCTCTCTCCTTTTACATAATGTGTACACACACACATATGTATATATATATATATGTGTATTCATTCACAATTTCTCATTGTTTCTCATTGTTTCTCATTAAACCTAATTTCTTCTTAGTTTATTCTTGATTTCTCACTGTTTTCTCACAGTTTTGTTCTCCTTCTCCAAATGGTCCTGCCTCTAAGGCTCGGAGCAACAAACCTTGACAACCCATCGTCATCCGTAGCACCCATTCGCCCATGGCCTCGAAATCAACAAACTTCCACAAGTGCAACAAATGCCTAAAGAAATAAATCAACAAATTGAAGTGACTCATTTAAGCGACGCAACTTGGACTCAACAGTTTAATCCTCGCATTTCTGTTTGATCTTTTTGGCAACACTCTTACTTCAAGGACTTGAAAGTTCGAAGTGTGAAACGACTTCAATGTGTTTTGCATGAAGTCCGCAGTGTCTTGCTATCAAATTTGAGATTTGAAAGTCAAAGACACGAGATCGTTTGTGCCTTTGAAATGGAGAAGAAAATAAGATTAGAGCATCTCACTAGTCCTTGAATAAATAAATGGAACATCAAAGAAGCAAATAGTAAATAGAATAAGAAAACAAGAAGAGACAATATTAGATAATAAGATTAATAAGAGATAAACAAGATAAATAAGTTTTAAATAAGCAGATATCAGGAGGACGAAAAGGAGAAGAAAATGGAGCACTGGTCCTGCCTCGACACCACCGCAAAGACCCAGTGCCGCGCGGACACCCGCCACACGACCACCCCAAATCGCATCCACAGCAGCAATCACCTCCTTGACGCAAGGCCCAGAAGGCACACATGAACACGGCATCAACACAGCATCAAATCCCAAAACCAATGCCTGAAACACATCTCAAATGGGGTGGCCTCATTTCAGGCCCCAACCGTGTGGCTGAACACCTCCTAGACTCAACCTGCTGTCCTGGTGATATCATCCTGTCGTCCTGTCCGTCCCAGTCCTGTGGCTCACATGGGCTTGGCCAAACAGACTGCACGCTGGTGATCGGTCGACCACCTCATGTTTGGATACAAGCTTTGGAACACATAAACTTCAGCGTGTTCAACAAGCAACTTCCGAAGTGTTGCAACTCCCTGCAAAGCAAATGCTTTCATGGGATCAAACAATTTTTCTCGCAGTCTTCAATGTCAAACAGAACACATACACTACGATCTCATCGCATCAGATCAGAGTGAATTACGTGATGTTTTTGATATTAAATAGACGAGATTCAGAAAAAAAGATGCAATCGAAATCTCTCTTCAACTTCACTCTGCCAGAAAGAAGACTTCGCCCAGGACACGAAGAAGTTTTCTTCGACCGATTGGGTGCTCGCTTGGCCAAGTTACGTATCGCTAGAGACGCTTCTCGGATCTCATGCAATCGGCCAAGCCCAGCAATGCGCGCAGAGAGAGGCAAATACCAACTGGGAGTGCTCACAAAGACATATCCTCATGACTGGAAGGCTTCCGGAAGGTCCAAAGTAAGATGGATCACAAATCCACAAAAACAAACTTTGTGTATGATACACTTCCTTTTGCACCAAGGACACAAGAAAGGAAACTTTGAAGCTGTCAAGTTCAAAGCGTGGTGTCTTTGGTTGAAGCGGGTCACGACCACTGCCATTGGAGATACAGTTCACACCTCGGCCAAGGCGATTCAAAAAGACTACGAATGACTTCTTTCCGTCAAGCAAATGAAGTGCACTACAGCACACTGTGCAGCACACTACAAATCACCTTCCTCAACTTGCGTGCGACAAACTTTTGCAAATGAAAAAAAGGTCAACAAAAAATGTAGTTCATGCAGTGAAGGCGTAAGCCCTTCCTTGGGCCTCCCAGTGGGTTTCCGGGCACTTCAGCAACATGCCAAACTTCTCAGGACCTTGTTTCGCTGCAACCATCGCCGGCAGCCCTGAAATCACAAGGAAGAGGCTCTTGGAGACATGGGCCTTGAAGCGACGCACAAAAAGAGATACAAAAAAAAGTCGAGAAAAACAAAAACAGAAAATTCAAAGAACAGTGACTTTAGTCAGAAAAAAAACACATCAGAATGCCATGATTTGCACATACCCGAGGATTCCCACCTGTACAAATTTGACAACATGTCCAGAACAATGCAATGACATATGATCAGATTCAATAGCAAATGCAGAAGTGTATAATGCTGGAACAACAGGAGTCTGACATGCTGCCAAGAGACTGGCAGCCATCCCATCAGCGAATGCAGTGCCAAAGATAGCTCTCCCTGGTGGCAACACTCTCATTGCAGCAATTTGGTATCGCTGAGGTTGTGATTTTGACGGCGATTTCAATATGAGACGTCGTCCAAACCACGACAAAAACTTTTACATCAAACCCTGACAAAAACCAGCCTTTCAATATGATGTGAATCCTTGTGATTTCAATCTATTTCGATATATTTAATCCGTGAATCCTTACTTCAATCTATTTCGATACCTTTTTCGATACCTTGTGATTTCAATCTGTCCACGTTCCACCCAGTGACCCGCCTGGTAGGTCTGCAGGACGTTCATCGCTGCCACCTCAAATCGGAAGACCAAATCTTCTCGATCGCCTTGGTGACACACTCTGAAAAACGATGTGTAGATTCGATGTCTCTTGAGATTTGTGCATCACTTACACCTACTTACACCTACTTACACCTACCACATCTGCACTGGTCCACTGTTTCTAGATGTTTACAGATGTTTGCTCGCCACACATTTTGCCAAAGAAGCCGAAGAGAGATTGGCCCAAGCCAATCGTGAAGGCTCGAAAGAAGCGATGCTCAAACAAGCGCATGCCCTGCAGTTCCAATCTCGCCACAATTGCCATAACTCTCAAAACCTATCCAGCCTCTTGCCTGGATCCCGTTGTGTTGCATTGGTACCATTGGTGTGGACGCTTTGTTTCAACCTCTTTCTATTTTTGGAAAGTTTCTTCATGTTTCCTAGGAGAAATGGTCTTCCAAATTGTTCAATATCTCTCCAAAATATTCCATTTCTTTTCCTCAACTTCTTTTCAAATATTCTGTCTAAATATATATAGATACAAATTATAGGTACAAATATACTTGAGGTTTAGATATAAACAAATAAATATATAAATATATATGTATATGTATCTCTATATATGTAAAGATGTAACATTTTTTTTTCTTCTGCAAGTTTTTCTCATCGCCTTCTCCTTGGCTCGCTGCCGGCGCTCCATTCGCGTCGTCTGTCGTGCGGCCTCGGCCACACCACCAGCAACGCCGCCCAGCGACGTGGTGACGTGGCCTGCCAACGCATGATGACCTCAGTGCAAAGGCGAGGAAGAAACGAGTTTTGACTCGAAAAGTTGTTTTTTTCAGATTTTATGTTATATATATACATATATTGTAAATATATATATATATAGATTATTTCATTCTATGTTGTTTCTTTCTCTCATACTGCAAACAAAGTTACTGTTTTTCATTCTCTACTGCAAACAAAGAGTGTACCTATCTGTACATCTTCCCCTTTATACAGGAACCATCAGTTTTTTGTGCACATTTTACCGCATCAAGTGGTTCGGGGGAAAACCGGGGTGCCACATATGAATGTTTATTCAACACATGTGTACCTGTATGATTGCACACGTGCGTTTCATTGATCGCAGACTGCAAATGCATTTCATTTCATTTTCAAGCAACGTAATGGTCAGATATGTGGCGAAATCAGAAAGAGAATGGCTCAACAACATATCCACATCGACGTGTATATTTTATCTAAATGAAAACACACAAAAACAATTGTTCTGTGTAAAAAAGGTTGCTGCTAAAAACATTGTGTCATATTTCCAGAATTCCACACCATCCTAATGACATTACTTTTTGCAAGAATCTGATGCCTGAATTGTTAAATGATTCTTCTTTGGGTTCAGGAATTGTTGCATTCCTAAGGGGGATTGCCCCGGATCAGCAGGTGAATAAGAAAGTAAATGTCTTTGACGTGCCATATCAATATCTAAGATGTCGCATAATATAATGTCATATGAGATGATAGCATACACAATGTTAAAAGTTATACCGGTATATATGTATATATAGATATATGCATATTACAATGTTATACCTATAAATATACATACATATAATGTGCCAGAGTTGACGGTCAGATTGTTGGCCCAGCTTTTTGATGTTCTTTGCCCCTTGCAACGCGGTGCTGCGTGTGTAATGCCTTGCCGGGATCAAGCGGCGCATCTGCTGCAGTTTGTTTGCCAGCTGATTCCTTGGTGCAAGTGCAGCAACTCAAGCCACGGCAAACTCACAGCAAGCTCCCAGTATTTCAGTGAGCATGAGTATAAGCTTAGACAAAGCATAAACTCCCCAGTAAGAGAATCCTTAGCTTAAGAATCTTTAGCTTGGAGCTGCTTGTAGCTGCTTGTAGCTGCTTGGAGCTGCTTGTAGTTGAGCAATGGATAAGCTTAGCATGGCACAGCTGTGACTTGTGCCCAGCTTCTTGCTCAGATTCACCGGCGCCCCGAGTGGGTGCACGGGGGGAGGTCCTCGTCGGCCACCCACGTCGCCAAACAAAGCATCCTTCCACGGGGGTCGACCTGCCATGGTGAGTTGCTTCAAAGTGCTCCATGGGAGTCCGGTCTTAAAGTGAAAACGCGGGCACTTTGCACATTGTGAACAACCAGTTGGTGCTCAACAGACACAACTCACACTCTGAAATGATCCTTCAAAAATTGTCTCGGAAACCAGGAGTGGCTTCCAAAGTGTACGATTGTTCTCTCTTACCCCATCGCTTGAGGTCTGTTACGTAACCACGGTTGTACTCATGCAGGGTTTGAGTAAAGCAAACCCACGAAAACCCTGATGCAAATCATTCTTGCGACTCCACAATTGTTCCTCCGAGCGAAATGCTAACGTATTACTATTCATTTCACCATTTTGTCAGCAATATCTGGCTTTGGCAGCTTATTGCGAACACAAACAAAGAATTCCAAGCTTACAGAAAGCAATTCACAGAAAGAATTAAGTTTGTAAAACACAGAATTTTCTTAACAAAAATTGAGCACATTGCATCATTCTTTGCAAACTCTTTGCAGTCTTTCTGAAATTCTTTCTGACATTGAATGCTTTCAATTTCCTAACACATGTTCTGCTCTCATTTTTCTGTTCTGAAATTGTTTCTGCTTTCGCAGCGTGACGCTTGGCAGTCGCCTTTGGACACAGCTGTGACGTTGAAGATGCCCTGACCTTCCAGGCCGCCGTCGTCCTCCTGCCGTAGCACTCTTTGCGATTCGTTGCAAGGGCACAGCCACAGCGCCCGCCTCCGATTCGGATTCTGAGTCATACTTGGCGATGATATCAGGAGTCATGACATCCTGAGAGCTTTCACGATCGAGTTTTTCACTCTCTCTCTCTTGTATTCCTCCATTTCCATATTCTCTATTCTCTCTCTATTCTCTCTCTTTTTCTATCTCTATTCTCTCTCTATTTCTATTCTTCTGTTCCTCTTTATTCTTCTCTCTTTATTCTTCTTTCTATTCTTTCTCTCTCCAAGAGTCTGTCAGGCGACACACCACCAAACGGGCCCGGAGGAAGCGCTCAACCTGGCAATTCGACATCGCTTCAACGTTGCCGCTGTCAACTCTGTGCATTTCGAAGTGTGGAGTCTTTCAGAGTCGTTTCTTCGTGGTGAAGAAATCAGAAAGAAGATCACTATGAATAGTAATACATTGTATTTACTATTAATGATAGTAAAATATATATATGTATATACAAGTAAATATATATAAGTAAATATACATATATATATATATATTCATACTTCATACTTCTCTTTCTTCATAGTTTCAATTGTGTCTGCAGTGCAGCCTCGGAGTCCAACAATTCTTCGAGTTCTGCCTTCTTTCTTCCACGCTGTACACACAAGGAATGCAAAGTTTGCCTCGGTGCAGAAAGCTAAGCTACTACTCATCGGTATATTCTTCTTTATATTCTTCTAAAGGTGCTCTTCTTCTATATTCTTCCATTGGATCTGACAGGTGTTCCAATGCTCCCAGCTACTTGAGCTGATCTCTTAAAGGACGACAGCGTGGCACCAATTCAGTAGCCAAGCGGTCGAAGCCCATGAAGTGATGGGCATGACCTGAGAAGGAAAAATGAAAACAAATAGAGAAAAGGAAAAAATGAAAACAAATAGGAAAATAGAAAAATAAAAATTAATCAGAAAAAAGAGAAAAGGAGAGGAGAGGAAAGGAAAGGAAGAAAGAAATTAGAAAACATGAGAGACTGACTCATACGGGGAACTAAGGAGAGCTTGTGAGAGGCTAACAGGGAGAAACAAAGAACATATGATCAAAACAAGGAGAGCTTTCAAAATGCTTGAAATATCGAACGACTCAACACACAAAAGCAGTGGGAGACAACAAAAGATCAAGCACAGGAAAAAATGCTGACAAATTGACATGAAGGGTGGATGCTTCATGCAGATTGGGATGGCACTGTGGTTTGTCGGCAAAAGGTTTCCAATGGTTTCCGTATCCAAGTTGCAACAGGCCGCATGTCTGAGCTTGAACTGACCTGATCCCCAATCCCCGGCGGTTTCCATGTCACGAGCAAAGAGAAATACATTCAATACACATTCGATACTTACGAAGCATTCAAATTCAAGTATCAATAATATTGAGATGCACTAAACTAACTATGAATGTTTTTTCTTGTTTTTTCAATGTCTTAAGTCATTTGACCAAGTGCATCTAGAGCTTCAGCAAGTGAGGTCTCTCATGCACCAGATTTCAGGGCAAACTAAACAAATCAAACTGGGAATGACAGAGATTTCTCCATGCCCAAAAATCTCGGAGCTTTTGGGGGCCCGACTGCTCTCTGCTGGGCTAGGGCTCTCCTTAGATGCAGAATTGCTGGCCACGCTGAGAGAAATTCAAAAAAGCACCCCTGATTGTCGAATCTTTGACAAAGAAGGCACTACTTATGCTGCAATGTTGTGGCGCAGCTTTGAAGCACAGCCGTCTCAAAACTTGTTCTCTGAAGGGATTGAAAACAAGACGGGCAAGGTGCTCAAAGCTTCAAAAATAATATACTGTACTCACTTGCCAAACTTATCACATTCTTCTTCCTCTCACTTCTTACTTCTTATCTGCTACTCTCTTCAAAGTTTTCTTATCTCTTCTTTTTCTTCTCACTTCTTACTTCTTCTTACTTGTTATCTCTTCTTAACTTCATGTTCTCTTCTTACTTCTCTTTCTTCTCTCTTCTTCTCTCTTCTTAACTTCTCTCTATTCTTCTCTCTTCTTAACTTCTCTCTATTCTTCTCTCTTCTTAACTTCTTCTCTATTCTTCTCTATTCTTCTCTTTCTTCTCTTTCTTCTCTATTCTTCTCTCTTACTTGTTATCTCTTCTCTCTATTCTTCTCTCTTCTTAACTTCTCTCTATTCTTCTCTCTTCTTAACTTCTCTCAATTCTTCTCTCTTCTTAACTTCTCTCAATTCTTCTCTCTTCTTAACTTCTCTCAATTCTTCTCTCTTCTTAACTTCTCTCAATTCTTCTCTCTTCTTAACTTCTCTCAATTCTTCTCTCTTCTTAACTTCTCTCAATTCTTCTCTCTTCTTAACTTCTCTCAATTCTTCTCTCTTCTTAACTTCTCTCAATTCTTCTCTCTTCTTAACTTCTCTCAATTCTTCTCTCTTCTTAACTTCTCTCAATTCTTCTCTCTTCTTAACTTCTCTCAATTCTTCTCTCTTCTTAACTTCTCTCAATTCTTCTCTCTTCTTAACTTCTCTCAATTCTTCTCTCTTCTTAACTTCTCTCAATTCTTCTCTCTTCTTAACTTCTCTCAATTCTTCTCTCTTCTTAACTTCTCTCAATTCTTCTCTCTTCTTAACTTCTCTCAATTCTTCTCTCTTCTTAACTTCTCTCAATTCTTCTCTCTTCTTAACTTCTCTCAATTCTTCTCTCTTCTTAACTTCTCTCAATTCTTCTCTCTTCTTAACTTCTCTCAATTCTTCTCTCTTCTTAACTTCTCTCAATTCTTCTCTCTTCTTAACTTCTCTCAATTCTTCTCTCTTCTTAACTTCTCTCAATTCTTCTCTCTTCTTAACTTCTCTCTATTCTTCTCTCTTCTTAACTTCTCTCTATTCTTCTCTCTTTCTTTTTTTCTCTTCTTTTCTCTGCTTCCTCTCGCCCACTGAATCGAGGGACTCGGCCGCGGAAGTCGAAATCGCTGAGCTCCTCACGGGGCCAGCCGCATGGGAGAGTCCGATGTCGACACAAAGCTTCGAATGGAACTTGTCAAATGAGAACAAACGATACATTTTCTACATTTTCTACATCTTCTACTCTTTATTCCTCTCTTTTCTTCTACTCTGAGTTTTCCTATCTTTTCTCTTTCTTTTTCTCTTTTTTTTCCGAAGTCAGAACTTCCCTTGCTGTCCTTCAATTTTGCCTCAGGTCCGCGAGTTTCATCCTTGGTGAGTACATCTTGCGTTGGACACGAGACTTCACGAGAGCCAAACAACTGCCCGGTGGGTTTCTTGCCGAAGTCACTGAATGTTTGACTTACATTTCACCATTCTTGTCGAAATGAAGCAAATCCATGCCAATCTATGCAAATCCGTCTGCTCAGGGACCCTTTGTCTGTTCGTGCCCTATGATGACATGCTGCATGAATTCTCGCCCAGCTGCACCTTGGCTGACACCTAAGTCAAACAGTGGAACCCAATACCAAACACAAAGGTTTTCACTGCCAAGTTGAAGACTAAAATGTAAGATGCGTTTTAAAGAACCATGCAATCAGACTTTTTAGGTGTTTCCTTTTTAGGTGTTTCTTTCCTTGATAAGATTTCCGTGTTTCTTTCCTTCCCGACTTCGGCGCCCTCAGGTCGCAGCGTATGCGAAAGGACGCTGCGATGAAGAGCGCGGAGGTCTCAACGATGAGTCGCGCGTCGAAGAACGGCAGCTCCGAGTGCACTTTCCACGTTGCCTCGCTGCACACAGAAGCGAAGCACAGGAAAGTTCTGAAAAAGTCAAAGTCTTCAAAAATAAAGTCTATCTCTATAAATTTGATAACTTCACTTTGATGTAAAATTCTTTTTGTTAAGATTCACTTCGTTTCCCGTTCGCCTCCCATGGCTGCAAGGCTTTCGCCACTTCAGTTGCATCGGCAAGGTCTGCGTTGGAGATGCCACCCACCTCACACCAAAACAAAGAACAACAAAGAAAACAAATTGAGAACAACAAGAAAAATCAATTCAAACATATTTTAGGACTCAACAAAAATACGTTCAAAAACAACACACGTGCATGAAACACGGAGAAAAACTTCACAATCCCACCTGCCACCACTTCACCATACCATCTTCGAAGCCATATCGTTGCGCAACGGCGCAGGGTGAAACTGTTTGATGAGTAGCTAATACACAGTATATGATATACATTGATGAACATGTAGATACTTCCTATGTTAACATTTCTATCATGAGTCTCCATCATGCAGTATTTCAATCGTCATGAGCCTTACTTTGCTGCTGAGCAATGCGGCGCTTGGCTCAGCAATTTTGCTTGAGAGCTCTCTTAGATTCTGTGCTGACTTGAAGATAACACGAACCACCACCCATCACTTCGATTTGAGCCACGCGCGATTTGAATTGATTCGATTGTTCGATTTTGATTGTTTTCAATCTTTATTTTATTGTTCTACGGAAATCATTGTATCTTCTCTGATTGTGTCTCGCTCAGGAAATGGGTCTGCTGCTTGACTCAAACATTTTTGCAGATCCTCGACATGCCAGCCTCGTAGAGAGCTGTTTTCTCTTCCTTTGGGAGGTGACGAAACCTTGGTAACATGAAGTGACACGGCAACATCTTGCGTCTCTATCTTTCAACCCTTTGTCAACGAGTCCAGAAATCTAACACGTCTTTCAATAACCACAATCTATCCATATCTATCCTTCAGATATCTTCTGTCTGCCACAAGGAAGCTCATCGATGCAGCAAATGCCATCATCTGCCATGGATAAAGCCCCGACCTGCGTCAAAGTGAGAGCTTTCGAAAACGAAGTGGACAGTGTTTTTGTTAAAAAACACTGCTTTTCTATTTGCCAGTTTCGTTAAACACCCTCCAAACATTTGGAAATTTTGCTTTCTAAAAATTTGGAATTGTTGAAGTTCAACTTAAATCCAGGAAAAAATAAATGCTTAAGGCCTGCGGAGCACATGTGACTTCTCCCAGTTTTACAGCTGGCTCTCCAGGTGCCTCCAGGTTCCATCCAGCACCGTCGCGAACGCACGAAAAGGTGAGCCTGCAGGAAGCGCCCATGTTTAAAAAACCTCAAAAGAAAAACATCTGAATAAGATGAGTATAGATGAAGAATAAGTATTTAATGAATAATATAAGTAATCAATATATTTTGATGTGATATGTCAATGAAATGTTTCATCAGTTGCTCAACTTTGCAAAAGTGCATGGCACCCTGAACGCGTGGTACCAGCCGCAGAGGTCATCACACTGTGGGGTGCGAGATGCGCTGCAGCCTGTGCAAAAGGAGACACGTCACCATGGTGTCAGCGTCCCAACTCCCAACTGAACAACAGAGCTGCACGTGACTTTTCCCCGCTGAGTCGCTGTCACTTCAACTCGCTGAAGCAAACTCCATGCAGGGCCCACATCTTTGAGGTTTCTCCGATTCCGCTTCCGAATGCATTCGGCTCAAACTGTGGGATAAAAAGTACAGTGGTACTAAACTTTCAGAAATCGGACTACAAGTCCCCCCCATGGCACACAACAAGTCAGCTCAAATCATCGGGGATCGAAAAACGAGACCACTCTTTGAGCTAGACCAACCGGAACTAAGAAGCGGCCATTGGGATGCTTTGTTTTTGAATCAAGTCTAAGCTATCTCCATCATTGACCGATGTGCCCGTTTGGTACTGTGTCAAATTGAGTGATACGAACAAAACTCAAAGCCATGCGCTTGCCTCTTTTCCTAAGGTCACAGCACTACCAAAGACCTATATCGAAAGCTTATGCAATACGTCGTAGAAATTCGGAGAATGTCGTGCGTCCCACTTCCAGTCGTTTCACAGCGACTGCCTCCAGTCTCTGCTTCGCAGTGACTCAGAAAATTGCTGACCTTTGGGGACCTTCAGTGACTCCGCTGACAAACCTTCAGCTGAAGACCAGTCCCAGATTCTGTTGGAGACTACGGACCCTAACAAAAATGCACAATGGAAAACTCGGAGATTCAAATTGATTTAAGAACAGCACGGCTGCTGTCTCTACTGTAGCGGCTTTTGTTAGGGTCTACACGGCTGCTTCGAGAACATCTGTTCCTTCGGCACTCGACTCCTCTTCAGGTAGAGTCTTGGACATGTGGAGCCTCAGAGAAATGAATCATTCAAAAACCAACATACAGACTTCTTCAATCATTCAGAAAACTTCCAATATGGTGATATTCATGTACTTCATTCAAGAACGAATGAGAAAAGGGTGGAGCCTCGGTGATCAAACACTGAATCTCACACTTCAGGACGCTTTCCAGGGACTTCAGAACCCGAATTTGAAGATCTGAATAGAAGAAAGATTCTTAGCCTGAAACAATCACCAAAGAATGCATCTCCTGAATCCAATGATGTTTGAGATAGTTTGATACTTGTTTGCGCTTTTGTCTTTTTGGAGTCCTGACCTCAAATCTTCATCTCCATTTCATCCACTTCATCCATTTCATCCATTTCATCCACTTCATCCACCTGATCCACTTGATCCACTTGATCCACTTCATCCCTTTCATTCATTCATCCATTTCATATGTTTCATATGTTTCATATGTTTCATATGTTTCATCCGTTTCATCCGTTTCATCCAGTTCATCCATTTCATCCATTTCATCCGCTTCATCCACTTCATCCGTTCCATCCATTTCATCCATTTCATCAATTACACGCAGCACCAACTGTGACTGCAAAGGAAAAAAAAATCCTTTGCAGTCACAGTTGGTGCTGCGTGTGATTGTCAGTCACATGTTTGCGCCGTTCGCCGCAGTTTGATGGCACAATTTTTTTTTTCCTTTGCAGTCACAGTTGGTCATCCATTTCATTCATTTCATCAATTTCTCTCACGAAACGGCGCACAACTTGATCTCAAGATCTCAATCTTCCGGAGATGTCAGCGCTAGGCCTCTCTGCCTCCTGTCTTCCCAAGCTCCGAACGATTCAGGGCTCTGCAAGAGCCCGGTCATCTGATAGCCATTCGAGCGGTAGAGGTTGCGGGAAGCCTCGTTGAAAAGCAATGAAAATTGAAACGAAAGTTTGAATGAAAGAAATTAAAAAAGATGAAGGGAATGAAGTTGCAATTTTTGAGTTGGGAAAGTTGCAAGTTGCGAATGAGTTGTGAATCGAGCACCCGAGAAGCAAAGCGCTGTTGGAGTCCATGCAAGCTCAGGTCCAAACCTCACTGCCTGCGTGGAGATAAATCCGATCCTCCCGCCAAACGTCGCGCACCACCTGCCGTGGCGCTATTATGGCGCCAAAAATGGAAACAAACACTTCGCTTCAGTTTACTTCAAGGGTTTCTCAACCTCTTTCTTCTTCTTTCATTTCTTTTTCTACTTCTTTCCTTCTTTCAATTTTCATCTCTTTCTTTTTCTCATCTCTTTTCCCCTTCTTTTCTCAGCTGCGCACCGTCTCAGCCATGCGCAGCATGCTTCGACCCAGGCCCCGTCGCCGCCACTTTGGTGCGACGCAAAAGTTCTGCAAGTAGGGCCGCGCCTTGCCATGTCGACAATGCAAAGAAAAGCAAAACAAAATAAACATAAACAGTACACTCAGTACACAGTATACAGTAGATATCAATACTATCAATACTGTATACATCTGTATACAGTATACACCTCTCTCTCTAAACATAAGTATAGATCTCTCTCTCTCTCTCTACACGTATGTATCTTCATGTTCATGACATATCTTTACGTTGATGACAACATGTCGTTTGGTCCCACCTTTCCGCTTTCTCCAAAAACCATCAACCTTGGTCCAAGTCAAAGGGCGCACAAATGGAACCGCTGCAACCTTGAGCACACTAAAGGGTTACTTCGAAAGGATTGCCTCCAAACTATGGTTGGTTCTGGGTTCCCCTTGAGGCAAGGAGCAACATACCCAGAGTGTCATCCGGAGTGCGGCCATCAGGTGGTAGAGAGCAAAGCCTCGACAAAAGAAATCAATCTTCACACATTACATCATCGTCAAACTTGGAGTTGGATTCCCTTTTACAACTTTCAGCATCAACGCGCTTCGGTCTCGGAATGCACCACGTTCCTACTGAGTCTATCTGCTGTTTTTGTCGCTTTTTTGAAAAGGGGGAACCCCGTGACCGCCCTGGAACTTCATTGCAGTTACCATCCTCCCCGGATCGATTCTCTTTCCTCAGAGTTCATTGATTTCATGTGCTTCTTCTTCCAACTTCTTCGAACTTCTTCGAACTTCATTCCAATCCTATTCCAATCCTCCCTCTTCGTTCCCGAACTCCGCAAATGCAACCACTTCTCTACGATCACCTCACGGCTGTGCTGAAGTCCACCAATTGCACCATGTACGAGACAAATGTGACATGGTCACCATCGAGTTAAAGAAACATGAGAAAAGGATAGAAAATGTGGCACAAAAATGTCAGTGCCGACATTGCCTTTCTTCGATCGAGCAGTTACAAGGCAAAGCAAGGACCAACTCCTCGTGAATCGCTTGTGCGAGCCTTCATCGGAGACCAGCATCACTCCCAAAGACTCACCCTGCATCAGTGGCCAAATCTGAAACCGTAGAACTGCTAGGAAGACTTAGAACTGGAGCAAGACATAGGATGACAAATAGTTCCAATGAAACGCTTTGCAGTTTAACATGCAATGCATCTGACTTCAGTAGGAAACTAAGGATGTTCTAAGACCTTCCTTGCATCATCCCAAAGCATCGCAGCTCCAGTGAGCTCAACACAACGAGAAGGTGTTCTGAGACCAGAGATGTGTCAGAGATGTGTATAGTTTCGAAATTTTGTTTGTCGTTAGTTTTTTTCTTAAGTTTCATTTTCTGCTTTATCAAACTTATTCTCGGTTTCTTTTATTCTTTGTTTTGTTTTGCAAAGTTGCTACCGCGGCCCTCACCTCGAACTGCCACCCTCTTGGTTTGCGAAGAGATGGCTGGGTCCTGGTTGAAGTGTAGGAATCGTCAAACAAGAGAAATGTAAGAACTTCCTCTTTAGAATTATCGCCAAAGAAATCCTTCACTGTCTCTTCACAACTATCTCGTGAAAATGTGTCGGAAATTCACACCAGGGGATCACCAGGAGATCAATCTGCTGACCTCTTGCTGAGCCAAGGCACATGATCTTGTTGTAGTTCACCGTCAAAGTTGTTTTGATGATCTGGACATCGCAAACAACTGAGACAATGGAAGAGAGTGAAAACAAGAGTTAATTAAAATTCAATCGCGATTTAATTCCTCAACATGTTGATATCATAGGGCACCAAGGCAAAAATATTCAAATCAAGATTTAATCAACTAACATTGGTCCTGAGTATCAAATCAGGTTGAAGAAAATCAAGTCGTCATTTAATTCCTCTTTTTTTGGTTGACTGGGTTTGCACGAATGGTGCAAGTAGAACAAAGAAGAACTGGTCTACCGAGCATTGGTTTTAAGTAGGTGCGAAGAATCTGCATGCGGGCAGTTCGAGGTTTCGAGCTTGAGAATTTCTGTTTCACCCACACACTGAAGAAAGAATAGATGAGGATTGAATTCTCTTTTTCCATGTCTTTCTTGCATTTCAAATCTGAACTGGCCAGGGTATTGGTTTCAAGAAAGTTCCGCGCAAATCTGATTGAAAGTTGCTGCTTGGAAAAGAAGGAGCTGGCCAGCAATACAAGGTTCAGTGGGAATACCAGTTGCATTTCTGCTCACTGTGAACGTTCTAGCCTCCAAAAAAGAACAAAAACGCAATTTAATTCTGTTTTTGAGTTGACTGTGATCCCCCAAGCGATTACTATCTGAAAGACAAGCATCAGGAACAAGAAATTCGCATTGCTGGAAAAAGGTTCTGAATCAAATGTCAGTTCAGAGCTAGGTATTCTTGCCGCGAAGAGTGTAGTGTGTGCATGTCGGCAAAGAGAAATCCACTGGCCGAGGTGCTGCGGACAAACCCAACAATCTATCTATTGGAACTAGAGTTGTTGTGTCATCATCCCTTCGCACCACGTTGTAAACCACTACACATCAGCATGCTCCTACTCCGAGTCCTACGCCTGCTCCAACTCCTACTCAGATTCCTACCGCCCCTACTCAATCCCTGCCAAAAAGAACTAAATTGTGATTTAGTTCTTTTCACAGGGGGTGCGAGCCAAGAAAAAGAATTCATCTTGATTCAATGCTTTTCACACGGGGCCCGGAGCCAAGAAAAGAATTGAATGTTGATCTAATTCCTTTGCGAAGGCCCTTCAGAAGCAGATCAGGCAGGGCATGCCCCAAGGAACTAAATCTGGATTTAATTCTTTTGACAGGGGCTGTCAATGAAAAGAATCAAATAGTGATTCAACATAGATAGAAGGTAAAGAATTAAATCATAATTTAGTCTTACTCAACTCTTGAATTTACTCCTTTTCCTCAGAAAATGGTTCACATTTGACTTCTTCTTGTTTTTGTTTGACAAATCACTTTAAAGATGCCAACTGCGGTGAGAACAACATTAGAAAAGGAGAGAGCAAAGACTGAGAACAGGGCACCCGTGCTCTTTTGACAAGAGGAGAAGAGGAGAAGAGAAGAGGAGAAGAGAAGAGGAGAAGAGAAGAGGAGAAGAGGAGAAGAGGAGAAGAGGAGAAGAGGAGAGAGAAAGAGTTGGAGAAAAACTGAGAGAAAGAGTTGGAGAAGAACTGAGAGAAACACAGTTCTCCAACTGTTCGAAAGAACCCGCACTGCCTGACGTTCCCACTCCATGACCAACCAATTCCAGGCCTCAGATCGCAACGAAGTTTGCAAATGCACTCATCCTATCAAAACAATCGCGTGTTGTTCATGTGCTTCAAAAAATCTATGGGATGTTTCTTTTCAGAAACTTTACAGCAAATGTCTAGATGCCAAAAGCTTGAGGTTGGAGCATGTGCCCTGCGAAAGAATTCTAAGTTCAGGACATTTGCAACGGGGCCAAACGAAGCTGGAAGCATCCATGGCTCCAAAACTTCTATGAAACCTGAACGAAATCAACTCATTGGAGCTCGTTGTCGCTACCTGGAACTGCCGGCACTCATTTCACCTCCGTGTTGCAACATGATTATCATATGATCATCATATGATTGCTTAACGTTTGCCGCGACACTGTCAAGTAGAAGTTGGCTGATGGACTCGAGATCACTGATCTCTGGTAACATGGCCTGGGCAGCGAAAAGGCTTGGATCGGGGAAGCAAAGAGTCAGATAGAGAGAGAGAAAGAGATAGAAAAAAGAAAGAACATTTGAGATAGAGAGAAAGTGAAGAAAAGAGAGAATAACAATACCGAATGTAGAGTAGAACAGAGGGGAGAGAGAGCGATACTCACAGAGACGGGTGAAGATAGATGTGAGTTTGCAGTTCTTTAGGAGTTGGGGATCATAGTTCTTATTTTTCCACAACAAAGTATTTTCAATCAAATTGTTACTTAAGATACTGTTATACTCCTGCAATATCCTTGCAACATCAAGAAAGGCAGTCAACTTCGGGATAGGGCATGATTGTGTTTCTTCGAAGGCGTAGTATCCCTGCAAGCTAAACAACAAGTCATTCGTTTGCAAATTGTGCAGATACTTAAGGAAGAATTCTCGAGTATCTCCTTGAATCTCTCACGGCTGGCTTTCAAAGATCACCGCTAGGAAGTGGGTGCTTGAATCAGCTCCTTCCGCGAAAGCTCCATGTAATCACAGAATATCGAGTAATATCCCTTGCAATTAATCAATTTGAGCATGCGCGCAAGTTCATTTTAAGACCAATGCCTTGTGAAACACTTACGCCCTGTTTGATATGTTTGAAACAATCTGTGTAGCTATACTTTGTATGTGCAAATTTTGGAGCCTGTAATATGAATAAAAATTAATAGCATTCTTGCCATAAAAGCAGGCCTTCTCCGTAACAAAGCCTGTCATGTATCTTATACATCATTTCTATTTAGACATGTTACGTCCAAAGCAAAAATGTATAGTTTGCTATCAATGCAGTATATTTCAATGATAAGGTTTTCCAAGCTTCGCATTCTTGAACAAAACAATATTCCTGCTTAGCTTTGGCACTTTCCTAAAAGACCATCAGTTTCTTATGATACAATTCTGCATACCTGTCAATCAGCCACGTTGGCAAAACAACATATTTTTTTGACAAATGGCTGTGTCATTCTAGATCATTCTAGTTGAGGTTTATCAATTATGCGAGACCGTCACTCATTCCTGTGAGCTTAGAGACAAAAAGTCATGTTTCAAAACATATGTTATGTCTTTGTAATCATACATTGCGTTCTGTGAATGGACTGTTGCAAAAAGAGAAACATGCATCAAATACAAGAGGAATCCCATCTTCATTCCATGAAATTGTATACATCATCAAAGGGTTGTGTTTCAAAACCATGTTCGATAGTCGTAAAGCGTAGAGCAGCGCTTTGGATTACACGGCACTGGCTTTCAATACTAGGTAATGCGAACATGAAAACGTCTTCACTACAAGGCAAGTTGATTGAACAAACGCCAATTTTTGGGAGGTTTGCCAAAAACATCGGAAAACAACAATTGCACCCCCGATGCTCAGTCTCAGCAGAGAGGCCCCAATGGGGTCTATGTTTTTTCCTAGTTTTTTTAAACATATGGTGGTTGATCAAAATTCCTTGTTCCGCAAATGACCATCTTCGCGGATAAAATGGTTACTTTAGCGAATCTTTCGCGAGACCAATGCAAAACTTTAGCAGGGCAACATGTACGGCACTTTGGGGGTATCTTTCAGTCAAACGCATAGTAATAAGATACCCAACCCTGCGTTGGCGCTAACTCCTCTTTGTCCTGGGCCCCGCTGCACGTCCCAGGATCCATCGGGCTTATCTGCAGAGGTTGAACTTTCGCGGATGCTTCGCGGGACTTTCGCGAAACTTTCGCGAAAAATTGTCTCCATTTTCGCTGTTTTTTTTTCCGCTGTTCTTTTCTCAAGTTTTCTCTTTGCTCACCTTTTCTTCGCACATCTCATCTGTCCATCTCAGGATCTCTCCGCAATCATATATGTAGTCATCTTCGCGAAACTTTCGCGAAAAAAATGGTTACTTTCGCGAACCTGAAAAAAACTTTAGCGGAGGCTTGGTTCCTGACTTGAAAGGTCTTTTTGTATAAAACGCTTACAAGGACCTTTTGCATAACAACCATATGCATATCCTTTCAACGTGGAATTGTATGCGGGAGTCGTTCACAGCCTCTGCCAACCTTGTGCAGTCCTAACTTCATCACTTAGATCCTACTAGGCACCACTAGGTACCAAAGTACTACCGCGACCTGCAGTGCTCCACCACTGTGCTCTGAGACCTTTGCCTCAACCTTTACAGTCGATGATGCGCTCTGAACCTGCGGTCACGAGAGGAGTGGAAGGAGCTGAACAAATATAGAAAAGTATGCAAAAAGTATACATGCAAAAAAGAAAGAAAAGTATGGAAGAAAGATGTAAAGAGAGATGTAAAAAAGTGTGCTCCTGGAGAGCCTTCTAAAGCCGCGGACTCACCCATTCAACACCACCGTTCTGATGGTCCTTTGATGATTTTTGATCTTTCACACCTTAGATGGTATTCAAGGGTGTCCTGGAACGCCTATTTCCCACACACCGTGAACAAAATAAGGAGACCGTGCACATAGTGCACCCTGTAGTGCCTCGTCAAGCAGCACAGATGGGTCCTGGATCGCGAGAATTCCAATCTCAGGACATAGTTATCATGTATATAACTCTATTAACTCTATGTAAAGAATAGAACTCTGTGTAAAGAAAGCACAAATGCTTTTTTTTCTGTAGCTCTGCAACTCTTCGTGTTTTTTCAAACATGTTGTTCAGTTCTAACCTTTGGCTGTTCGACATTGTATTTGCACACTACCTGTCACGTGTACCAATTCAGTTCTAGGGTTTGTAGCAACTCGTTGGAATTCGGAACCAGTCTCCAGTTTGAATCTGTTGTCGCTGTCTTTTCGTTGTTGTTGATGATGACAGGGTTGTTGGTGATGTGAGTGATGAGGTTGCTGATGCTGCTGTAGCTGTGGCTGCAGCGGCAGCCTTGGAAGTAGTAGTAGTAGCAGCAGCAGCAGCAGTAGTAGTAGCAGCAGTAGTAGCAGCAGTAGCAGCAGTAGTAGTAGTAGTAGTAGTAGTAGTAGTAGTAGTAGTAGTAGTAGTAGTAGTAGCGAATCAAATCTAGAAAGTTGATAGCTGAAAATGAATCATGATGACCATGGCGGCAACGAGAAAACACCAGGATGATCATGGTGACAATGACGATGACGATAAGGATGATGAGCTTGATGATGTAAATACAGTCATGACGATCTTGTTGATGTTGATGGACAGTTTGAGCACAAAACAGCAAAGGACGTAGAAAAGTTGAGAAATCGTGATTATAATAATGCCAGAAAAGAGAAAATATATTCAGCCACCGAGGCATAAACTGCAGCAAACGCTTTGAAAAAAAGCCAACAAGCCGATAAGTAAAGAAGAAAGCAAAGAAAAAAACGCACAGTAGCAAACCCAAAAGAAAACCCAAATGCGTGGAACATTTCCCGCGGGCTCCCAGTTCGACCCTGCTTATCGAGTTCACAGTGAGGTCCTGAAGACGCTCATTTCCATCTGCCAGCCTGGTGCCACACTTTGACAACACAAAGCGAAAAAGGATACCAAAATGCAAAGTTAAACTCAAAAAAAACCTTTCAGAGCTTAAAGAAAACAGTTTTGAACTCAGTTTAAGTCAAAGTCAAAGGAGTTGTTTGACCTAAGGGAGACATGTTTCCACTGGCCGCTGAATTGCGTCCGCCTGGCAGGAAAGGCAGTAGCCTGGCAGAACATCGGCATCATTTTTGGGAAGTTCTCAACCGGAGACAAAGAAAAACAAAAAACTTCAAAAAAAAAATCATCAAAAAAAAGATGAAAAAGGAAAGAAACAAATAAGAAGAACACATAAGAAAACATAAGAAGAAAACATAAGAGTAATGTCAACAAGAAATGATGAGTCGAAGAGTCGAAGAGTTGAATCTCAGCTTCCCAGAGTGGAAGGTTTCACAGTGCCCTCAGGCCTGGATGGACCATCTGCCTCAGTCCAAGCGAGTTCCAAGGGGAGAGAATCGTACTCAGATTAGGATTTTTTATAGTTCTAATCAGGAGGATTCTTAAGCAAAATGTGTAAGGAGAATGTCTGAATTTCTCAAAGGAATATTTATCCTCTTAATTTGTAAAGTTCCATGTGACTTGGTTCTCGAAAGCCACAAGATCGCTCTTGCAATTGTCAGTTTCTGCCCGGCTTTAAAAGTTTCGCCAAAATTATGAATCTGATGTGAGAAAGTCACACACTGCTCATCCTGTTCCACAAATCTTACTTTTGACGAAGGATTTCAAGAGAAATGTGCCTACAAAGGTTCATTGTTTCAGGGGAAGGTTTGAAAAGCTCAGGAGTTAGCAAAGCTCCCGAGTTCCTTCCAAGCTCCTCCTAACATCCTCCCAAGACTTTAGATCGTGTTGAGATCTTGCGAGAGAAAATGTTTTGGACTAAGGACTCATCAATCAATCAATGAATGAATCAATCAATCAACCAACCAATCAATCAGTCAATCAATCAATAAATCAACCCATCAAACAATCCATCAAGTCAAATCCATGAAATCGAGTCCAAACAAATCAAAATCAAATCCATTCAATCAATCAAATCAATTATCTATCATCCATCATCCATCATTCATCATCATCATCACCACCATCATCAGCGTCATCATCATCATCATCATCATCATCATCATCATCATCATCATCATCATCATCACCATCATCATCATCATCATCACCACCATCATTAGCGTCATCATCATCACCATCATCATCACCACCATCATCATCGTCATCATCATGATTGTCACCATCATCATCATCACCACCATCATCATCGTCATCATCATGATTATCATCATCTGCTGTAAATTCTACACGCGCTGTAGTGGGAGAAACAAGTCTAGCGTTCAGTACCCCGGGGAACAGAGACAGCGCAGTTGAAAGGATTTCTGCAAAGGTAAGCAGAGCAAACATTACTGGTCCCAACCGCAAACCAGGAATGTATGAATGAATAGCTAGGAGACACAATATATTTGCTGTCTAGAAAGTAGAAAACTTAAATCTAAGTATAAAATAGACCAAATACGAACACATATATCAATATTTGTGATTAATAAACACACAAATATTTACATATAAATATCCGTTTAATAGAATAGCTCCTATTTTTTGGCATTCATGGTCCTTCTACCCCCTCAAAGCTGCCCGCTCAAGAATCAAGAATAGATTGTCAAGCCCAACAAGATGTTTTGTTCGCTGATATATGTTGATGGCCTTCTTAAAACCTTTCCTGTTGGATCACCTTAGGGGATGACCCTTCATGCGATGAAAATCATGTACTGATTTGGACTGGGAATGAATATTCATAAAAATCAATTAAAGTTCCCGAAAATCAATGACAATCAATGAAAGTGGGCTTTTGTGCAGGGGAGAACAGGAGGCTAGAGTGTTTGAAGTATGGTGGAAAATGTAGATTTCAGGTGCCTTTCTGATGAAGCTTCTCCCCAAGTCTGAGTATGACTTGTTCGCTGTTGCCGCGCCCGTTGGAATTCGACTTTGCTCTTCGACACATCGACATGTCCAAACACGGTTCTCTGTGTCCATAGCACCGCACACTTCTCCCACAGAACAACTTCAACGCCAGCCACGCAGCGCCACTTTTTCGCTGGAACCGAGGGTTTGAAGGTCGGAAAGGCTTTGGCCATGGACCTTAACAGCAAAATAAGTTGCTGAGAATCCTGAGGTACTGAGACAAGATACTGGTTACAGTTTGAAGTTCAATCCTGATTTACAAAGCATGCATGTTTAGGCTCTCTTCAATTCTGTGCGGTTGCCTTTGCAAATTCATTTTGTCTCAAGACCCCCTTGGAGGTGTTCCAAAAATTAAAACACCGCTGCTTGACATTGCAGGACAAACAAAAACTGCCGGAAATCGCATCCTGGACAGCTCTGGCGAACGTTGATCTGCATCCAGCTTCAGAGTCCGGAACTCTTGAGGCGTCTCATTAGCACTACGTAGCACTACCTTAGGACCGTAGGTGTAGTGCTACCTTTCGTAAGCACTTCACGTTGGCATTCCCGAAAGCAGACCGGGCACTGCTTCGTAAATCTAGCCCATGACTTTGCTTTTCTCAGTCATGCCGCTGGTCAATTTTTGGAGACACGGAATTTTTGATTTCAAAACAATAGTAAAAAATGGAAAGACCATGAATCGTTTTTGTGAATCGTGTTGATGAATCGTTGAAAATTTGAATCGTTCGTTGTTCATCTGTGACCCTTGGACAGCGAAGCCACAGCCCAGCTTCATCGAGAGACCATGGGTCTCACTTCGAGAGACTCAACTTCCATCAGAAAATCAGTGCATATGAGATGTTGATGATGGAACAATTTATGAGATGTTATCATATGAACATAATCTAATTTGTTAATGTTAATGATTTACTTGATAGCACAATTGCTTAACATCGTAACAAGAGTCAAAGTAGTTGCTTCGACATCCTTGGGATTGCGGCGAGCTTGTCTAAGAAAAGACTTCTCGCCTCGGCCCTGGCTTCAGCAATCCCAGATGCAAAAGGTCATAAGAAAATCGTCAGATTCTCCCAAACGAATCAACGAAAAAACAACGCTTCCAACTTCCACCGCCGTTTGCCCCCGGGGAAGCAGCGACCGCAAAATCTACGCGCTGAGAAAAAAAGTCCTTGGCAAAGTATGATCTCTTGGACTGCTCGCTCTGGGCTACCCCACGAAAGTACAAAAAGAAAGAACACTAAAAAAGGAATAAAAAGAAATAGTTAAACAAAGAAAATAAAAACTTCAGTATTTCTTCGTGCATTCGATAAGGGACTGGACAACTTCACTTCACAGGCAAAGCGCTCTGCCGGGCCTTGCATGCTGAGACGCACTTGAATTCCGCGGCGTCACACAGAACTGGTTTGATGAAGAACATCTCATTCAAAGCCTAGCACGGCAACTGAAGACTTGAGGCCAGGGGTAAGTAACGAAAGCTAGCACGGCAACTGACCTGACTGGAAAAACAAACAACGGTAAAGCGTGCATTCATTTTTGTTGAAGAAAACCGCAACAAGTGGAAACTGTAGTGCCACAAAAATGACCCTGGGGGGGAATTGAGCTTAGCGAGGGGGGAGGCAAATAATTGAGTTATTGAATTATTTGGAGGCCCTGTCCCTGCCACTTGCTAAAACAAGAGCAACTTCAGCTGACGTTAGCTTTCGTGAACTGTTTCGCAGCGAAAAATGTTGGAAGTTGTGCCCGAACAGTTCTCGTAAAGAATGTGCAGGAGGAACTGTCTAGTAATCATTTCAAGAGGCGGGCGCCTGTGACTTTTACGGCAAGCTCGGTGGATCAAGAGCTCAGCAGCCGCTTACACGGAGTTTTGCTCGAAAATGCTGACATTCAACTTGACAGCTTTCAGCTTTGAAACCCAGGGGTTGGTGAACGAAGACTTACGGGACCATGTTATACATATGTTATACATATGTTGTTTTTTCTATGTTTATGTTTCAGCAGTTCACTTTGAGAATTGGGACTCTTCCGCCAGCTTAAACAGCTCCAGCTGTATGCTCTGTGTGGAGCTTCTGCCGCTGTGCTTTTCATGGAGCTTCTCTTCCGGTCTGCCGGCGTTTCGACTTCCCTTTCTCTGGGTTATGTTCTTGTCCCTCCTTGTACGCTTCTAGTATGCTTCTTGTTCCTGTCATATGCATATCAGATTATGCTGCTGTGCATCTTCTTCTGGTCTGTATGCTGCTGGTCTGACTTTCTTCCTCTGTATCCTTCTTCTGCTGCGTGTTCCGGGGGAGACTTTTCGGGGGTTTTAGGGTGTACGATTTTAGGGTTGACGATTCGAGTGGCTCTGGTTTGAAGGTGTTAAGAATTATGGTTTTTGGATTGAAGTTTGATGTTTTGAGGTCGGTTAAAGGTTTCAAGGCTTTTGGTTCTAGGATTTTTTGTTTTTAGGTTTGTAGTTTATTGTTTTTAAGTTTATGGTGGTAGGGTTCTAAGGTTGCTGTTGTCAAGGTTTTGAGATGTCTGGTCCTAGGGCTTTTCGAATTATGGTTTTAGGGCCCCGGTTTTATGTTTTTATGGTTTAGGATTTAGATTTTATGGTTTTGGAATTTTGATTTCATGGTTTTAGGGTTTTGAGTTGTGTTCTTATGGTTTTAGGATTATGGATTTAGGGTTTTAGCTCTGGTGCATTCTGTAGGCCAGCTGATGTGCACCCAGGTCTTTACATATATATATATATAAAAATAAACATACATATATATATATACATATAAATAAACATACATATATATATATATATAAACACATATATATTTATATATGTGCAATTTCCTCTTTGCCCTGCCTTCGCTGCAAGACGTATTCGACATAGCTCTTGAAACTCTGAAAGTCGGAGAGACTCTTTGTCGCCGTCCTGACGCACGTGTTGAAGCCCCAGCTCACAAACGGAGACAAACAGAAAAAACAGAATCCAACAAACACCAGCAGAATTACCAACGTGTCACTCTTGTTACTCTTGTTGACGTTTTGAGCGCAGAGAAAGCGGAGCAAAGGAGGTCAAACACAAGACATGAACTTAATGAACTTAGCAAATTCTTTGCTTCGAGTCTCAGCAGAGCAGCAAAGCAGCAAAGCAGCAGCGGCAGCTGTTCCGAGCAGTGACTGGCGCCTCTCTGGATCAAGTTCAGCCAGTGAGTAGGGCAATGACCCCACACCTGTACCGACAGTACCAATACTCATAGCACTGGTGCTGCGACGTGGTGTTCCAGGAATGCTGTCGTCCTTACACAAACAGGACTGCACATACATCGTTAACAATGCACGCAGATTTCACCATTCTTCACATCTTCCCATGTGACAACTTTCTCCTTCACAAACCTGCCCTATCTTTAACTATCCTTTTAAGTCTTCCAAAGCTGATAGGTTTTTCTGTCTGTCTTACCCATGGCTCCTCGGGAATCCAATCCAGGTCCAAGATCTCCGTCCGTTGCGGGGGAGCGAGAGCTCCCAGTTTCGTGTCCAGCACAGTAAGGTGCACCTCACCTGGCGAAGAATTCCGTTGTGTTAAGATGAAAGAAGATGAAAAAGGAAAGAAAAGGAAAGAACTCAAGTTTAATCTTATTACAGAATGGGTTCGGAATTAATTTGGGAATTCATTTTGTTTTTTTTCGGGATTTTTTTGTTGCTTTCTGTCTGAATTTGGTTTTCCTTGCTATTTGCAGCAGTTTGGAGCTAAAGTTTGGTTTTCCTTGCTATTTGCAGCAGTTTGGAGCTAAAATCCCTCCTTTGGTGTGATTTTCGGCTGGTATTTGCAGCATTTTGGAGCTAGGACCTTCGCAAGTTAATTCTCTCATTTCAATTCTAATAAATTTTGGAGCTGAAAACCTTCATCTTGATTGATTTAAGTGGTTTTTTCAACATTCTAGAGCTAGGACTTGTCCTCTGTTTTGAAGCTTACATATAGTATTTGGATTTATGACTCCTTTGAATCATGTGTCGTCCGTTTTTAAGTGTCTAGTTTTAGGGCTTGATGATCCATCTAAAGCACTTAAGAATTAAAATCCTTGATTTGGATTAATTTTGTTTGGTATTTTGTGAACCCTTTGAACCAACTGGGAGCTAAATTCCTTGATTGTAATTGATTTTGCATGGCATTCGCAGCATTTTGGCGCTGGGCAAATAATGGTTTTACCGTTTGGGTTTTGTTGTTTTTCGTTCATTGTTCTTGGGCGTATGTGTTTTTCACCTTTAGGTCGACATCTTTAGGTTTAGGAATTGGGATTTGGGTCGATATCTTTAGGTTTGTGGGAGTCGCCAATGCCAAATATATTTGGGTTTATGAAAGTTATCAAAGCCAAGACCCAAAGAAAATCCCGAAAAAAGACTTGCGCAGTTTCCGGAGAAGATTAGAGTAGATCTTCCATCTCTCAGGCAAGACTTTTAAGGAGGGAGTTTATTAATCATCCCCCCAAGTTTGGTTTAGGGGGAGGGGGGGGTGAAGAGGGGCTGTAGCGTCCTATCAACGACCGGATCAGCCACAGCGTCTTCGCTCAGGCAGCAATCCTTTTCCTACCGCTCTGAGTCTTGCTATCTGTACCTCTCTCTCTTTTGAGCCTTATGGCATCAAAGTATGCTCTTAATCTCATGCATATGCCCGAGGGTTAAATCCAGTTCAAAATAAAAACACAGGCACAAATTCAAAGCAATGAGATGAGCATTGACGCCATGTCGTCTCTAAGAGAGGGTTCCGAAAAGTAAACTCGGTTCGCGGAGTTTCAACCTATACAAGGACCTATCAGTACCGACCAGTCCCTGTCGAAAACGGTTCGCGCAGCAGTAGCTTTTTCTCGGACCACATGACTGTACAGTCTGTTCGCTGGTGAATTCAAAAACGAAATCGGTGTTCAGATTCAGAAGATCTCACAAAAACAAAGACCAAAACACGAAACAAAAGCTTAAGCGGATCTCCAAAATCACTCTTTGAGCAATAATGGGCAGAAATCGGAGTTGGTATGTACGAATTTGGGATTCAGACTGACTACTTCGAAATGAAAATGGAAATCTCTACATCTCAGGTATTACCTCCCCTTGTGTAGAGCATATACCAGGATGACAGCAAAACAACGGCACTCAGCTAAAAGCTATGTACAAAGTGCTGTGCATCACTTGGTACTTCCATCTCTTGTGAGAAGCTTGTACTCTTTCACATCTTCCTCCAAGTCTTGGTCTTGCTCTTGCCTTTGCCTTTGCCTTTGCCGATGTAATACGTGTCTTCTCGGCCATAGAATCTTCTTCCTTGTGTCCAAGATGACGATCAGTATGTCCAATAGTGTTCATTTTCACGTCCTTGCCATAGACTTCTGTCTTGGTAGTAGTCCCATCCTTGCCACTCTTCGTCGGCATCGGAGTAGACTAACTCTCCATCGTCACTTTGTTCTTCTTGTTGCTGTCTTCGTTCCTGTTGTCCTCTTTTCTTCTTCTCATGCTGTCTCTCCTTTCTTGCTTCCTTCTTCTTCCTCTTGGTTTCTGGATTCTTGAAAGACTGCACTTCAGCATAGGTGATGTTGCATGGAGTAAGATGGACAAGTATAGGATTATGGGCATCACCATCACTCTCTGTCAGGTTGAAGATGTTGTTGTCTGCAAGCAATACTGTTTCATTCACTGAGAAGTCATACTCTCCAACTGCATTCATGTGCTCTTCATCCTCAAACCTTTCAACTTCTTCATACTTGGTTTTTCTTGAATGACCCCATTCCAAAACATGAAGAGAGCAACAGTCTCCACAACCATCAGTTTCTTTGGCCAATCTCTCGGTATATGTATCTCGAGTGATTCCATCCAGCGTCTCTGCCATCTTCGTCAAACCTTCATATGATGCTGAAATGAAATTCTTCACTCTCACTGGAGGTGATCCTGAGTCATAGTGTCTCAACTTGTGTTGAGTTGCTGTGTTGACCAACCTCTTCAACAATGTCTGGATCAGACTCGTTGAGTACGTGGGCATGTCCACATTTCTGTCTGTTGGGTGTGTGCAATAACAGGCCTTGTTGCCATCTCCAGCAATGAAGTCCACCTGATACACCATGCACTCCCAAAGCATTGTCATCACAATCTCACCGACCAATGCTGTCGATGTTTTGACTTATCAGAATCCAAGAGATATGCTCTTAGAGCTATGTGGTGCGATGGTACACCTGGGGTTTTCTCAAGTTCGGGACGGGTACGGTACAATTGGTGCGCTGGAGAGGTACATGGGTACAAGGAAAAGGTGCGAGTACAGGTCAAATGGTACGATGTATCGGTACAACGGTGCAAGGTGCAGGCGCTTTAGGCCTTCTACTAGGCAAGGGTTTGATTATATTTGATTTTGTTTTGGGATCAAGTAAATTTAAAAACGATTCCGAAAGTTAAACAACTAAGACTCACTCCTATTGGCAATGTGTGTGTCCTGTGCCCCCTAGGTTCTGTTTCTTTCTGTCCCAAGGTTTTGTCTGTCAAGGTCATTGAAATCGCGGTCATCGATTCGATTCACTTGACAAAGTTTGGCTCCCACATTTTGATGTTTGCTAAGACCAGGATCGAATCAGAAAAGCAATTTGAAGCTGGGCAAGCGTGTCAGCGGCCAGCGAAACCTGACCTACATGTATTGAGCACGGGCTGGATATCGTTGTGTTCCAAACGGATTTATGATTCTCAATGCGTTTTCATCGAAAGTTTCCAACCAATTGAAGTTCAATTGCCTTTTGCATAGCTCTTTCATGCTACTGCCATTGGAGTTGGTATTGGACCTTTCAGATCCTTTCAGCGATTTACCTCATCGCCGCAGAGTGTGTCAGCCACTGTTTTCACCACAATGATGCTATGTGTGCTTACACCTGTACCTTACACAGCGTACCTGTACCCTGTACATGTACCCTCTTGACCGTACCTGCACCTGCACCACCCGTACCACATGTACCGTACCAAAACTACTGGTTGTGAAAAGTATGAAATTGGTTGTGAAAAGTATGAAATTGGTTGTGAAAAGTACGAAATTGGTTGTGTAATTTGCCACTGGCACAGGTACATGTCCATGGTACATGTCCATGGCGCACGTCCATGGTACAGGTACATGTGCAAAGGGTACATGTCATCGGCACAG
Organism: Symbiodinium kawagutii; assembly: GCA_009767595.1. Classification (NCBI taxonomy): domain Eukaryota; class Dinophyceae; order Suessiales; family Symbiodiniaceae; genus Symbiodinium; species Symbiodinium kawagutii. The sequence continues at coordinate 5,654 of VSDK01018474.1, read as the reverse complement.
ATCAGTAGGCTCTGATGACATCGTGGTTTCATATACTAGCCATTTGTGCACAAAGCTTAGTGTGAGTGTATATATATATATAAATATCGTGAGTTTCCAACTTTGCAACCAGTGTTTGGGATGGACATGTCTGGCGCTGCATCGACAACAGCGGGACAACCTCCATCAATCACCGAGCCTCCCTTGAACCTACAAGGTGAATCGTCAAGAAAAAACAACCTAGCTTAAGTAAGCCAACAACCCCCCAGTCTCACTCCGACTATATTTCTGGAGTCAAACCGGATTCTATTCCACAACCATACAGGACACCAACAACTCGGTGGTAGTGGCTTTGACACTTGTAGATTTTTAGTCTCGAGTGCTTGGTGGTGTCTAAGGTATATATGACGGTTTCACAATATGACAAATTCAACAATAAATTCACAGCATCTCAAGATCCCACTACCATAGAGAGACCCATTGTACCACCCACATCATGCCCTGCACCTAACCTTGCGTACCCCGCACCGGTACCCGTACCAAACCTTGCGTACCCCGCACCCGTACCCGTACCAAACCTTGCGTACCCCGCACCCGTACCCGTACCAAACCTGCATCGACCCCTTGTCGTCCTGCTACGTCCTAGCCCTCTAAGAGACCCCCCCTCTGCATATGTCTTGAATTTAAATAAGTTTTGACATTCTTGTTGTGGATGTGGAACACGCAGGTCCTGACTGTCTTCATTCTTGCCCTCGTCATATCCACCTCTTGTGAGGTGCTCCGATCGAGGGTTCGTCCAAATTGGACCTCGAAGATTGCCCAACTCACATATCGAGCCTTGGTGTCGTTTTCCTGTCCAGTTGGGCCTGCTATCTGCTTGACATAGCCTCCTTTTCCAACTCTGGCCATACACATCAAGTCAGTCCAGTCATTGAAGCACAACTGCCAATCTCCTCCTTCCAGTAGATGGCGATGTGGATGGATGCTTGTGGCCTCGCAATTCATGAAGATATGGGCGCCAACCTGCCTCATCATCTGGATGAAGTAGTTGTTGAGCTTCCAATCTTCAATCTTACTTCCAGTCTCATCCACTGTGCAATCAATCTGCTGATGATATCTCTTCAGTTGAGTTGGCACTGGACATTGATCAAATCTGCTTCTGCACCATTGACCCAGATTCCAAAACATCACTGAGATCTGCTTGGAGCTTCTACCTATGTACTCTGTGTCTTTGTCCTTCACCAGACCTCCTCCAAGGAAACAACTTGCAAGCAATTGACAAACTTGAACATATGCAATCTTGTCGTGCTTCTGCAAGTGTTCATCGATCACTGAAGTCAGAGTAGCAAAGCCTTTGTCAAGATTCATCCTTGCAAGATTTGAGCGCTTCTCTGAATTCTCTTTGTGATATGGATGAAGTCTAGGATCATCACACTCATAGGTTGTTGTCTTGGCAGTCTCAAGAAGTTGGTTCAAAAGATCCTCATGCTGGTGTCGATTGATGTATGTCGTCATCAGCTCATTCTCATCAATCTCGTACCAGTGTTCTGATCTTGGTGGTGTTGGTCTTCTGTACCTCAAATGCCAAAACATATGCTGACGCATAGTCGAGCACGGGTAGCCTTTGTTGTAAAAACCTGACCAGGCCTCATAGTTATAGCCAGGGAAGCATTCTTGAAGTCTTCGAAGTACTGACTTGTGTTCACATTCTGTGACATCAATTCCTTCGTAGATGATCTTGGCAGCTACCTCCTCTTGTGAAGAGCTTGCTGGTTTTTCTTCCTTCTGCTCTTCCTCTGGAGTAAGCTCCATTTGATCATCATCATCTACAGTAGACTTTCCTGCTGCTTCCACTGCTTTCTTCAACTTCTTTGCTTCCTCCTCTTCTTCCTCTTTCTTCTTAGCCTCTGGCTTTTCCTTCATAATGAAAACTGGTGGAGGAACAAAAGGTTCTTTTCCTGGTTCAGTTGGCTCCTGCTTGACTGTCTTCAAAGGAAAGATGTTCTCCATGACCTTCATTTTCTGAGGCTTGGTCAGCATGTTCAACCACTGCAGAGTGCAATCAACAAGCAAATCATCTTCTGATTCCATCTTGATACACTTGCTCTTTTCTGCTTCAATCTCGATGATTTCCTTGTACCTCTTCCGGTCCTTCAAGTGCCTGGTTCTCTTCTTCTGTTCAAGTTCTGCCCTTTGTTCTTCAAAGGTCTCTTCTTCTATCCTCTTGTAGAAGTTGTCCTTGATCTTCTCACAGGCAGTCTTGAGGATGTCATACGCACTCATATCCTTGATGACATCAGGAAGAAGTCTTGGATACATTGACATGTAATCATCGTACTTCATCTCTGCAATGTTGAGGACCAGCATGTCACATGCCTCCTTTGGAGCATCTGTGAAGTGTTCAACCTTTGGCATTGGTGCATCGATGTCAATGTCTTCAGGATCCATGAACTGGTTTCCAAACTTTTGAATGACTTGCACCATCATCATGATTATGCCTTGGTATCTCTTCTCTAACTGCTCCACTAGGATAACATCCTTTCCTTGATCTTTTCTCTTCTTGGCAATCTTGAAGAATTGTCCAAGGAGGACATTCTCTCTTCCAACATAGTGGGCTCCTGGACTGAACTCTGGCATATTCTCTTCTGCCTCCTTGACTTCTTCTTCATCAGGATTGTCCAGAATGACGACCAGTGGGCGATACCTCTGATTTTTCAGAGCATTCATAATCCGCGCCGAAGGGGTTGAATCTTCCTTCATCGATTTCTTGTTGCAACATCTCCACAGTATCTTGAGATTGTTCAGTATCTTCTTCAACTTCTGCAAACTTCATTTCAAGTTGTGGAACTTCCAACTCTCCTTCGTCATCAACAAGGTCGTCTTCATCGTCCACAAAAACAGTCTCTCCTTTTCGATCCGGAGCGACTCTGATTGCCTGACCTTTGTGCCAAAACCATGTGTATCCTTCCAGTTTCTTAGAAACTTCTGGCACATCTCCCTTGAGGTCTCTGACTTTGGTCTTCGCCTTGGATGAACTCAGGAAAGCTTCATGTGTCATGTATCTGGTGTACACTTCTTCAACAAGAAGCTCAAGCGATGCCTGAGATGTCTTCTTCTTCTTCTTCTCAACATATCTTTGAAGAAACTTCAAGGCTGTCTGACCAAACTCACTGACATACTTGCGCTCAGCATTGTTGTTGTACAGTTCAACAGCTACAAGCATCATCCTTGTGGAAAACTTGGAATGCTGTTCTGGCAACGGCTTGACTGTGCTGGCAATGGCAGGGATATCCTCTCCTGGTCTTTAACCAGCTCTATCGAGATCCAAGAAATCTCTGTTGAATGGATCCTTCTTGCAAAACTTGCAGAACTCTCCCCATAAACATGGGTTCTCTCGAATGAACTTGTCCAAATGGACTCGAAAGAGTTCGTAGACAGCTTCCATTGTCCAAAGGAAATCTGATTGAATCTTCTCCTGCCTTTCATAGTCCAGCCATTTCTGCGGCCAGATCTCCTTGTCAACATTCATCCTCTGTTCATAGTTGCTTGGCATCTCCTTCTTCTTCATGAAGTCTTGGCCATTTGCTCTCAACTCTTCTGTGAGCTGAGCAGCACCGTTGTAGTCATGATTCCTCATTCTAACATAGTACTCTCTACCGGCTTGCCAGGCCATAGTGAAGAAATCACAGAGATAGCCTGTCCACGGCAACTGCTCCCATTGCTCAATGTCAACGTCTTGACGGATCAAAGCAATCTGCTGGTGATAGAAAAGCTGTTGGAAGTCAATCAGCTGGATAATCTTCTCCTCATAGTCATTCAATTGAATCACTCCAGCCTTGTTCTTGACAACTACCACGCCAGCTTCATAAAGAACCCAGGGGTTGTCCCCTGCATGCTTGGAAGACTTTGTCAAGCTGACATGTTCTGGTTCAACTTCAACTTCTTCTGGAGGTTCTTCGTCAGCTTCAGTCTTATCCACTTCCATAGGTGCCTCTCCTTGTGAAGAGCTTCCTGGAGTCTCCTTTGGTTTCTCTTCTTGTGAAGAGTCTCCAACCTTGGACTTCGCCTGCTCTTCAACTGGAGTGCATTTCCTCGGCGGTTCCTTTGGTTCTGGTACCTTCACCTCTGGTGTGCTTCCGATGTTGTTGATCTTGTTGTAGTCTTCTTCGGAAATCAACTCAGAGGAAAAGAAGGTCTTCTGGTACCAGAATGGTGTGCTTTGACCCATGAACTCCCAAGCTGTTGTTCTCACATATTTGGGCAGTCCTTCTCCAACTTCAAAAGAATCACCTTTCTCAATCCTCAATTCATTGTAGGTCAAAACTCTTGAGATCTTCCCTGAGGTGACTTCTGAAGGCAAAATGTGTCCTCTTCCTGGATTGAACACATTCATCTGAACAGTGGGCAGATACTCTCGTTCAACTAAGAACTGTGGTGGAATGTCCTCATAGCACAGCACAACTCCATTCTGAGTCAGAAACAACTTTCCTTCATCGAGGTACGAAGGACGAAGCACCCAATGTGTTCGATTGGTACCATAGTTCCTTGGTTCGGTTGTTCCTGCTGCCATGGTAATATAGCCGTTGGTGTGCTCATTGTGGTACATAAAATGGATGGCATTCCTTGTGGCCTTGGACAATCCTGTTCTTCTGATGGATGCAGAGTTCTTCTGTTCAGTGATATGAAAGATCCATCCCAGGCAACCTGCCTCTACTTTTGTAAGAGCATGGTGTACCTCACTGGGATTCTGCATCCTGTTTGAGTGTCCTTGAACACAACCCATCCTGATTTCCCAAGGGGATTGAGATCGATGTGGGAACCACTGATCATGCAGGTGGATGTCAATAATGAACCTCTGCTTGTCATTGGCATACAGGAAGGCAGCAAACTGAGCTCCATTCAAACCAAAGTTCAAAGGACTGTGCCTTCACATCTTGTCAAACAAGACAGAAATCTCCACCGTGCCACGTGGATGCTCCATTCAAACCAAAGTTCAAAGGACTGTGCCTTCCCATCTTGTCAAACAAGACAGAAATCTCCACCGTGCCACGTGGATCAAACATCCATTGATCATTTCCTTGATGTCTAAGCACTCTGGTGTAATCCTTGCTGAACGACTTCAGCTTGGAGTAGCCTTGATTCATCTCTTGGGCATATTTGTCAGCTTGTGCTGAAAACCAATTCTCTTCCTCCTGAGTCACAAACCCAATCATGAATCGAACAAACTCTGCTTGCCAACAAGTGAAGTTGTCGAAAGTCTCACGGGAATGTCGGAGGATCCAACTTGACACATCTCTGAGGCATTCAGTGGCATCCTCATAGGTCAAGTTGGGGTGAAGCAAGTGGTGAACATTCCTGGGCCTCTTCCACTGCAAGTCGGCCCTTGCCGTAAACCACTTGGTCATTTGATTGTAGTTGAAGCACTCCTCAATCTGGTTCAGTTTGTGGTCTCGGACCGTCTCCCGTTGCCGGGCAGTACGTCTCTGAGAAACTTGGTTCGAGTACTCAAACTTGAACTGTTCGTGGTCAAATGGTTGCTGGTTTTTCCTTCCTTGTGGAGCGGTATAACCATAACCTTGGTAGCGATAATCCTCTTGAGAAGACGTTGCTCTACCTTGCCTGTCCCACCGGCGATAGCCTCCCGAGCCTGAATGCGACATGAGCAAACTAAGTAG
>VSDK01018468.1:18820-46491 GCA_009767595.1 Symbiodinium kawagutii | reverse complement strand
ACAATACTGGTAGCATGTGACCCATTCGGTCTTTCAAGTGTGTGTTTAAGATGTTTGTTGATGATTGTTGGTCATTGGTAGTGGCAGTTCACGGTGAATGGATGATGGGAGATTGTTAAGCTATTGGTATTTGTTAGCAACCAGTCATCACCAGACATCCTGAACCCTATTTGGGGCATCAGGAACTAGTAATCAGTGCCTGAAGTGATGTGAATTGATACCAGAAACGCAGATAGCTACAGTCCAATGGTTTTTCCTGTATCAGGTGCCTAAAATTTATCATTGTGGAGGGGGTTTTCTCTTTGTAGGGCTTTTGTTCCATGGGTCTATGCGGTTGATCCTTTGGCGTCCGAACCCAAAAGATGCGCAAGCAGCACGAAGATGTCGCGGTTGGTTGTCACTTCTCGTCATTGTTGGCGCCTTTGCTGTTTTCTTGCTGTGGTTGTTTAGTGTTTCCTCACATCGTCATCACCACCACCATCCTCATCCCCATCCTCATCATCATCCTCATCCTCATCATCCTCATCATCATCATCATCACCATCACCATCACCATCACCATCATCATCATCATCACCATCACCATCACCATCACCACCATCATCCTCACCACTTTCACCCCCCAACTGACCAGCTGCCACTTTTCCCACCCCTCCCCATGTCCGGCGCTTGCCTTCGCACCCCGGCCTTCAGCCACCAGGAGGGAACGCTTCACGGAACACGAGGGCTGCGTGGAAGGCCTGCGCAAGGTGGGCCATAGCGTGCGCTTCGGCGTCGACGCCCGAAAGGCGCCGTTGCGCAGCCCACGGGGGGCTGCGGTGGAGGTGGACCGGTGGGTCCCGGGGGTAAGCAGAAACGGAGGGGAGTGATGAGTCACCAATTTTTTTACCATGAATCATTTCAAATAGTTGGATGAAGTTGAATCCTCATTAGTTGGATGTCAACTTTCCTTTGAAGTTTCTGGTAGAAGGAGTTTAGGGTACCCGATTTGTCCCTAGGAGTTTATGGTATAAACCCGATTTGTCCCTCTAGGAAAAACCAGGGAGTCCTTAAAACCAGGTCAAGGTCCGTCATTATACCATTCATTCCTTGTAATCATCATTTAACCGATCATTGAATTGTTCAGTTGGTGGTTGATATTGTAATCATCACTTGGGGCTTTAAACCACAATCCAGAACGATACCTATTGACGAACAAGTAAGGAAGGCTTATTTTTGGCTCCCCCTGAAGCTATCAGAATTCCGAGCCTTCGATGTTGGAGGTTGGGTCTTTGTTGGGGTAGCCTTCCCTGGGGCAGGTACATGTTGCACAATGTAGGTGGCCACAACCCGCGAAAAACATGAATAACATGGCCCAGCCATTCACCCAGAAGCTTCAAAGGTAGCGGCCTTGTGAACCACAGTTTCCAACCCCCACGATGCTGATAGATGTGACATGGCTTCGATGGGGCCCAAAAAGACGTTCTAACTTGATCTACCGTCCATTGAGCCATAGTTTTGAATTGTCTATGATTTGCCGACAGTAGCCCGGTCAACTACAAGGTTGGGACCCCCTGCTTGTAAGTTGCTATATAGGCCATTGAAGTAGTATATATCTATCATAACTAGTACTTCCCCCTAGTCATGTTCACCACCGAATCGCCATTTCTTGCAGACCTCGGTCCCTTAAATCGCTTGAATGATCACCATGGACCATCTCTCGGTGGCCAGGAGAGCTGTGCCAATTATTCCATGGTCATGTTCAACTTCCCAGCGGTCTCAATGCAAGACTGCAAGGATGACAAGGACACCAGCTGACGGGGCGAGGCCTTGCGATGCTGGTCACCATGTCAAGCAGCCGATAGCAAGGTCACCAGCATCAAGGTCAGTAGCAAGATAGCAATTAAACAATTATCAGCAAAGAAATGGCAAGTGTTGAAATGTATCGTGAACAGCCGTCAGCAGGTCAAGAATCAGTTGCAATCATGCATTTGCTTTGATTTCCTACTTGCTGCAGTTGCTATGCTTTCCCTTGTGCCCTTCGGTATCTATCCAATCAGCACTGTTGTTTCTATGCCTGAGCTTTTGCCCTTTGGTATCTAGTCAGCTGAATGAAGCAAGATGTTGACACCATTGTTTGCGTGAAATTATCATTTGAGCACAGCCGAGAGATCGTTGATGGTCACCCACGAGTTGTTGCTACAAATGCTTTCGTTTTTTTTGTCCTAATCAGACATGGAACATCACTGTTTTGGCCCTTATCAGCTTACATAACCACTTCGGCTTGTAGTACAGCATTGTTTTTACTTCCAAAGAAGAAATCAGACATGGTTCATCATTAGACAGGTTGCATGTCAGTTCATCACGGCACAGCCCTGGCTGGTGACGGCTGCGGAGGATTTTAAGCCCGAGAAGGCTGGAAACATCAACGGCGAGTTGATCTTAGACTTCCTGAAGAATGCCCAGGCGTCAACGCGCAGTGTGGCAGGGGATGTCTCAATGCGGTTGTGCACCGGTGATCTTGTTGAGGCGGATTCTTAGGCGGATGCCCCGAGATGTGGGGGTTGGGAGCTGAGGCTACGCAGTGCTATCCCAACTTGAAAGGTGGAAGGAGCCACAAGGAGTGTTGTAACCTTAGTTTGCCTGGTGGCTTTAAAACATGGTTCTTCGCTTTAGCTAGGCAGCCTACACTGGCTGCGTTACCCACTTGAGGTTGCAGATCAGAAAGGTGAAGAAAAGGAAGAAGAGGCGTGTTTATTTTCCCTAGAATTAACAATTGGTTCTGGATGGCTTATACCCACTAACTTTGGTTTTTAGTGTTTTTGGGATATGATTGATTTACCATATAACTCAACCACTAAAAATATTTTTAGCAAGGGATCTATAAGCCACCAAGGGTTGGTTGGTTGGTTGGTCGACTAAAAAGTAATGAATATTTCCATAGGGGTTGACACCACCAACAGCTAATGCTACGTTTTGACATGACTTTTGCTGACTCTGTGAGCCATGGATGCCCTCCTGAATTTAGTTCATGCTTCACTCACGTAAATTAGACGACTCAATAGATCTGGGAAACAAGGTGGGAACTGCCAGGAAAAAACAGTTAATTACAAAGCAACAACGATTTTCCAAGTGCTTGTGCTACTCAGGTGCCATCAAGAATTGTTGGATGTTAGTACCAGCTGGCACCAAGAACTTTTACAAACTTGGGTAGTGACAGTTTTGACCATTTGAATGATAGGTTTAACTCCAGGAGCGTCATGAGCTGGATAATCTTTAGCATCTTAAAATCATGTACAAAGATTGGCCAACCACTATCTATAATTAGCCGGCATTGTCCAAAAACAACGGTCACAAAGCATCGATCACCAATCAATAATGTCATACGCCGGCTGTTTGTTTAAGCACAAATCATCCACAAGCAGATTATCCACCAAGATCAACAAAGAACCATTAAGCCATTCATAAGCCATCAATAGAGCTCATTAGCCGTATGAGGCTAACCATGCTGACTCGTTAATTACAGCAATCACAACTTCACAATCAAATCACTAACATCATAGATCAACCACCAAAAAATACCATTTCACCATCAATTGTGTCCATTTACCATCAACCACCAATAGTCATCAATTAGCCTATTTTCCACCATTAGTCAATCCCATCAATAAACCATCAACAACCGCTCATTCAACCATGATTTGTTCCATCAAATCACCCTCATGTCACCATCATTTTACCATTAAGTAGTCATCATTTCACCTTTATTTAAGCCATCAACCATTCAAATAAATTACCTAACCATGAGTTCAACATGAATCAGCTACAGTATCATGTAACCGTTTTACCCACCATGAAAAACATATGTTTTCTCAATTTGCCAGCAATCAAGCCATCAACCATCAAAAAAAATCAACCATAATTTCATCATCAATGCGCCATCTCAACAGCTTTTTATGACCATTTCAACCATCATTTCGCCATCAATGCGCCATCTCAACAGCTTTTTATGACCATTTCAACCATCATTTCGCCATCAATGCGCCATCTCAACAGCTTTTTATGACCATTTCAACCATCATTTCGCCATCAATGCGCCATCTCAACAGCTTTTTATGACCATTTCAACCATCATTTCGCCATTAAAAACATACCTCATCTCAAGCTATTGAACCAATCCTCTGACCATCTCACCTTCTGACTTCGTTGCCAGGTCACCTCCGACGAGGGCACGCTGCTCATCGTGGGCTTGTGGGGTCGCTGCGATGGCTTGGCGGATCGACGGCTGTATGGCCAGGACTTGGGCCTGCCATGGGGCAGTTCAGCTGGAAAAAGCCGGTGAAAAACCATGAAAATCCGTGATTAGCCACGTGGGTAATGAACATAAAATCGGTTGCTTTTCAACTAGTGGGTTATGAACCGTTTATTTTTATAGTTATTATTGCAGAAAACTAGTTCAATCCGTGTTTAGCAACATAAGTTGCTTTTCAACTAGTGGGTTATGAACAGCAACCATAGGTTGCCCACCTTTGAACAGCAAATCGTGTTCTTAGTTGTTTTTCAAATAACCAAATTGCAAGCAACATCAGGCTTCTTTGATTGTTGAGTGTTCTTAGGTTGCAAGAAGTAGCTCAGCAATCAAACAACCTTTCATTAACCAGCTTGTTTAAGCAGCTCAAGAATCGAACAACCCTTATTAACCAGCTTGTTTAACATCAATTCACCCTCATTTCAGCCTGACCAAACACCCCGGCCATGGTGGCTATCGGTGGCCAGGACGCCCATGAATTGATCGCATGTGCCCTGGGTGGGAGCTCTGGACGCTTGGAAGATGCGCTGCCAGGTGAGGACCAGCCCCACAGGATGGCTGCGGAACCAGGGGAGCCAAGAGTTGCTAATGGTAGACATAGTGACCATAGTTAGCTACTAGGGTAACTGCTAGGGTAACTACTGAGGTAACTACTAGGGTAACTGCTAGGGTAGCTGCTAGGGTAGCTACTAGGGCAACTGCTAGGGTAGCTGCTAGGGCAACTACTAGGGTAACTGCTATAGGGTATCTGCTAGGGCAACTGCTAGGGTAACTAGAAGGTTCACCGACTGGTTGGAAACGAGCTAGTTAAGATCAAGGACCAGTTTTCATGACCGCTAATTGTTTGGATATTTGTGGTCGCGGTAGCTTTTAACCCAGTTACGGGCACTATCTAGCTGGTGATTCTCAGGGAGCTAAGGAGCCAGGGGTATCCCTAAATCCCTTTGAAGGGGAGCTAAAGAGCTACAGGGAGTGGTGAAACCAGATGGTAGCTATGAAACCATACATGGATGGTTTCTGAACCAGCTTCATGGTGGTGATCAACCAATGGAATGATCATTGATGATGGCTCATGATGGTTAATAGGAAATGCCAACTATGACCAGGATATACTAGTTTTGATGGTTGTGTGGTTGCAGGTCATTGTCAAAAAGACCAAATGGCTCGACAAACATCCCGACAGCTCGTCTAGATTGGTCATTTATGGGGTGCATTTTACCTTTCTTAATTTTGTACATATGTATTTATATACATTTTCTTTTTTTAGATGCATATTTATTTACACAGATATGTTTCACGATGAAATACATATTCGCATACACACAGGTACACGCTTCCACACGCGGTTCCTGCTTCACCATTCTGTTTCCTTTGTGTTCTGAGCCTCGCGGCCAGGCGGTTTTTTGCGCAGTGGCGTGCGTGCTGACTACAGCTTCTACAAGCAATTCACCGAGGTACCCACCGAAGTTGGGAGCGAGGTACCTACAAGTTGGGATGAGCGTTGGGTGGTAGGGCTTCAGAATCAACCAAGATGGTTGAATAAACCTAAGCCTAAATGTGTTAACTTTGGTTAGTGATATGTTTAATCAGAATGTAAGAGGTTAATGATAGGTCAAAGATGGGTAAGATAAGTAGAGATGAATGATAGGTTAATGATAGATGGGTGGCTTGCAGACCTATTATCAACCTCCTTCAGACTCAGCTTACAATCAATGTAGAGGTTGATGATAGGTCTATAAGCGACCCCAAGTTATGGCCAAACGTTTGATTTATCGCAAGCATCATTAGCAATTATCAATCATTCAGCTGCATTCGCAGCTATTGGACTGGTCATTGGTAATGTTAGTCATTCAAAATGATGAACATTTGGTGGTTCAATAGGGGGGGCTCATAAGCAGCTGGATTTCTCGTAATGAAGCATCATTAGCCATTATTCATCGTTTAGGTTTCGTAGCATCCGGATTTACGAATCTTGACCCCCTTTGCAACCACCAAAAACAACGCCCAACGCCTGTGCCACACGTTGCTTCAGCCCCGTTGCCATGACCACCGTTCCGGACGTGGGGAACCACGCCACGTCTCAGGCAGGCTACGCCTTCCGAAGTAGTTCCGGCTCAGCTGCCTTTGAGCCTTGGTCAGCGATGCCTTGGTCGGCTGATGTCAAGTAATGGTTAACTGGATGGCTTATACCCACAAATTCTTAGGTTTTTAGTGTTTTTGGGATATGATTGGTTTACCATATAACCACTAAAAATATTTTTTTAGCAAGGGGTCAAGTCATGGCTACCCAAATGGTGGTTTTTCAAGCCATAGGGGCACCCCAAAATGGTTGGTTTATTATTAACAATGATAATGAATGGATGATTTAGGGGGTCCCCGATTTTGAGAAACAACCAAATGTCGAGTAATGGTTAACCAATGGTTAAGCAATGGTTACGTAGTTGTTGATGAATGGTTAACCGATCGAGAATCAATGGTTGAATCAATGGTTGGTCAATGAGTAACCAATGGTTGAGTAATGATTGGGTAATGGTGAATCAATAGTTGATAAGGGTTGATCAGTCATGGTTGATTAATGATTGGTGAGGTGCAAATGAATGGTTAATCAATAGTTAATGATGGTTAAGGATAGGTGAATCAATGGTTATGGTCCCATGGTTAGTTCGCTAGCGTTGGTCACTTACTAATTAAGAATGTTTGATTAATGGCCATATCAATGACAAATGGCGGTCAATCAATAGCTGATTAGTGATCAATCAATCGAGGTGGAGTAATGGTTGATCAATGCATGGTTATATAATGATGATGGCTAATCAATGGTTGATAAATGGCTAATCTGGTCGATTAATGGTTGCTTCGTGACCAGCCTACCAGCCATCAATACCCATCATATTTTGGCCATTAACTTGAGGGGTTGTCGCGGATTATTCTCGGCTTCTAATTGTTATTGTTGATTGTGCAGAGGAGGTATCAACAACATCAACCATTATTAGCCCTGAGATCGTCTTTTACGTGGTCCTGATCAAGCATTCTGAACTCTTAACAAAATCGACTGTTGTTGGGGTGCTTGTTGTGGTTATTTTTGTTGGTGGCCCCAACCAGCTATACATACATACGATGTTTGACCATTCAACCATTGACCAAATCATAGCTGATGAACACATTTCCCCATGACAATGAAGACCATCGGTGTGGTCCCCGGCCCGCATGTTCCCATCCCCAGGTACTTAACCATTCGTGTATCACTTGTCGACTACTTCTAACCGGTGTATGGAAGTTTTCTTGGTATGATCTTTGATGTGTATCATATGTTGTTTATTGACTTCTAGCTATTAGCCGCAAAGCTTTTTCATTCACTGTTGCGATGACAAACATTGTGCTTAATCATTCAAACATCTTTCACCGTTTACTCTCAATGAAACACTATGTCAATCTTTACTCTGATATTTCACTACTACAAACCACTGGGATTGATGCTGCCACCAAGGAAAGTTCCCACAAAGAGTGGCACCTGCAGGCATGTTTCGTGCTCAGAGTTTGTGCCGTGCCAACAGCAGCACAGGATGCGCAAGCGGCCATGGCCGAGGAGAAAAAATTGCTGCCCAACGCTGTGAAGCTTTGCTGGGGAGTTTCGACTGCCAAAAGGCATGCACAACATGATACACTTTGGACATACATGGGCGCACTATACAGTACTATCATTGATGGTTACACTCTGGTAAACTAACATAGCAATCGAAAATCACCATATTTTATGGAGATTCCCGAGGAAGCCATCAATAGTTGGTGGATTTTCCATTGCCATGTTACTTTACCAGAGTGTAATGATGATGATGATGATGATGGTGATGATGATGATGATGATGGTGATGATGCAAGATCATTGCGCTTTGCAGGTGGGCCACGGCCAATGCCATGGAATGCCGGCGTACTGCCTGGTTTGAAATCGGTTGAAGCGGAATGAAGCCGGTGTCATGTACCTAAGGAACATTAAGTAATCATCTAAGCACCCTAGTTTTAGCCATTTACAATCAGTATATATATATATATATATATGGGCTATGTCACCGACAAGGATTTTCGGATTTAACATTATTTTTCAGGATCCCATCAACCGTCACCAATCATCAATGTCCATCGCTTGACCTGCCACCAACCATGGGCCTTATCCGTTACCAATCAAGCTTAGGCAAAAACTGATCACTACTTAACCATACAGGTTCATCATCAATTTAACTCCATTGGATAAGCTAAAAACCAGGCCTGTTAAGCCCATTGGATTCAGCTCATGGGTTCAGAATGAATCCAATCTATAATTTAACTCGACCATCATTCTACTTGACTATTAGCTGATCACTACTTAAACTGATCATTAATTTTACCTCATCAAATACGCTAGAAACCATCATTGAACCAAATTGATGAAGTTAACCATCATTAATTTAACCCTATTGGATCAAGCTTGGGCAAAAACTAATCACTTGACCATTGGATTTGGGGATGGTTTATTGAAGGTTTCATCACCCCAAGGCCCAGCTGGCGGACGATCGACCCATGCTGCGCTCCACGTCGGAGAGCGGGTCACCTGACGTGGCGTTTGCGTTTTCCGCGCGCTGATGGCTGCGGTGATGCCTGGCTCCACCCATGGCACCGGGTGAATCCATGGTTGATATGGGTTGGTTAAGGCGGTTAAGAACCTATGGGACCTATGGGGATCAAGGGTTGAGGGGTGGATAGAACATCATGGGTCGATGGTGGTATGGTAGATGATGGTTCACAGATGATTCATCAGAACAGTTGTTGATCAGCTGGCCAATTAGCTGGTTACTTTGTGAATGATGATGATTAATGGTGTGTGTAATGATTGGTTTTATTTTGTTTTAGTGTTGACCACTTTAGTCGCTTGATTGAAGCCAAAGAAAGACATCATTTAATTGTTGCTCAATATTGTTTGCTAACGGTTGATGACCTATGGCTAATGACGGCAGGTGATGCTAAACTTAATCACCAGGACATGGAATAATAATTAGAGGAGCACCAGTGCATACCATGAATGAATGAATGAATGAATGAATGAATGAATGAATGAATGAATGAATGAATGAATGAAATAATGAATGAAATAATGAATGAAGGAATGAATGAATGAATGAATGAATGAGTGAATGAATGAATGAATGGATGGATGGATGAATGAATGGATGAATGAATGGATGAATGAATGAATTAATGAATTAATGAATGAAGGAATGAAGGAATGAATGAATGAAGGAATGATGTTGATCAATCAATCGATGAATCAATGAATCAATGAATGAATGAAACCAGGAATGACAAACAATGGTTAACAACCCAAAGGCTAATAATCAAAGATAAAGGACACTAAAGGGCTGATCATCATAGTCAGCAATGGGTCGTACGTAGATAGGTCACAGCCTTGACGCTGAAGAGCAGTTCCGGCTAAGGCTGAAGCATATGAAGCGCCAGAAAGAAATCTTCAGTGACAAGGTCGGTGGCTGGTGGTGGTGGGTAGGTGCTTCCGTGAAGAAGTCCCTGCTATGTGGTTCACTTCCCGTTGGGGTTGGTGGCAATGGTGGTGGTGGCGGTGGCGGTTGTGGCGTTAGTTCGAGCACCTGATTTGAAGTGCCGGGAGTTGTCAAGAAGCTGCGAGAAAGTTTCTTGGCCACCAGGCCACCAATGCCACCATCAACCATTCGGTTTTGCAAAAAAGTGTTGTATTCCCAAACTGTTGCAGTTTCCCTTGTAAATTATGACTGTCATTGGACCGTCAAGAAGTACCAACATTTATCATCACACCCATTTTAAGGAGTCTCTCTCGCTCGTGGTTTTACACACCTCTGAGTTTTTGCAAACATTTCGGATGATTGGTTGATTAAGCAAAGTTTGTCAGAGGCTTTGAAAGCGCCAGCAACTTCTTGGGTTATTTCAAGGAAAGGCTGGTGACCAGGCAGATATCCATCGAGTCACAGCTCCGGCTCTGCGAGATTTGCCATGCGATGGCTCAAGTGCCTGTGGGGATTACTAAGGTTGGTTCACTAGGGCGACTGCCAGTTGCGGCAAATATCACACGACATAACCTAACATAAAATGTCTCATATCTTACAAACTTTATAGGCCAATTTGTTCAATTCTTGCCGTTCAGTTGCATGGTACCCTCTGGTAAACTTACCTGGCAATGGAAAATCCACCATATATCGGTGGTTTCCCAGGGTTTCGCTATAAACTAGTTAATATCTATTGCCAGTTTAGTTTACCAGAGGGTAGATCTAACTCGTGTTACATGGCTGAGCCCTTATCGGGGCCCGCAGGCGACGGAGAAGGACATTGAGGAAGGAAAGCGAGGCTGGCTCTTCAGCGGCTGGCTGTGGCGGCCATGGGGATTTGCGATCCGCTGCCGGAGTCAAGTTACCCTCAAGAGACTATTTGGTCGGTGGTTTATAACCATGAATAATGGTTAATGATAGGTGATACGAAGCAAGAATAGTGATTAAACAACTACGGGTTGGTGGTTTGATTGTTATTTGTTATTTTCCTTGGGAATTATTAACAAATGGTTGGTTAAGGCTTCAGAACCTGTGGTTGATATTGATTGGTGAGGATCACTAGCTGGTGGTTTGATTGACATTGTTTATTTTCCCTGGTAGTGATGAACAAATGGTTGGTTGGTCAATATTTTTCACAGGGGTGGTTCAACCACCAACCAGCTATGGTTGATGAGCAACGATTCACAGCTCAAATCGGTGTTTCTCAAGTCATAAGGGACCCCCCACTTATCATCCAATACTAATCATTGGTCAATGTAAACCGACTATGTTCGGGGCTCCCTATTTTGAGAATCCCCCAAATCTGTGAGAATGATCAGTGATCCCTATTCATGGCTCAAATGTGTGATCCCTTTCAGAAGCATTTGCTAAGAGGTTGAGGGCTGCCAGGATTACTCGTGGTTTTGATGCCACCTGGCTGTGATGTAAATCTTGTAACACTGCGCAACTGCTTCAAAAAGGGAGGTGTGAAGGTCCTTTGCACCATCATCAACCCTTTGTGAAAGCATATTTGGTCATGGTTGTTGCCAGCAGTGCCCTTAGGATTTTGGCATTTTTGGGAATGATGATGTTTATTGCATGCTGAACCAAAAGTTGGAGATCCACCAAGCTTGCTGAGAACAGACCATTGATGGAGGTGGGGCTGCTGTAATACCATGGCTATGGGTCAAAATTAGCCAACTAATAATGGTGGATAATGACCAACAATAATATGGGAAACAATGGTCAATGATAGGAGAACCAGGGGTACAGGGTTTACTGACCCACAGCCCTATGATAGTGGGTTGGTATCCAAAGGATGCCCTTTCGTGTAAATCATCGCAGCAGAAGGCTCGATTCTTTGCTTTAATCTTTGGCATAGCCGACCAGGTGAGGCCCCCTGTCAACATGTAGCTGTTCAACAAGCTGGTGATGCGAAACTGGTAGTTGCCCTGGTTACCCTAAGCTTGCAGTAGTATGTGGCCACTTTGCTGGGCAAAAACGGGGGAAACCCACACAGCACTGGTAGAAAATTGGGATCCTCAGCGCCCCAGCAGTGAGGTTCCGATCAACCAGGGAGTGCCGGGGGAACTCAGATCAGGGGCTGGTGCATGGGATTTGTTGGTTGCAGGCAGGTTGGTTGGCAGGTGAAGCTTGGTGAAGGTTGCTGAAGCTTGGTGAAGCTTGGTAAAACTTGGTGAAGCCTTGTGAAGGCCCGGTTGGAGATTACAGCTGAGCTCCAGCTGCGACCGCCCCTGATATTGGGAATCGATTTGCTAGAGCTCGTGGGGGGCGATATGGATGATGTACCAGTATAAATGGTGGCACGGCACGGTGTCAACATGTACAAATCCGGATATGTAAGATGTGGATACCGTGGGGTTTGGTGATTGATGGTTGGTTGGATCTCGATGTGGCGCTTTGCACTTGGCGAGGCGGTTTGACGTGATTTTAAGCTGATTTTGAACCAAGCACGCATCCGGGTATTTCGGATTTCACCTCAGTCCAGGAAAGAGCAGTTCATTGAGATGGGGCAAACATGGCCAAAACGGTCAGGATTTTTTCAACAATCGAGCCCTGATGAATCATGATCATCCACGTTTGAACCGCCAACGCACCAATGTTTTTATACTGAAAGAGAGAAAAGGCGATTTCTACGGTACTTATTGTTTGTTGGTCACTATCCAGTACTCACCACAAACCAGCCGTTATGAACCATCCTAACCATCATGCGACCATCATTGTAGACCACACCATCAATCACCATGATATCCACCAGCATTATGAACCATTACGTCCACTTATTCCACCATTTTTTTCACCAGAATGATTTAACCACTAGTGTGAACCATACTTTACCACCGTAGATTATGAACCACTATTTCACCACTATTTCCATACTTGATTTCAATAGTGAACCACAATTATGAACCATAGTTGGGTTAGTTCACGCCTGGTAGTTTGCCCGACTTAACTTCGTTATAAGCCAACTAATATAAATGGTTGGGGCCCACCGGTGGTATCCACCACAAGTACTCACCTGGCCCCTGAGATCACCACGTGATGTCAGCGCAGCCTTCGTTCGCTGGGCCGTCCGTTGATCGGCAGCGGCACCCAGGCGGCGCGATCCAAGGAGATCATCGCGAGCGCTCCGCCCAGCGGGTGACCTGGCAACGGTTCGTGAAGGGTAGGGGAGGGACCCCACCAGGGGGGGCCCCCGGAGGTATATCCGGGCGTATTTACCATAAGCTATCAGTGGAATTATAAACCTCATGTTACCTTATGGTATGGAATTTATAAGCTCATGTTACTAATAAACCATCTACTGAATTAGTGATCATGAGCTATCAGTAGATGGTTTAAACCTAGCAACAGCTGCCACATTTGATAATAGCATTGTAGTTAGTTTATTAGATACTATATTTGCCATAACTTTAACAACACCTGCCGTAACTAATAGCCTGATATAGCTATATTTGTTGTTGAAGCTAAGGCAGATAAATAGTTATACCTGCTGCTAATGATAGCTATATTTGCTATAACTTTAACAACACCCGCCTCCGCCAAGCGGTAGGTTTGCGTATTGCCCAATGCGAAGCCCTGGCAAAGATCTACCATAGCTAGTAGCTATCCTAGTTATAAACTGTATTTAGGACTGTTGCACTCCAGTGATCCAAGATAGCAACGGAAAATTGCCCTATTTTACAGAGAAACCTTAGGCAATCAATACTCGGTGATCATCCAGCCATCCACGTCAGATCACCAAGGGGTATATCTGGACGTATTCGGGCTGAGCAGCCTGAAGGGACAGCAGGTCTTGGTTGCGGGGCCAGGGTTGTCCGTGCCCCGGCACGTGCCTCCGCCGAGGTTTGCGGGTAAGCGGGCGGTGTCGCCGGGGTTGTCAGGCGCTGGGAGCGTTCCTTGCAGGGTTTCACAACGGGCTGGAAACATAAGAGAGATAAGTGAAGATAAAGCACTCAATATCTGGATATTTTCAATGTACAGTAGATGAGAATTGATGAGATAAAATCTTCAATTCATGGTTTTCGGGCTGAGTTACGAATCCTGGATGTCCCAGTGCCATGACGTACCTCTCCACATACGCGACTTCTCTCACAGCAACTTTCTTATGGTGGGTTTACTTACACCAACGTGTATCAACAATCACCACGGGCGACTTCCCGGAATCCCAAAAACGGCAATGTCATGTTTTAGCCCATGAGTGCAAAGGTACCAAGAGCAGCTGGTAAACATAGCCCGCAGCTGCACGGAAACCCTTTGGAAGACCAGGCGCGAAAAAGCAGTTTACTTAAAATCAATGGCTTTCTGATAGTTAACTGATTAGTTAAGCTAATTATTTTTGTTAATCATTGGTTGGCTAATGATAAACTGATGATCAATGCAGTCCATGGCGGTTACTTCCCGTTTCGTTGAAGAAGCCTGCTGCAGGCGGCCCCTCCAGTGGCAGCTTGGGGCTGGTGGTGCTGTGTTTCATCATCCTGGACGCCCTGAAGCCCATCCTGGCCACTCGGAAGCGACGGATCCGGGCGGCAACCCTGAGATCTTGAGTTCGGTGCGTGAACCAATCCCTGGCTGTTCCGGAAAATGTTTACCTTGGCTGAAACGGTGCCAGTATGAGATGTGGCTTGAACCACTGTTTTTGAGATGGTTTTCCTAGGTTTTCCTGTTAATGGCACTTGAAATCACACCAAACTGGCAATGTTTAATCCAGGGCAGTTCTTGAGTTTGATTCCTTGGCTGCCAGTTTGACTCGGGCCAGGCAATCCAGCATGTTCCCTTTTCGGGTTACCAGCAGGAACTCCAATGCAGCAACTACTGGTTGGTGGTTTTAGTCATTTTCCCAATAGTTGGGATAGTGGCAGATTGGCAAGAATACTTTTGAAAGGGGCAGTTCAACCACCAATCACACCAGGCCACTGTTCACAAAATGGTTCCTCTTCATGGAGCAATGCTTTTGTAGGCTGCCATTGTCAGATGTTATGAGGGTTCAGCTGAATTGCAGCGATGATCGTGAAATAGAGAGATGGGCATGTGGCAACATGATGGCGCCCCCCCAAAACTAATGATTTCCTAGTAAAACAGTAAAACGATCAATTTTGGTGGATGACTAGGAAATCATTGGCCCAAGATTATCCACACCCTATTATTTTTGTGCTGGCTACCCTATTATTGCACATCCCCCGACAAGATGGGTGGTTTCACAGATGGCAGGCGGAGCCAGGGCCGTGGTCCGGGCTAGCGAGGCCCAGCACCCGCCCCCCGGTTGTCCCAGCATCCCAGGTCACGTGGGCGAACCAAGCTCATGCGGTGTTGCTGACATGCTTGTGCCATGTGACCTGCTTGGCTCATTGGATGGCCGTGCTTGGGCTCGAGAAAAAGGTTGATTGATGTGATTTAAATTATAGTTAATTGATGGTTAACGTCGTAGTGTATTGGCTTCTAAAATCTTGCTTCGCCATAAGTTAACCGGCACTTGATCATGAATCAACCCAAAAAATCAGCCATTGCTAAACCATCACTTGATCATCAATCACTTGACCGTTACTTGACCATCAATCACTTAACTATCACCTATAACCATCAATCACTGAACTATAACCATTAATCAGCCTTTAAGCATCATTCAATCATGGTGAATCATCGATGCTTTCTCCACCCAACTGCTTCCACACCGCCCAGCCAGGCTGGTGAACCCGGCTTCATACAGGGCACCTTCGTTCTCGTGCCCCAGCTGCGCACGAGGAGACACAGCTCCCTGGGGCCCCCTGGAAATGTGTGCAGATCTAGCAGATGGGTGTTTCTCAAAATAGGGGACCCCAAAAATGGCTGGTTCACTACCATAAACAATTGACTTGATATCATGTGATTTAGGGGTACCCCTATTCTGAGAAACCACCATATAATGCGACGATAAATAGAATTTTCCAGGCTTGGTAGATCTGGGATGGTAGATTTCTAGAAATGTCAGCGATTCCCGGCTAAACTAGTAGGTCCAGGAGGCGGTTTCTCTAAATAGGGGTGCTCCTGAAATGGTTGGTTTACTACACAAACCCAGTAACCGGATGGACTTCCCAATGATAGGGGTACCCCCAAATGATAGTTCGTTCAATGATCTAACTACAAAAACTAGTGAACGAACTGGATCAGGGGGTACCCCTATTTTGAAAAGCACCCAGAAAAGGAAGCTAAACTAATGATGTCAAGGATGCCAAAACGCTGGTTTTTGGGTGTGCCTGCTCTCAAACTCAGCATGTTGCCGTCAAGTTGCCAGGGTCAGATAACGGATGGGGATGAGCCAAGAATTTGTGACAATTTGTGACAAATTGTGGTTGTTTGGCCCAGGTTAGGCAAGGAAAAGGAATCATGGAACCCATTCTGGCTTTGTTCTACCTACTCAGCGCATGTAGAGGCCCCATTCTTACTATACCGCCGCTTTTTCGAAAGACAAATCAAATAATGGAATGAACCTTACGAGAATTTAACAACACGGGCAGGCAAATTCATGGACGGGTCACCATCCCGACCATCCCGGCATTTGTTTCCATTTCGTCTCTTCATTCCCCTGCCAGGAAGACTGACCTGGCAAGGGGAAATCACCTAATTCCCCATAGTTTCCAGATATTTCCAGCAGGGTTTCCCTAAAACAAATGGTGATCATCCTCCAGGTTACCAGAGGTCAACTGGCAGCCAGTTCGCTTCGCTCCGCCCAGCTGAAGCGGTGGGTTGCGGTTCTGGCACTGGCCACCAGCTGCAGTTCAACTTGTTTGTTGATAGTAATTAGTATAGTGATTAACATGAACAACTGGGAGTATAAATTAGTATAGTAATGGTAATCCATTTCTAATTACTAATCACTATACTACTTGCTGGGAGTATAGTGATTAATCATGATCAATGGTTGACTACTGGTTGGTGGTTAGAATTGTTCATATTGTCCTGTCAATGTTCCCGTGAACTCTTCCGTCTCTGTTACTTCCGTTCCTACCGTACGGTAGCCCTTGTCAACGCTTTCCGGGTTTTTCCCACATAAAAATCATTGCAAGATCACCATCTTGCGGTCGGATGTTCGTTCACTAGGTGGGTTGACGGGAAAATCTAGTGATCCAACGGATCCTGAGGTGCAAACGTTTCTCTCCCTGCTGGTGGGTCTTTGCATTGCGCTGCGTCCTCACTACTCTGCAGAGATGCAGGCTTTTAGGCCGGGTGTGGCCGGGGGTGGCCGGGTGTGGCCGGAGGCCGCTTGTCGCCAGAGGCCGGGTGTGGCCTGCATTCCCAGTCAGATTCACGGCAGATTCACGGTAGCCACATGCTGTCATGGTTGTTATTGGCAGCAGTGGTGGTGCTTGCGTTGTTCTTGTTATTTGCTGGTGCAATTGAAGCCCGATAATGCTGCACTGTCTTTGGCTTGCTGCCCTTGTCATGTGTTGTGGTTATTGTTGTCGGTTGTTGGTTATTGGTTGTTGGTTGTTTGTTATTGGGTGTTGGTTGTTGGTTGTTGATTATTGGTTGTTGGTTGTTGTATGTTGTTACATGTTGTTGTTGGTTGCATGTTGTATGTTATATGTTGTCGTTGCTGTCAAACATGGTTTCAAATAGATAAGATGGACTTCAGATTGACTTGCCACGATCAGCTGCTGACATTGGAAGCTGCAGCATCGCAGGGATTGTGATCCATTCTCACGGAAATGCTATGGGGCACGGCCAGCTTGCAGTTGCTTCGCCGACCGTACCATTTTTTGGGGTTCAGGGGGTGTCAATGGTGGTTCTACGGTCTAACCAGAGGCTTCCTAGTGATTAATCATGGCTTATAGTGGCTAATGAGCGGCTAATGATGAACCTGGTTTGGGTGTTTAATGAGTATAGTCTGATGAACCTGGTCTGTCAAGTTCTGGTCTGTCCAGTTCGCCATGGTCTAATGATCTCTATCTGGCAAGGCTTGTGGGCGATAGTACGACCCATCCAGCTGTTCAACTTGGCGGGTTCACCCACTGTCGCCTACCTCCAGGCTCCACCCGGAGTGGCGAAACCGCGTGCTGCGATGTCTCGATATGCAGGCCGGGGGTGCCACAGCATGGCCCAGCGGGTGCCCTTCCACCATGGAGCAGCCCTGAGGTTCCCTTAGACATCCTCAGTAAGTGGGCAATATCCATGGTTTCCAGGGGTGAGTTCCGCTACTTGGCGTAACTCACCATGGTTATAACCCCAGGTGCACATCCAAGTAGGCATCATCAACCATTGCCATCCGCGATTTACATGAACCCAAGGCTTTGTTCACCATAATTGTGCCTTCACTAGCCATCAGCAAGCACGAAACATCATGTAGCCAGGACTACCCCTCATCGACAGTTGTGAGTATTTGTTCACCATCATTGTGATAATCGAACTTGATCATGAAGCATCACGACTGGTCCACATCATTCACCCTTAATATGCTGATAGATGTCACTAACCATCACTAGCATCACATCATCCACTGGCTGATGGTTTCAAACATTTTCCTCAGTATCAACAAGCGGGTTGGTTGGTTGATTGACACGCGCACCTTTCAGAGTGGTGGTCCCAACGACAAACCAGTAATCATCATTTTTATTACCAATCACAACCATGCCTATCTTGCCCCCGGAAGAACAAGGACGATCCCTCTCGACAGCCATGGAGAGAGAGAGAGAGAGACAATAGTTTTAAGTTTTATATCATATGTTATATATCACCATTATCAACAATCAACCATCATGTATCAGCGTAATTCTAGCTTAACCACTATTACTATTAGTTATCATCACATAACGCCCTATTAGCCAGTATTGACCGATATTGATCAGTACTAGTTAGCCAGTAATCATCATTGTCAATGATTTCTAGTTATTTTTGATTGCGCATTGGTGTCACAAGTCTCATCCGTTCTTGTTTGCCGTTATTCCCCTAAAACCACTATGAACCTTTGTTACTCAGAAATCATGTGTACAGCCAGCCCCCCCTTTCCCCCCAAAAAAAATGACCCAGAAACATTACAAATGTCAGACCCACATGTGGATTTTCCTTGATCGCTACCAACCACTACAAACCATCATTATATATTTGATGGGTTGTTTTGAACATTTTTCATTTTCCTTAGTATTTATTAACCATTAGTTGGTTGACTAATATTTTTCATAGGGGTGGTTCAACCACCAACCGCAGAATCTCATTACAAGGTGGGCCCCCTAAACGTTAGCTAACTTGGGTTAGTTCACTAGGGTAACTACCAGTTATGCTGGATATAACTATAGTTAAATGGCTTATTAATCAACTTATAACGTTTGGGGGCCCACCTTGTATGAATAGCTGGATGCTTAGTAGGTACCATTATTAACCACTAGTTAACCACTATAGTTAACCGCTAGCCATTATAACTAATTAAACCCGACTGTGCCTTCACCTGGCCGATCCAGGCTGTCACACGGCAGCTGCCCGTGCAACACCTCAGACTGGAACGGAACAGCGCGGGGTGGTTTAGCAAGTCATGGCGCGGAGACGGAGGCTTAAGCATATGGTGGTTTCTCAGAATAGGGAAACCTCAAAAAATGGATGGTTTATGGTTGGTTTATGGTTGGTTTATTTCTATAAATGACTAATAAAGGATGATTTGGGGGTACCCCTATTTTGAGAAACAACCACACTTTTTTACGAACCATAACTAACCATAATGCAGGAAAACCCCTCAGTTATGTTGGATGATTTGGGGATGCCCCTGATTTTGAGAAACATCCCATTGGGGACCCACAATATTCACCACAAATATCAACACGATGAATGGCATCCATGCAGCGAATCCATTACTGGACCATCAAGATCTGAAACATGCCAACGGTGCACGCTGATAAATCATGAGCCATTGAAGAATGGTGGGTATTTGCAAACCATCAGCAATTCAACACAATACTGCACCAATGATTTTTACGCGCAGAAATCATTGCTGGGAGGCTGACCTTGAGGCCGCT
Organism: Symbiodinium kawagutii; assembly: GCA_009767595.1. Classification (NCBI taxonomy): domain Eukaryota; class Dinophyceae; order Suessiales; family Symbiodiniaceae; genus Symbiodinium; species Symbiodinium kawagutii. Next base: position 26,659 of record VSDK01018468.1, on the reverse strand, counting down.
GCTGATTCGTAACTTCTTCAATGCTTCAAGTGAGGAATTGAGGAATAACCCCTACCATCGCCGTGGAATTTTCCCACCAAGTAGCCCCAGACATCTGTGGGGCACATGGGGCGCAAGACCGCAGGAGCTCTGGTGGGAGATCCGTCGGAGATCAGGGCAGAAGAACTATCGCCACCGTTGTCCCGGAGATTTTCCCGCAAAAAACCTGCCAGTCCAATGACCTTTGCCGCAAAAATCTTGGCGCTGCAATGTCATTTTTTTTAAAATCATACATTGGATGATAGCCATAAATCAATCATAAATCATAAATCAATCATAAATGATTTTGCTCCAAATCGCTGGCTTCACCCAGCAGTCCCTCACAGATCCGCGGTGTCGAGGTGGCACTGTGTTTGTGTCTCAGCAAGTTGCTCCTGGTCTACTCCTTGGGCCGCCTGGATGCAGGTGCGCTGGCCAGGATGACACGGTTTTCTGGCTGTCGGTTGGTGGATGGATGTGGATGGTGTAGGGCCAAGTAGTGGTTGATGTGTGTTGTTGCTGTTGAGGTGCTTAGTATTGATGGTTTTTGGGGGTTAAGGCTGATAATTATTAGCAATAGCGTTAAGTAGGTGGTAGTTGTGATGCGTTTTTCTTAAACGGGCTCGCGATACATAGCCGATGAGGGTTCATAGTTGCGGATGACGGCCATTGTTAACGGATAGCGGTGGACTTTAGGTATTGATTGGTCATGGTTAATTATGGGTTTAATCATGCTGGTTGTAAACACAATATACGACTATGGTTTTGATTATGGAGTTATACACACATGTATAGACATAGACTTGTAAATTATGTGTGTGTGTGTGTGTGTTTTTGTTGTTTGGATGTGTGGCCTATACGGCAAACGAGCTGAATGGCCTGGCTTTTGAGGGATGCTTGGCTCATGGATCAGTAGCTCCTCTTGGTCCTTGTCCAGTCAAGCCATTTCGTCACCCCAATGTCCACCATTGCAATCTTGTATCAAACTCACTAACCGGGACATTCTTGGGCTACCATGGCTTACTGAATGAATTGCCTGGTTTCTTCGTCGGTTTGTTAGGTTGCCAAACGATGAGCCCATGCCATGGCTAGTCGGACCTGTGCGGGGTGCACCCCATCTTGGGAGAGCTTCTCTAGACCACGGCTACCCGCAACCTGCCGTGTCCCTGCTTCACCATGCCGCATGTCCCTTGTTTGGCTCAAGAGCAAGGGGAGAAGTCAACTTCCACGAATCTCTCTGTGGTTTTGTGTTCCGTTCCTGTCAGTTGGAGCCTCAGGGCTGATTACCAGGACTGATCCTGGATGATGAGCGGGGTTGCTTGGTTTTGGTTCTTTCGTTGCTTGTTTGGTCGATGGTTTGATTTGTTGGTTGGTCGGTTGGTTGGCCGCTTCCTTGGACATAGTCGATATGGAACCCTGACGGATTGGCTCGCCAGCATGGACCCCTCGGGTAACCTGTCCTATGAATGGCTGGTCATTGAAGGGGATGCTTGGGCATAGGCACTGCTGACCAGGTGTTACCCCATGGAATTAAAGCGAAGTTTGGGCGAAAGCAACCAACTCTTAGGGGACACAGTTGCGCCATATGATCCACATCCCATTTGTTGGGTTGAACTAGTGCGGCTGTTGTGTTAACATGGCATTAACAAGTAGGTCCAGGTGGCTATAAGAAATATACAATGCAAAGTGATTCTTGCAAGGGCGTCATCCTATTTACAAACCCAGGGCAACCGCTGGCTGATGCAGCACCATGCCAATGTCAGAAAAAAATCCTTGGTGTTGGCTGACCAGCATACTGACCTCGCTTGCGTCAACGGTTCCTACATGTTCCGGTCATGTCAGAGATGCTCAAAAATGTTGAATAATGTTTGTAGTATTATATGAGTTGGATGCCCCCGAAAATTGATCTTTCTCCATGATGCTTCATCATGGGTCAACACACCAGAAGCCATGGTTTAAGCGGTTTCTTTCACATCATGATGCTGATGGAACCGCCCTTGATCACCCACATGTCCCAGGCATTGCCTGCTCCATAGGTGGACCCTATTTAGCCAATTGACATAATATAGGGTCATTATATGTATTATCCACTTGCTTGGATGAGCCATTTTGAAGCCCCCCGTTTGTGCGATTGCTGACCATGACCAATCCCTTGGTTTTACTGGTAGATGCTGGCAGTTGGCCATTTTCTCTTTACAAATGTTCTCCTCATCCTGATCACCATGAGCCACCACCCATCTACAAGGTGGGCCCCCCTGGTTATAAGTTGCTTTATAAACCATTTAACCACCTATAGTTCTATCTTCCATGGTAGTTACCCAAACGTGAACTCACCCAAGAAATCGCTAACGTGCCGTTTCGGGGGCCCGGTCCCTTGTATCATCCCCAGCATGGTCACCCAGCATGAACCCACCATGGGCTCCACCAGGCCATAGCCATGCAGCCTTGCGACCCTTCCAGCGCCTTCTTCGGCTTCATGGGCGTGACCTCGGCGTGACCTGGGCCGAGCCGCGCGCTGGTGCTGTGGGTGGGTCATGGCGCATGCGTCGTTGGGTGGGTGGTGACTGGTGTCGTTTCAAGGGTTTGTATAGTTTGGTTGGGCCTGGGGAGGTGTGATCAGGTTGGGTGGCAACTGGTGTCGTGGCTGGGGAGGTGTGATCAGGTTGTAAGTTGTGATGTGACTTCGCCAAGTTCGCCAGTGATCATGATGAAGTAGCGAATTTTCGATTGGGAGAGAGCGATTCGCAGCCGCGACGGGGGTATCCAGGAATACCCTTCACCTGGAGACTTGTAATGGCAGTCATACTTGGTCAGATGCTAATACTATTGCTGCTTGGTGATGCCAGCAGGTTGTTACTCTAGAATGGTGATACTAGTGCTGATGGCACTAAGGGATTTTCACAGTGGTGGTTGGTCGTCATCGCAAATCATGGTCAATTGAGTAGTAACAATGTGCGTGTAAGCCCAGGACAAACCGTCACGAACCAGCAAAAGTTGTGTGTTCCAAAATTGATCATCATTCTACCATCGCAACTCGGGAGTGTGCTGTTTCCAGAAGGGCAATAACCGCCATTGTCTACCATCAACCAGAACAAAAAGGCAGTTATAGTTCCTAACATGTCCTAGCCTAACATCAACTCATTATCACTAGCCGACCGCCAACCATTATTCACCAACTACTTAACCACCATTAGCTAGCATTAACCACCTTGGTAACTATCATCAACCATCCGTAGCATGGTTGTGAACCACCATCAACCATCATTGCTGTTGTTTGCCGATTGTTCTGGTGCACCTTCGCTGCAGTTCAGTCGCTTTTCACGGCCGAGGCTCGTGTTCGCGAACTTGGGGGCCACTTGCAGCGATGCAGAACATGAAATTTCGGGTGGCAACAGTTTGACATTACGTCACACAACTTCGTATCACGCCACTAGCAAAATTCCATCTCCAGCATCTACAGTGACAAATGTTTCTTCTACTTGCCAGCATTGGGGTTCGGATGATATACGTATCTATGAGCAGATCATTCCTTAGTGTTCCTTCACCCACGCGGCATCAAAGTTTTGCTAGCAACTGATTCATCCGGATGGACGATGCTTTTCAGACACCCCATGTCGAGCATGCACGATCTACCTGGAACCCATATGACCCCTGTTTTGGATGGTTTGACCCATAAAATTGAGGGTTAAGCATCCAAAACAAGGGTCATATGGGTTCCAGGTATGTGTTTGGTACTACTGAGTAGTGCTCTGCCGGAATATTTTCTCCGTTGGTCATGGAGTTGAATTGGTTTGGCTTCTCCTCACAGCTCAGCTCTCTGGAGATTACCACGAGTTCACTGGGATGTGTTGCGGAGCAGGCATGGAGTCTGAAGAAATTAATTTATCATTTTTATCAGCAGCGGCATCATCATCATCGTCGTCGTCGTCGCCGCCACCATCATTATTTTCATTATCATCATCGTCGTCATCATCGTCGTCATCATCATCATCGTCGTCGTCGTCATCATCATCATCATCATTTTCATCATCATCATCATCATCATCATCATCATCATCATCATCATCATCATCGGCGGCAGCAGCATCAGCTTTGGCGATCTCACCAATATTGTTGGTCAATGTCGCAATCATGTACCGTTCACAGCGAGGTCCATGCTTGGTTCATCTTTGTTTTGCTAGTCGCTAGCCTCGGAACCTACAGACTTGCATTTCAATATCAGTCCCGTTTGAACACAAGAACCGAAGTGGAATTTCAGAACCTCCACCCCCAACTAATTGGAATAGAACCAGCAGTCATGGAAGTTGACTGCAGAAAGTAAATACCCAGAACCATATAACCACCATATAACCACCATATAACCATCATTTGCCGCGCTTTCGACTGTGCGTTTGGACCGGAGCAGGTCCCTTTTCGGTTGCGGTTCCTGAGGCCGCGTATGGCACAGCCAAATCGGGCGTAGGCATCGCATCCATGGGAGTGATGCGGCCTGATATGATCATGTGCCTGGGCCGATGGGAACTGATGGTTGCTGAGGTAAGAATGCTTCAGAGGTTATGGTTATGGTGATGGTTTTGTTTGGTGATATTGGTTGGTAATAATGGTGAAGAATGCTTCAGACTGGTAAGGAACTAAGGTTATGGTGAATAATGGTTGGTAATGGCTCACAATGGCTAATTTGATTGAGTTAACAATGGTTGCCATAAGCGTGCGGTCATTCACTCCCAGCAGAATTGGTTGATAGTGGTATGATTAATTCAGTGGTTATAATATTGGTGACCCAGGTTATTTAATGTTATTTAGATTGTGGAAAATGGTTCATAATGGATAAGCATCATCAGTAACTAAGGGTAGTTAATGATCAAGAACTCATTGTTAGTAACTTTGGGGAATGAATTCTGCAATGATGACTGGGAATAGCTGGTGATGATCAATACTGCTCAACGAGGCTCGATCATTTATGTGTTGGTCAGGGCTTTACTAAATTGTTGGGTTCCAATTACGTTGCATTGCATTTGATGATTGATCCTTGGTGATAGCCGATGATAGTTGGTCAACGGTGTATGATTGTTCAAACGGCCAATGACCAATGCTGATGCATAAACATTGCAGACGGTTAAATGACGCTGGTGGCTGCTAAATTGTCATTTGGCAGTGGGTCAAAACCCCGTACCCCTGGTTCCCCCATCATTAACCATTGTTTCCCTAGTATTGTTGGTGATTATCCCCTATCATTGGTTGGTTAATATTGACCCATAGCCACTGCAAAGATTGTGAATTAATTATGGATGGTTTATTGGCAGGCTTTCCTTATCACGTTTGGTGTTCTGCGGGAATGCCGGCATCACTGTGGTGCTCCTTCTAAGTTGATGGGTTATTAATGGCCACCAATGGAGTTTCTTCGCCAATCCTTTTGTGATGGTTGATGCTGGTTCCAAGTTGATGGATTGATCAATACCCACTCATTCATGTGCTACTGCTTTTTGGTAAATGAACCTGGTTGGGTGGAAAATCCACCATAGAAATAGCTTCTTTAGCTGTTGAAACTGGCTATTTTTGGTGCAACCAGCTATTTAATTTACCAGAGCGTAATTCGCTAATCCAACAAATCTCATTATCTAATCTCAAGTAGCTAAAATCGACTTCAGCTTATATCGACTTCAGCTTAATTTGTCTACATTTGAAGGTTGCTACTGCTTCTCAGTTGATGGATCTTGGTTGCTCACCATGAGCTCCTCACCTTCACTTAGGAAGTCCATCATCCCAGTGGTCATGGCTGGTGTGTTGGGCTGGGAAGCCCAGAGCACAAACACAGCGAGCGCAACGCGAACGGTCCTGGAGCAATGTTTCCTGAAGTTTTTTTTTTTTTTTTTTTTTTTGGGGGGGGGGGGGTATACCGTATGTTTTGCCAGTGAGCTGGCGATTTGTTGAAGTCCGTTGATGTCTCATGATGCATGCGCACAGTGAATCTTTGCACCATGTTTTCTGGAATGGTCCGTGTGGCTTTTGGCGGTAACTTTCCTTTCCCTCTTTCCAAGACAGAATTACGTCACCGAGCACTGCAATATTCTATTCCATGTCTTTTTTGCATGTCTATAGGCTTTGGATACCAAGAATAGGTTTGGTAAAGGGCAGATTCGTGAGAAGCCCTGGCCAAAAAAAGTTTGCTGGTACATGTTGATATATTAAATATATATATATATATATAATCTTCAGAAATCTCTGGGAACAAGAAGCGACCGTAGTTGAGATTCGCCTTGCTGTGATAGGAGTTTGCTTGATATAAGTGAATAGTGGGCCTCTCCAAGCACCATCCAAGTTGTGAACAGGCTCAAGCAATCTTACTAAGCAACCCAATCCTTGTAATCAACGGGTGTTCCATGTGAAGGATGTAACCCTGGCCACTACTCAACTTGTAACCTAGATAAGAAAAAAATGGTATCCCCAAATCCTTCCCTTGTTCCCCTTGACAACTTTTGAGATTCCCACAGAAGCGCCCTCGTGTGCCGAGCGGTTTGTCATTGGTTGAACGTGGACCATCACATCACTGGGCGTCACCATGTTCAGTTCATGATCGGATCAGTCATTTGCCGGCCACTGATTAACCAATAGCGAGCCGAGCCTAATATTAAATCACTGGCACTGGCGTTGGTCCTGCCATGCAAAAGTGCCTTGTCATCCTGGATTCCACACAGGTACCATGGCCCATGCAATTTAGCTCGGACCACCTCTACCACAAATGATCCTGTACAACAGTATGAGTAGAGCTACCGTGACACCCGCCCTTAATGAATGACAAAGGTTTGCTAAGCAAGAGATTGTGTTTGAACAGTGGTTTCTACCTCAAGAATATTTGAATGCCAATCACAATTTGTTCCACGCTATAGCTACGCCTGTGAAACCGTACTTTTCTCTCGTGCCTCTATCCAACTCATCCTGTGACCGCCACCTTCAACGGGGTGTCGTCCCCTTCGGGGGGCGTCCACGCAAATGTCTCAAGGTATTTACGGCCTGATCACGGCGGTCATCATCAACGGCAAAATGGATGCAGCCAACTATTCCGCCTACTCAGGTTGGGCAGATTGGGACGCCAGTCGGGCATGTTGACACAAAGGCACCGCCATGATGCTAGTTGTATGTTTTTTTCTTGCCAACTTGGTGATGGTGATGGTGATGGTGATGATGTTGATGATGATGATGATGATGATGATGATGCTGGTTGCCAGCTGTACAAATGCTGATCAGTAATTTGTTGCGACATTTTTGTGTTGTGATGAACATTAAGGTTCCAGAGTTTATTGGTTACGTTGGTTGGTTGAAAACGGCCACTTGACTGTGGTTCAAACCAACGAGACCCCAAACATCATTAGCTGGTGATTATCTACCAAGGAGTGTTCGTAACAGTGGGTGACTGGTCAGCACCTTTGAGCAAAGCAACCAAGCACTTGACTGGTGCTTGCACCCGAGCACTTGGCTGGTGCTTGCATTTCTTTTTGAGTTGTTTGACCATATAATTGGTCGAAGTGTCCAGTTTTTGCTCGGCACGGTATGAACCCCCAGATTCCCAGATTCCCCACGCAAGCAAACGAGAAAGGCGCATGGTTGATCACATTGGCACTAGTCAATGCTTATCAGATCCATGTGAAGTCATCTTTATCTCTGAACCGTTTCTAGATTCTAAATCCATGATCATAAACCTGTACAAATCCATGATCATAAACCTTTATAAATCCATAATCATAAACCTTTATAAATCCATGATCATAAACCTTTATAAATCCATGATCATAAACCTTTATAAATCCATGATCATAAATCTTT
>VSDK01018468.1:0-16526 GCA_009767595.1 Symbiodinium kawagutii | reverse complement strand
CTTTATAAATCCATGATCATAAACCTTTATAAATCCATGATCATAAATGTTAATAAATTGTTTCTAATTAGATTCTAAATCCATGATCATAAATCTTTATAAATCCATGATCATAAACCTTTATAAATCCATGATCATAAATCTTTATAAATCCATGATCATAAACCTTTATAAATCCATGATCATAAACCTTTATAAATCCATGATCAAAAAATTTTATAAATCCATGATCATTCAGTTGTACCTGCTACCGCATCCGTTGATGCCTGGATCGAGGCTATGCTCATTTGGGCGCCGGCCTCACGGTGGGCATGAGCCCCTTGGAGTGGTGGGCTCGGGAACTGTGGGGCTGTAAGATCTTTAATGGCCAAAGGGTGGCTCACAGTGGTTGCTTGATGGCGAACTGGTGGTTGCTTGATTGTTAATGGGTGGTAGCTCATGGTTGATGGGTGATAGATGCTTCATTTATAGTTGTTTGATGGTCAATTTATTGATGGTTAGTTGAGGTTAGTTGATGCTAATTTGACTTGATGCTTTCTTGATGGCGCACCGAATGGTTACTTGATGGTAAGTTCATGGTCAATTAACTACTCCCTCGTATAAGCCACCATCATGAACCCTCGAAACCAGGCAATGCGCCAAGTTCGGTCACAATTTCAAACTATTGCCTTAATGGTTCATAAGCTTAGCCCAACCATATCTCAACTTAGCTCAACCATTATCAATCCTTAACCATCGAGGATGTTGCTCCAAAGTGGCTTTACAACCTGAATAACATCAACCAGAACTCAGCCAGTCAAGCGACATCATCTAGTCAACTCGGAGATGCTTCCGGGGCCACCCGGCACACCATGCCCTGGCAGCCCCAGTGCACCCCACCACCTAGGCTCTTTGGCCGCTGGCCTGGCTATTGGCATCGTTGGTGATGCCGGGGCTGGGGAAACCCAGCGCATGGGCGCAGGGTGGAAGCGAATCCATGGGCTTTTAACGTGGGGAAGGCTTCATGATGAATGGCCACTGCCGTAGGAATACCTCACATGCAATCTGGTGATGTTGGTCATGCTCGCCTGAGCTGCAAAATGGGCTACCGAAACGTCACAAGATGTCGGAAGGTATAACTTAGTTTTCATTCTCTAAAGTCATAACCATCTATTGTTACAACTGCCAGTTTGAACTACTTCACTGACTAAGTATCAGGGACTAGATCTAGATGTAGGCATAGAGATATTTCACAGATGGTGGATGATGATATTTCCATATCAGCTGGTGGATCCGCATCTATTTGGTTAGATCCCTATAAATGTAAAATATACTGGCTGCTGGTTTCAACCGTTTTATTCTCCCAAACGTAATTATTATTAAATGGTTGGTTGACAAGCATATTTTTCATGACGAGGTGGTTCAACCACCAACCAGTAATAAATCTTCTTACAAACCATAACCAAAACAAATCAACCAACTTATAACCATGAAACCAGTCTACATCTCCCAGCATTTTTGCATCTCGGCCAGCATCGCGTTCCGCCATCGCCCGTGGTTCCCCTGTGGATGGTGACTTCCATGTGTGCCCCTCCTTAGGTCCGAGCCAACGCCCAGCAGCCCCGGCTCTTCGTGGGCATGTGCCTGGACTGAAAGTCTCAGGGCGGCCCAGTCCTGGGCGCGGTGCGCCAGGTGGCAGAACTTTGGGGCAGTTGTAGAGCTGGAAAAAGTGGGTTTAGAGCTGGAAAAAGTGGGTTTAGAGCTGGAAAAAGTGGGTTTAGAGCTGGAAAAAGTGGGTTTAGAGCTGGAAAAAGTGGGTTTAGAGCTGGAAAAAGTGGGTTTAGAGCTGGAAAAAGTGGGTTTAGAGCTGGAAAAAGTGGGTTTAGAGCTGGGAAAAGTGGGGAAGTGACAGTTATAGTTATCAGTTTCTGATGGTAAACCAGTTGTTTCTGTGGCTGATTTCGTAGCTTTCTTTCAATTACTATTGGTTGAGTGAGGAATTTTGAGCAGTTTACAGCGTTTGCAGGGCCCGGTTTTTAGGTAAACTTGCGGTCATTTATGGATGGTTTAGATGGCTTAGGGTCAACTATGACACATGAACCATTACTTATGAAACCAAACAGGGTGCCAGACTTGATCAGTGCAAGGACATGTAGTTTCGCCACCGTAACATGAGTTCTTTTTCCATGGTCAATCGATATAGAGTACTGGCCAACTTCTCTCCAACAATCATGTACATCATGAACCAAGCACTAACAGTTTTGAATATCCACATCCATGACCACATGGTCATGATTCACCCCGCCCTGTCCAGAGTTGCTAGAATTGCAAAAAATCCGAAAAAAATCAGGGGATTCAAAACGGCACTCAATGATGATCTAGCTGTGCATCTCCCATACGTGTTCCGTACGCTTGCCCATCCACCGAATCCCAGCGGATCTTCACGGGGATCAGTGGAGGGTGGATGACGCCCTGCCGCGCGCGGAGCAGCGGTGCCGTGCCGCGCTGAGGATTTTGATTTTGATCTTCGCCGAAGCCTTGGGACTTTACGGTCTGATCGTGGGCCTGGCTTGGGAGCCCAGGGAGTGCAGGGCTGGTCCACGGATGGCAGGTGGCAGGTGGATATGGAAATGCTAAATTTGTATAGGCAAATGTAGGGCAATATGCCGTGGAGTATTTGGGGTGGAAGGGATGGTGAACTGATAATGATCGATTGATCGGATGTTGATTTTAAGTGGTTGGATGCTGGTTTTTTTAAAGCATGGGCATGGTCAATCGCATTTGTGGTTTCAAAGTGGTAGAACAGCTGTTGATGATGGGTGGCCGGAAACTAAAGGTGTGCCAACTTTAGTATTGTGCGATACTTTTGCCGGGGATGTGTCAAGTTTACAGGGTGAACCGACCAGCACACACGTTGTATCACATGTATGATGCATGTATCACGCGAGTTCGCGCTTGAAAGTTCATGGCATACACAAACGACAGGCGCACATGTCAATCTTTATATGTTTCATTGTTTGTATTTGCATGCCTTTGAAAGATGCATACAATATCAAGTCAATTAGTATTAGTCGGGATTCTGGATAAATGCACATATGCAATCATTTAAGTCATGGCAATGTTACATCATATAAAGCATCTAGAATGTATATAACCATCATATTTGCATCATACAATGCACGCTTCTTGGATGTTCATCCACACTTTGTAATTGGTAACTTACCATTGTTATAGGAGTGATTTATCATAGATCCTCATAGGGTTTAAAATTCCATGGTAAGATACCCATACAAGCTATTCAAGCTACAAACCATGGTTAACTTACCATGTACATGGGTTAACTTACCATAGGCTACATCCAAGCTACAACCCCTAGCTGCGCAAGATACACCACGGCAGGTGGCCCACCTAATGCCACAGCGTGATGCCGGGTGAAAGGTCGTGGCCTCCACCGCAGAGGGCAAGGGCAAGGGCTTGTGCAGCTCGTCAGCGGGTGAACCATGGGGTGGTGGGGGTTGTGGTTGGTGGTCGTTGTCCTGAGGTTCGTGGTGGGGGGTTGTGGTGGTGGAGGCTGGATGGGTATGTTTGTTGGAATTTGATCGAAGTCCAGAATTGGTTTTCTCTGAGCAGGTGTTCGTTTGAAGCGGGTGAAGCTGTGAATTGGGCACATTGAATCAGCATCGTTCAGATTTTTCAATGCTGGACTACCCACAGCATCATCCCTTTGCTTTTGCAGAGGCCAGGGGATGTGAATGGAACAGGGTTGATTTTTGGTCAACAAGCTGCTACCCTTGATGTTAAGTGATATATTCTGTGATGAACCCGTCAACGGAACATGATGTGTAGATGATATCGAGTGGTCATCAAAGCACCTTGGACCTGGCCCCTTGGTCAGTTCTTGGCGCGGCCTCCCAGGCACACCATACGCCTAGAGCCTTTCGTAGCGCGTCACATGGCACTGCCCGTGGTGCAAAGGATGGGTCGAGAGGCACCAGGCAGCACAGAGGCATGGTATTTGTTGTTGACATCTCCTTCTTACGCGACGGTAACCGAGTACTTCACCGCTGGTGACACATGGGTTGTTAAATAACATGTTTTTTTACCGCTGGAAGGCCTCACTCACACGTGAAGCAACATTGTTGATGAACTGACTAGGCCATAGCAATCCATCATTATGCATTGCTGTATTTGAGCAGCGTGGGCCCATTGTAAACGGTGCCACTCTGTGGCATGAGCGAATTCTTCAGATGTTGCTGAGCCAAGTTTGTCTATATAGTTGTTGAGGGCTCATAATTTATAATCACCAACCAGTTGTACGTTGCTGGTGGTGTTGCTGGTCAGTCTCTCTCAGCGTTTGGCTTCACATGTTTCAGCTCATTTCGGCGGCCGGAACAGCACAGCTGGCAGAACAGGGTCGGTTCCAGGCCCATTTTGAAGGTTCACAAGTTCACAGTCATACTGGCGGTTGGGTGGGAGGGAACTAAGGAGCTAGGGGTACCTATAGAATAGCCCCTTAAAATGCCTTTAAAGGGGGAGCTCAGGAGCTACTAGGGATGACAAAATGGCAGCATACCAAAACATGAGGCTTTGGGTGATCCAAATCCACCGCAGCTTGCCTTGGAATCAATGAGTTTCATGATGTTTCATGGTGTTTCACTGGAACGATTGACATCATCACAAGCTCCGGGTATACGGGGTAAGGATGAAAACCAACCACCAGGAAAAGCCCTTGCAACTTGAACTGGTGCTAACAAGCAACTAGATTCATGTCCATCCATATGTTTCCGGTTCCTTGGCACAACGGTTTTCTTTGGGGATTGCCACTTCAATTTCTGGCCGAGCAAACGAGTTGGTGCCCGCAGTGCTGCAGAATGCACTGCAGAACAGAGTCGAGCACGTGTCAAAAGGTCGAGTGCGGTCTGCTAAGGTCAGGTGGATGACATTTTTGTTGGGCTTGTCCTTAAAACCTATGGGAATATGGTTGGGTCAATACCCTACAGTCGCTGGTTTCATCATCACTGGAAAACATCCCACATCATCCCAGCCAAGAGCGATACTCCTTCTTGGGATGTGAACCGCTGAGGTGCAGTCAGCTAAAGATACGAATTGGTGTGTAAACAAATCTACAGGAAGTGTCCGTGCTACCCACTTGGATGTGCACCCCCACGGGTCGTAAGTGCTGGCTAACCATGGTTTCTAGGGGTTATAAGCTACCTTATAGGGTGTATAACCATGGTTATAAGCCCAGGTGCACATCCAAGCACCAATCATGGGTGTATCGGTATGGTGTGGAGCGCCCCTATTCTCCATTGTTGGTAGTAGATGGTAATAGCTGGTTCTTTGCTTGGGGTTGTCACGCGCTTTTTATCCTTGCGCATGATTGCCCATTGCTCATCCTGCCTAATTGGTCATCATGAACCATCCTCATGAGTTATATATATATATATCACAAAAGTGTCACTAACTAGCCATCACTACCATCAATCATCACTACAGCCATCATTCAAGTGTATCACTAACCATCATTGAAAGCGTCACCTACCATAGATCGCCAAGAACCAAGGCTAGCAGTGCGATCCGCATGATGGTGAAGCATCTCCTCCACTGGCTCCATGCATGGCATATTTACCAACTCATTTACCTGTCAAAGAGCCAAATTTAGATGAACACATACTTGCAAAAAAACATACAAAATGACCCACATGTAGATAAATATGTGCTATCCATGAGCATCTGGACCGGTCACTGTTCCAAAGCTCACCCCTCCCAAGCTCCCCAAAGCCGCTGCCAGGAACCGTCCGTGTCTTCGGGCAAGCGAGCTTGCCCTTGGTTGGGGCCTTGGCATTCACCTCGTTGGGCTTGGGGCCTTCACCGGTGGCCCTGGTGTCTCGAAGGGTTCATAGCTGGTGAGTGGAGGTTACAAGTGGTGAATGATGTGCAAGTGATGCTTCATGCTAACCCTGGATGACATGCTAACCCTGGATGAAGCGAACCCCCTGGTTGATCAAAAGGGTGCATCCCCTGAAAGCCAAGTGGTTTCGCATTAAACTGGTACCCCCCCAAATGATAAACCCATGGTTTATGAATCCAGGGTTCACATTCACAACGGCTCAGAATGGCAAAGGTGAGGGCTGTGAGGGCTGACTCTTATTTGTTTTCGTTTGGATTTTCCTTGGAACCGGTCTTGTAGCCTGAGCTTTGATGGCTTTTTTCTATTCATCGGTGCCACCAGCGGACTGATTATCTATATCGGCAAAGTGAGAAAGAGCGAGAAGAAGAAAGACGAAGAGAAAAAACAAAGGAAAGCAAAAGAGACAGAGAGATAGAGAGGGAGGACATGGGCAAGTGGATATCTAGCTGGCGATTCTCAGGGAGCTAAGGAGCCAGGGGTATCCCTAAATCCCTTTAAAGGGGGAGCTAAAGAGCTACAGGAAGTGGTGAAACCAGATGGTAGATATACTTCCCATTTTTGAGCCAGCGCCTCCGTCCTCTTCCAGATTCATATTGTCACCAGGGTGCACCAACTGCGAGGTGGGAGTCAGCACGGCCTTGTTCTTCAAACGGAGGTGGGTCGCAGCTCATGAAGTTCCCAAACTGCTGGTGGGAACCAACGGAGTTAACGGATGTGAGTGTGGAGCTAACGTATGGTTGTATAAACCCTGATGGCTAGCTTGTGGGAGTTAGCACATAGCGTATAACCAGCGGGGAGTTAGTTAACACATTGGGGAGTTAACTTATTGTTTAACCAATGTTACGTTGTATAAACCACTATGTGAGCAGCTCACCGTGGTTAATCATAACAACTGGTGGTGGGGAATGCTAAGCAACAAATATCCTGCGGGTGGTTCCACGAATGAGCCAATGATTGCGACAATGACAATGCCTAAGGAATGGATGGGAAGCGTATCCAACATCCGGTGACTTCACAAACATTACGTGTTTTTCGATCGCAAGTGTGTTGATATTGAGCTTAAGCCCGCTTTAACATAGGACGGGCCGTTTGCAGGATGATCTTGACAGCTACTCATGGCTTGGGTAGCAATGTCTATGGTGGCAACCACTGATTTTTATAAAGCGGCCATGTTGTCGCGCTGGTGAGTTCAAACGATCTTGAGTTTTTAACGAAATCGACCCTTGATTTGACCATTTGATTCGACAATGCTTTCTAAATTCACATGATGTTTTCTTAAGCAATTCACAGTCAGATGTCGCGACAAGACATCCACTTATGACATATGGTGGTATTGAGTACATTTGCTGCGGCAATGGGCAAACCCTGGTGGCACCCCCATGTTGAATCTGCCATCCATCGGCTAAGAAGCAGGCTGTAGCTATGACAATGGCCCTGCAGCAGCCATGAGTGACTGCTTTCCCATGCCAAGTGTTGTGCCCTTGGCCAGGTACACCTTGCAGCAGTGGTGCAGCTTGATTGTCTTCCTGGCTGAGTTTCTTTGATGCTTGGGCATTGGTCAGCAGCCAGGGAAGGAGAACGAGGGAGGCACTCCAGCTGCAGGCCATCTTTCAGCTGCTGCCAAGTGGCCTCATGTTGTGCCAGGCTGTGTCTTTGGGACTGGTGACCTTCTACTTTGTGAAGGCCGAGGCTCACCGGGTGGCGCTGTGTGCTGGCATGGCGCTGGCACTTGGCTTGCACTTCCTGGTTTTGTGAACCACTATACTCATGTTTGGTGGGTTGATGAGGGTGCCCTGGGTGATGGGTCGTTTTTTTGGGGGGTTGTGCTGTTGATTCACAATGAACAATTAATTGTCGCATGTGTTCAACATCGTGAAGCAGCTGACCAGCGTTAAAAAAATCATCCGGAGCAGGAGCATCTGGAAGGTTATTCTGTCAGTGCACCAATTTCAGCCGAAGGATTCGCGAGGTATGCAAATATTGCAATACTGCTCAACTACCAGGTTTGGCAACCGGATACCAGGCAGTTTGAATCAGTAGCCTGATTAGTTGCTGTGGCACATCAGAATCGATAGTTTTGGAAGGTACCTTGCAAAATGTGATTAACTTTGGTATTGGTTCTGTTTGTCACTTGCATTTGCGTTTTGCTACAAGCAAATGGGGCAAAGTGCACGTGGTTGATGATTGATGTTGGAGAGGTTTGTGCATGGTCATAGTAATCCTGCAATAGTAGATAGAATCTCTTCAATTGGACCATTTGCACGAGGCCAATGGTAATTGAAAATGGGAGATTCCATCTACGCCGTGGTGATTAGCTTGTTGGTGAATATCGCTTGAGTATCAACGTGCTGGTTAGGAATACACCTGGTGATTCACGACCTCCGGTAGGGGCATCCTTTTCACTGTCCATCGTGCAGCTGCTTTGGGCCATGCTTTTGGAAAACTGGCCACGGCACCAAAGCATCAGGTTCAAATATCGGCTTCATACATCCTGTTGTTCCAAAGAAAAATCAGCCCCAATTACAGTCTCACAAGGCATGTGGAGCACTGTGGCAGCACCAAAGTCAGAACATTGTTCTCATCGTGCATCGTTGGCACAGCAGTGCACAGAATCCAGCAGGTTGCAGAGGCTGCAGCTGCAAGGTTGAGTGGGGAGCAACTCCAACCACCAACTCTTAGTTGCCAGAGCTGCTGGGTTATCTTTGGCAGCCCTGGCATCCATTACCAAACCTTGTCCGTAATCACCTGCAACTAAAGCCATAGCTTCTTTACATCCTCATCTGGACGGCGCAAGCGCAACGAGATGTGTAGCCATGGCGGACATCGGCGCCAGCGCCGTGAAGTTGTCGCAGATCTTCCACGAACAAGGCGGGCGAGTCGTGGTGGGGCCCGCTCGTGGTAATCGGTGGCTTGCGGTCACTTTGGTTGGTAGTGTTTCGGGCATGGGTCTACCATCCGGGGATAAGGTCTACCCTCATTAACCACCTTGAAGCGAACTTATTCTTAAGTGTTAAGCATTAGCGCATCCCCATGGTGGTGACCTACTTGCAACTAAGCAGCCATGATTCACCATCATAGACTATCATTTAGCACCACTAGCCCTCACAAACCATCAATCAACCATGAGCCAACGGTTATTAACCATCAACCAACATCAACTAACCATCGTTAATCATGACCAGCCATCCTGATTGGCCATGTTTTGCCGTAATCATCCATTATCCATAGTTTGCCATGATCCATGATATTCATTCACTATGCCTTTGGCTTTTTTTTTGGCACTGCATCACCTTCTGTGCATCCCATGATGGGGCTCCATCGCCCAAGATATCACCGCCAACCAGGCAAGTTGGAGAGCACTCAGCGCATCGAGGTGCAAATGAATGCCAGCACATGCTATGGCTGCTATGGCTTCATGGGGGTTCTTAAGCCATAGGGGGCCCCCAAGTTATGGCTGGTTAGTACCATAAATGGCTTGTAATGGATAATTTGGGTGGTCACATATTTGGAGAAACCACCAAAGCAAGGCAAAGTTCTGGGCTTGTGAAGGCTAATCAATGAGTAATCAATGGTTGCATATGGTCGTTGTATGTGTTAACAACATCAACCATCATCGCAAGGGTAACCTTATTGGCCCCATTGGCCATTGGTCATTTGGACATTTCCGTGGCAATCATAGCATACACATAAAGGACTTGGTTTGAAGTGCTGTCGGTGGGTGCGAGGCATCCCATATCAACAGCAATCCGCCTAAATATAATGTGGGATGGTGTGGGTGGTCAAAATTGGTCAATTGTAATTGAATCATATTTAACTTTACTTCCAGATGCACTTCGATCTTTTTATGAAGATTTATAGATTAAAATCTATAAATACAACAGAATACACTTGAATTGATACTGTCCCCTATGAAACTATCACTGACTAGAAAAACAATCTCCTTTGAGCCCCACAAAATTCCAACAAGCTGCCGACGCACGAAGGTGTCCTGCCTTTCCAAGCCATGCTTGTTCACTATGTGGCTATGGGTCAATATTAACCAACCAATTTCATGGGGGATACTAACCAACAAAACTATAGGGAAAACTATGGCTATGATGGGGGAACCAGGGGTACAGGGTTTTGACCCAAAATGACCCAAAGCCATGTATCTTAAACTGTAGGCTTTCCCGGGCCACTCGTGTTGACCTTCGCCTCGTTACCCAGCCGCAGGGTGACCTGTGACCGCAGGATGGTTTCCGAGAAGGGCCTGGTTGGGCGCGGAGTGATGACCTTTCCGACTGCCCGGGGCCCTGCAGTTTTGTTGCACATCCCAGGAGGTATTGGCAAAGGTTGATTCCTGGGTAGTGACTGGCTACATCGATCTACGCCGGACTATGTGGGTTGACCCTCACAATGAATGGCAAATTGATGGTTGATGAGTTGTACCTAGTAGTTTGCGGCGATCCAGGATGTCTTGGAATGCTGAAATGACAATTTGAAAAATAAAATCATTGTTGAAAACTAGTTTGGAAAATGGAGAAGGTGGATGCAGACTCCCATAGTGGGTAATAGCGGTTACAGTGGCTAATGCCTGGTAGTTTATTTGTGTGGTTGATGAGTGCTTAATGGTTGGAGTGGCTGATTTGTGGAGTTCAAGAAGGTTAAACTCTAGTCTAGATTTCAGCTTTTCTGGTGCCATGTCCTTGCCTAGCTTGTCATTGAATCTGTGAGAAAGCAAGTAATCCAGATTTTAGCTTTTCAGAATCCTCATTCCAGTCCAATTCTATGACCTAGCCGGCATTTGTAAACCCACCATATCATATCTCTGTTATGAACCTTGCCATTGGTTATATAACCCTCATCTTGGCCGATAACCACATCAACAAATGGTGGTTACTCGAAGTATAGCAGCTGTTCAGCCATTATTCTTGGTGTTTACCCCCTATGACCCTAGCCAACCAAGACACTCTTACTGGATATAACCCTATGACACTATGGCCTCATTATTCTTGGGTGTTAATACTGGATATATAACCTTAAGTCAACCAGCTGAGGCCACGGGCGGTCCCTTGGTCAACGCCGGGTGGCCCGTGAGGCCTCCTGCTGGACCGGCGCTGCGACGACGTCTTGGACGCCTTCGTGGAACGCTGCCGGAAGAAGCTGCGCAAAGCCAAGGAGACGCCGGTGGCCGGTGGTAGCTGGGTGGCCTGGGCCATGCCCCACCATGAACCCAGCAGTAACCACCATAGATACCATACAAGGTGGGCCCCCTTAGCCAGCTAACTTGGCTTATAACTAGGGTAACTACCAGTTATGGCAGATATAACTATAGTTAAATGGCTTATTAATCAACTTATAACTAGGGGGGGCCACCTTGTAGGAACCACTATGATTCAGCCCTTTTGAGAAGTTTTTAAATTGTTTTGAGGTTGATTCATTAGATTTATTTGAAGCAATAGGCTTGATTAAGAAAAAACCTGTATTTGGAACCAACTCTTGTTGACCACTGTTATAATGAAGCACCATGATCATTTTTTTTTGCCATTATCACAGCCGTCATTCGGCCGTGGGTTGCTTGCCATCGCCACCGAACAAAATAACAAATCAAAAACAGGAGGGTTAGGTCCACTGGTTGAGTCAAAGGAGTTACACTCGGGTGATCTAACATAGCAATGGAAAATCATCATATATTTTATATAGAAACCCTTGGAAACCACCAAACAATTGTGGATTTTCCATTGCCATGTCAGTTTACCAAAGGGTATGCCCGTTCAACACCTTGCGGTTGGGTGAAAACTTGTTGCAGGATGATCACTTTGACCCGGCAGGACGAAGTGGCTCAGGCGATGGTGCTGGCCTTGTTGGTATCAGCCCCTTGGCGTTGAACTCGCGCCCAAAGGGTGTTGGGTGGAACCTGCATCGCTTGTGTCTTAGCGCAATTGGCCATGGAAATTTGTTGCAGTTGGCCACCTATCGGCCATTGATTCACCTTTCTTGGCCAGTAATAAGCATAGGTTATCAACTAGATAACATTGGATGACCACCTGTTAGCCATTATTAGCCATTAATTGACCATCCCATCAACCATTACTGAAATGAACACTTGATGAGCCATTGGTTGGCCATTGACTAGCCATTAACCATTAAGATCAATCACTAGATGAACCAGAACCAGCATCAACCAAACACAGTCAACCTGGTTTAGCATGTTTAACCCTTGAAATTGACCATCCAATACAGTGACCATTAAAATCAAGATGATGGTTCTCACCATTTGATGGTTACTCTTTCTGGTTTTGCATGTGTTCAAGTAAAGGAACCACTAAATAGTGGTTGAGAAAAATGTTGATCAATTAATATCACCTAGTTTTAATGGATTGAAATTAAGATGGTTTAACCAGAATAGATTAACCATTCACCACCATTAATTTGCGCACAATGAATCCACCATCAACCACCACTATTGTAATTAACCATTGATTAACCAATTCATTGATGAACCATTCATAGTTAACCATTAACCACCATCAATTCACCATTCACCATTAATTCACCATTCGCCATTCATCTCTATGAACCATTGACTCACCTTGATTCACCAATAACCTGGATGAATTCACCATTAATTCGGTTAATTAGAGCCATTCTCACCAATAATTCGGTGTATTCACCATCAATTCACCATTCACCATTAATTTGGTTAATTTAATGGGGTGATTGCAAGCCTTTTGAGCCACCCCAGCACCATACAGGACACCTGCGGCCGCTCGGGCATGGATTGCCTGGGTGAACTGGAAAGCCGCAGCGCCGAACGCGCGCGACAGAACCGGAAAGCCAACGGCCGGGCCCGGGAGGGGAGACACGGCGGCGGGGGAGCGGTGAGCTGCATGGAGCTACCAGGAGTGGCCAGGTGGCCTGTGGCAATGGTCATGAAGGACGAATCTGAATGGTTGATTGTAATGGATGATAGGGGATTAATAATGGCTACTAGTCATGGGGCGTTCCGAGCCATATGGAAACAATGGTTAATGATAGGGGAACCATATTTTCATATATGTCCGGCTGGTGGTTTCGGTCATTTTCTATTTTCCCGCTTGTAATCATTAACAATTGGTTGGTTGACAAGCATATTTTTCATAGGGGTGGTTCAACCACCAACCAGTTGATTATAATGGATGATAGGGGATTAGTAATGGCTAATAAAGGTTCAACACCAACAATAACGGTTCAAGAACTACTAGTCATGGGGGTTTCTCGAGCCATACATGTAGCGAACCCCAACATGTGGCTGGTTTACTACTAAAAGATGCTAAATGAATTTCTAAGAATAATGTAACAGACCTAGTGGATATACCCCTACCCTTTACAACCTATATTTATTGAATTTATTCTTGTACAAACCTCTATTTACCCCTATTCAATCACTTTTGTGGTGGTTGTGAGGGGAAGTTGCAATGATTAATCGCTCTATTGGTAGCTTTCGAGATAAGTCACGACTTGAATGAACAAGTTTGACACCAATTCATCTCTCTCTTGCTTGCATGCAATTTCTTTTTCCCGCAGAGGAAACACATCCATTAGCGTTTTCGCTTTGTCGCACCAGACCCTTTGGGTTCGGCTTCCAATTTTCTAGCACCTTCTGACATTTTGGCATCCACGTAGGACATTGAACGCGGGAATTTGACATCGCCTTAGATGCCATGTTTCCCAACACAATGCTGCATCTGGGTTTCCATAACAAAACTAAAAAATGGAATACATCCCGGTGAAAAAAATAAATCATTCTTGAAAACCTGGTTTGTAATCTGCCCACAAAGGAACTGGTGTCAAGTGGAACTGGGCCACTTTTCTTTTTGGCTGCTGCTTTTGTATCCTGCTTTGCCTTTGCATCCGGCTTTGCCTTTGGCTGTTTTTTTGTTTCTGCTTTTGCTTTGGCTTTCCCTTTGGCCTTCGCTTTTGCTGTGCTGCTGCTTGGCTTGGGGGCTTCTTCGCCAGATACAGTGCTGCTACTGCTGCTGCTACTTGATGAGCTCGATGCTGCTGCTGGTTTGGCTTCCTCTTGCTCCTCCTCTGCCTCCTCCTCGGTGCTCGGCTCGCCCATTGCTTTTTTAGACTCCTTGACTTCTGTTTTAGCTTCTCGTTTGGACACAGCCTCAGATTCGGGAAGTTCATCGGGTTCGTCATCCACAGGAGCCTGAGGGTCCTCTGCAAGTTTCAATGCATCAGCAATGGTCTTATCGTTCGGTTGATCTGCCATGTCCTTAGCTGAACAAAACTAAGACCCGAGTTTCCTTGTCCGATGAATGTAAACCCCCACAACCAAAATCAACAAATGTAAGTAAAATCTAGCGGCAAATAGGTCACTTAGCTACAAGGGGACACATGTGTGTGAGACAGTTGTAGCCAAACACAAATGAATGAGCAACAAAGTGTCGCCATGCATTTTCTTGTGGGTAGCCCACAACCATTTCATCACCTGCAGCAAAGCCTGAAGTTTGGTTCTCTTCTGTAGATAGCTTCTGCTCCTGGTCCAATGAGTCTTGACGACCCTTTTCCTCTTCTTACCCGCTGCATCTGTGCGAGCTTTCTGAATGTCTTTGTCAGGCAAGGGGTAATATCCTTGGAAACAGCTAGCGCTGGATTGCCAGCAAAACACGGTTCCAGGAGGTCTGAGATCTTTCAAGCATTTCGGTGTAAAGAAGACCGCACGATTGCGCGACCATCCCATTCTCTGAATGATATAAGCTTTTCTGAGTTCATTGTCACTCTTTTCTTTGAGTTCCTCATACTCTTGGGCATCATCCTCACCAGCCAACCGACTGAGAATTTCATTCAAGTATGGTTTATTCAGCAATTCTGAATCCGGATCCAAATTGTTTTTTGGATCAGCCAGCTCATTTGCATCCATCGCCAGTTTGGGACAATGTCGCCTCAAGAGTGTTTCTCGCTCTGCGTCGTTCCAAGTTGGAAACGCAGCCCGCAGCAGAGCCATCCTCATGTTTGTGGAGTCATGACATGTTGCCTCGCATCTAATTTAATAGTTAAACAGTTCCCCAATAAAGAAGAGTTGAAACACCACACAAACCTGCAATGAAACAGAATCTGAATGAAGATTTCAAAAGACAGCTCTAAACAACTTCAAGGGTCAATTGCGATTTCAAGCCTACTTTTTTCTCCTTGTACTTCTCCGGCTGCAACCCCAATCTCAACAAGATCAGACGAATAATTGACTGGTCACTGGGTAAATCTTCTGCTTTACCATGTTTCAAGAAAAATTGAAGCAATGGTTCATCTGGCCCAGTTCTCTTCAGCAAAATGCCGTACTTTTGGAATTCCGCAGGTAGATCTCGGGGCGGGCCTGAGTCTACATAGATCAACACAGATTTTTCAAAATCAACATCCATGCTGCCAACTCGATCACAACCCATCAGAATCACCTACCAAGCTGGCCATCATTGACAATTCATGTGGTCTGCCAGTACTCTCCAGGTTTACGCCACTTATGCAGACAAACTTAGCCCCGAGCAAACGCATGTGGGAACCCCAACGTGGATTTCATCTGCTCCCGATCCATCCAAGCTCAATGCTGAAGCAGTGATTGCTTGTAGCCGGTCTGGTGGGCTCATTCTGCCAGATCCCAAGTCACCCAGAGTGAAGTAGTCAGTATCGGGTATCGGAAAGAGCTCCCAAGACAAACATCCCCCAGCATGTGCGCCCAGTGAGAGAAATGTCGCAGAAAGCAAGGTGTCGCGAAATATCAAACCTTGCTGAAAAAGTTCTCCCACCCAAAACCCAAAGACATCTGAAAATCCGGAGGGTTCTGCTGCTTGCAGCACTATTGCTGCACCCACGCTGCGAGCGTCCACCAGATTACTAGCTGGCCGAACATCATCCAGTTTGTTTGCGTCGGCTGTTTCGACGGGGTCAGGCAGAAAATTCTGGGTACGCCATTCCAGGCCTGTTCAAATCAGGCAGAGATGGAGGACAGTGACCTTTGTAAGTCACTGCATCACCGATGATATTGTTAAGATGTTGATTATGTCTTTGCTAGCAAACATTTCAAACAAATACGACTGATCCCTTCGCCCTGGGTCAAAACAAACAAATCACAACATGAGACTCATACGCTCGCCTAGGAAGTTCTCAAAGCGAATTCAATCCATCAGAATGAAAGTGATCGCATAATGAATAAGGAATGCTCATGGCAGAGAAATATGTCAACCCCAAACGAACAATTATAGATAATTATAGATTGGGTAATTTGTGGTTTTGTCCACCAAGTTCTTATAGTGGACCCATGTTACCCCATGTTTCTTCCTTTCTTGTCCTCAATGAATGCCTGTACCTGCAACTACTCGAATTGGATCAAAATATAAATTGAAACCCTTCATTCAAAACTATGTTTTGCTCAACACTTGGCCTGCATGTTTCTTGGCTGCATGAGCCTTGAACACCCGCGCTGTTTCGGTTGGAGCCGCACACGCGCCAACAAAACAGCGTCGACTGTGCTGGGAACTCTGTGTCTTTTCATGATCCTGCACAAGTGGCCTGAGTCTGGGCCACTGTTCATCTGGCAACCGGATCTTTGCGTTTGCAATGCTCCAAAATCTCTCCACGCTCATGCTTTTGAGAGGACATTTGTTTGCGCGCTTGC
>VSDK01018466.1:506831-551265 GCA_009767595.1 Symbiodinium kawagutii | reverse complement strand
ATTAATTAACCATCAATTAACCATGGCTTGGACATAATTAACCATTATCAATCCATATGAACATAAGGCAGTATGAACATAAATCCAGTATGAACATAAATCCAAACCATTAATTAACCATCAATTAACCATGGCTTGGACATAATTAACCATTATCAATCCATATGAACATAAGGCAGTATGAACATAAATCCAGTATGAACATAAATCCAAACCATTAATTAACCATCAATTAACCATGGCTTGGACATAATTAACCATTATCAATCCATATGAACATAAGGCAGTATGAACATAAATCCAGTATGAACATAAATCCAAACCATTAATTAACCATCAATTAACCATGGCTTGGACATAATTAACCATTATCAATCCATATGAACATAAGGCAGTATGAACATAAATCCAGTATGAACATAAATCCAAACCATTAATTAACCATCAATTAACCATGGCTTGGACATAATTAACCATTATCAATCCATATGAACATAAGGCAGTATGAACATAAATCCAGTATGAACATAAATCCAAACCATTAATTAACCATCAATTAACCATGGCTTGGACATAATTAACCATTATCAATCCATATGAACATAAGGCAGTATGAACATAAATCCAGTATGAACATAAATCCAAACCATTAATTAACCATCAATTAACCATGGCTTGGATTTATGTTCATACTGGCTGATGAATACAATGGCAATGTGCCTCTACAATTGGAATAAACTGTTGGGACAACCATGATTTCTAACCATGGTTCAATGGATCGATGAAAACATTTATGTTGGAAACCCTGGTTTAATGACTAGTTCAAGGGGTTGCCCAAGTCGATTTCCTGTTTGTGCTGGGCTCCCAACAATCCTCCATCGCGTGCAAACACGGCTTGGCCTAGCGAGAAAGCCGTGCATGAGGAATCCGCTGGTAGTGATAATGTTCAATCCTCCATTGGAACGTGGAAATTTATCATATGATGAACTACTGATTGATTAACTATCCAATTTATCAAAGTGATAGTTAGTGTGACAGATCCTATCAATCATCATGAATAACCCCTTGATGATTGCCAGCCAACAACTTGTTGCTATCGTTAAATTAATGTTTGGTAGTTGACTAACCAATAATGATGAAGAATAACAAATTGCATCAGTGATCATGACTATGATGAGGTTAAACTCCATTCAATGTAATTATCAAAGCATCGTCATGATTACTGTTGGTTGTGATGATCAAAAACGATGACAGCTTGCGAGAAATCATCAATAACCACTTGTAATTGATCATGCATAATCAATGATAATCATAAACAACCATTAGTATGAGAAATCTTGATAACGCATAGCAAACGCGAGATAGTTAGGTCTCTGGTAGCTGGACTAATACCAATCAGAATCAATCTAGAATGTTTTCACCACCAAGTAGTCAAACAGTATACAATAGTCAATTATGGTCAATGCCCAATAGTCATGATGATTGATGAACATTCTATATTTAGTGATGAGGATAGTTGACCCATGGTTTTTATTGACAGTATATAGTGGACCAATAGCTACGACTACTGCGTTTTTCATTGTGCATAATTATACATTTTGTGACCAATGAATCATGGTAAACAACACTACAGTAACTGGTCTGCTCTCAGCAACCTCGGTAGAACTCTAGTTTTCAACAGTCATATAATAGTAAGCATCATGATCATGATTCCCAAACGTGCTAAAATTTGAAGTGAATTGCTGGGAACAGCCATGCTAATTAATAACTATAAATTCTGCTTCCTGTATTATGAATCCAAGTGAACCAGGCAGTTTGATCCTGATTAGAAAGACTCGTGATTCTTGATTGATGATAGATCCACATTCACATGAACAGACCTCCTGTGTTTGATGGTAATTCACCAGCTATCTAAGGTAAACTTGGGTTTCATGATCATTTTTGCTCCTTTCTTTTTGTCCACCATTCTGTCTCTGACCAATATTGCATGAACACGAAGATGTAATTTAGTTGTTTGTCTTTCACGTGCTCACTGAGGCTGACTGGGCAACACACCATCAATTTGATTGTTGTTGGTGCAACTCCGTGGATTGTTGTCAGCTGTAAACCACCACAACACATGTTACAAGTATGGTTGTCTCGGCTATCAGTGGTTACCAAAATGAATGGCCTATGAGTGCTGCAATAGTCCGATTCTTCACTTTTTTTGCAATTGTTACCAAATAATCGTGACAACAAACAAAAAAACCGCGGATAATCATGAATCGGTTATTCAGCAACCTAATTGTTGGGTATGATCAATGGTTATTGTAGGACCAAGAACGGGGGTTCTCCCCCACGAATCTCTGAATCGCCTCTCTCCAGTCGGTAATGAGGACGTGTGTGCGGTGGTTCGAACGCCTGAGAAATCCGGAGGATGCCGAGACACGCAGAAGGTTGATGACATTGGGATCATGATCTTATCCTGGTTGGTGGTTTCAACTCCTCTGAAAAATATCAGTCAACCAACCATTTGTTAATAGTTACTAGGGAAAATAAAAAATGTCTGAAACCACCAACCAGTATCTGATGGTTGATGATACTGTGACCGCTTAGTCAATTGATACAGTAGATGGACAAATTAATCAAACCCTGGACCACTTGTCATGTCACTTCCCCCTCACCCCATCATTTCAACGTTGGCTGGCGGGATGTGATTTTGGCTTTGGGGGCTTGATTTATTTCGTCCACTCGCGCCAACCTCGGGAACACCAACTCCAACATTGAAATTGAGGGGCCAGCAGGAGAAAGGTAATTGGAAAAACACAAGGAATAAGCTTCCACAGGAGAAAGGTAATTGGAAAAACTCAAGGAGTGAGCTTCGACAGGAGAAAGGTAATTGGAAAAACTCAAGGAGTGAGCTTCGACAGGAGAAATGTCATTGGAAAAACCCAAGCAATAGGCTTCGGCAGGAGAAAGGTAATTGGAAAAACCCAAGCAATAGGTTTCGACAGGAGAAAGGTCATCGGGAAAAACAAAAAAATGTTTTGGTCGGAGAAAGGTAGCGCCTATCCTTCTTGACCATGGCAGACCAGTACCGGTCTGGAGCTTATTTCTCTAGAGTTTTTTCTTCCACTGTTTGCTTCCTGACATTTGTCTTTTGTCTTCTCGTTTCGTTTGTTCTTTCACCGCCGAAGGGGTCTGAATCATTCGTCCACCTACGGTATCATTGACCCTTACGCACAAAAAAGAAGTCAAAAACAGTTCATCACAATAAGTGACACCGATTCTTGACACGGTGAATGGTAGTGGTGAATACTAGATAGAATGGTTTATGAAACAATAGTTTTATGGACACAAATTGACTACAAGAGACCATATTGACCTGCATCTCATCTATTAATTACGGTCAATGCTTTATGAAAGTGGTCCTTAATCGATAAAATTTGACAACAGATAGTAATATGGCCCTACTTTGGTTCAGGCCGCGTACTACTTGGATGCGCATTTTCAGCGACTGCAACTGAGATTATAAAGCCATGGGAACTGTAACGGGGATAGCGAACTGCTGCGGCTGCAACTCCAGTGAACTGACCGTCGCTGCACATCTAGCTGCTATACTACGGAGGTTCTGGTCGTCTCAACGACGATTCTCAAGCTGGTAGGAATAAACCAACGATTTTTGGGTACCCCTATTTTGAGAAACCTCCATATCACAGAATAAGATGTATGATGCATGTCCGTGACCATGGTAGCAGAAGCTGAGTCCCTGCCTATTATATACCCCACTCTCTCTCGTGGGGTCTACACAGCAATCCAGTTGTAAGGTTTTGGGGCCAGTGCCCGAAGAACCGACACATATCATTGGCCTGTGGCTGATGAAAAAGTGAGAGTCACGACCACTATTGAGAAATACAGCTTATTGTCATCATGAGCAGAGCTAACCAACACAGCCTTCCAAGAATCGTCAAGCGCAACAAGTTGTCTACAACCATCCATGCTTCATAACCTCCTAAGCAAACACCAGGGTTTCTGCTTCTGGGCATCTGCTTCTCCGGAGCCCCTGAGAATCCTCGCTTGATCCAAGTCTCATACTTCACGGCCTGACCACGTCGCTGAGGAAGCAACGGGATGCGATTGAACTATGGCGACTTTTAATGGGGTCGTCCGTAGTGGTGCCTTCCAACCATCCAGCGGTTTACAGCCATTGCTCGGAGGGAAACTGCAGCTGTGACCGTTGCACCAGGACTTTGGAGGAAACCTAGCGATACGGGCGGGGGATAGCTTGCGCTATAACCATAACTGACCCACCAGCAATGGCGATGGTTCATGGTGTGGTCCGTGATAGTTATTCAATGACGGTGAATTGATGCTCAAGTGGCGGACAAATGCGGGTTGTAGCTCGCTTATGGGATGGTAGATCATGAATTGACAGTGGAAAATAGTGACTTTTACGGATTTGGCGCTTACATCATACATCCCAGAGAACCAGGCTATACAAGCAGTCAGAAGTACGTACTGAGTGGATATTGGTGACTGATTGATCTTGAGTGATCGAAAGTGGATGGTCAAAGACTCATGACTCATGATCTCCATTTGGCACCGCAAGTGTTGTTCAATAGAGGAACACCGCACCGCTCTAGGCTGTAGCTCTGCCACCACCAAGAACGGCAAGAGAAAAAACAACAGAACGCAACTGACTCTTTCAGTGATGGAGTTTGTCATGAATATTCTGAGTGACCAAGCTTATGATATCCATTGATAACCACAGTCATGAGTCATGACCAGTCAATCGCCAACACTCAACAACCAAACCGCAACTGGTTGGTGGTTTCAATGCCTATGAAAAGATCGCTTGTCAACTCACCATGTGCTAACAATTACAACCACGAACAAGCAGTCAAAAACCAATACTCAAAGAACGCCAACGTGACTGGTTGTTGTCTGATTATAAACAGTTTACTCATACCATATCCAGTCACGCAAATTGGAATGACATCCACAACCACCATCATAGTCAGCAACAACACTCAGAATCAACCACTGTAATCGATAAAAACCAACATTTCTTGACCACAATAATCAACCACTTTTATGAACCAAACCGCAAGACGATGATGATATGTTGTGATTGCTGGTTTTCTCCCCTATTCTTAACCATATTTGGTGGTTTCTCAAAATAGGGGACCCCAAAAATGGTTGGTTTATTACTATAAATGGTTAATAATGGATGATTTGGGGGTACCCCTATTTTGAGAAACCCCCATTTGATGGTGTTGCCCCTCTAGTTGGCAACATGATCCCCTATAATCATCTACTTCATGCTCTTATAACTTGTGTACGGCGCTGCTAAAGGCTCCCGAGGCATTGACTGAAAGTATGGATATCTGGTGATAACTTATAAGCCCTATAAAAACCTATTAAAAAAACCTAATCATCTACTTAATGCCGTTATAAGCCCTCTAAAAACCCTAGAATCATCTACTTAATGCTGTTATAAGCCCTATAAAAACCCTATAGAAAACCACCAACCAGGTTGCTTCACCTGCCCCCGTGGTGCGCCCACTTCGCCGGCGGTCGCCTTCTTCATGCACAGAATCCCCGCGTTGAGACTCAAAGCCTTGGAGGTACACGTGAACTGCACCAAGCAAGGGACATGGCAAGCAATGGGAATAGGCAATGCATATTCCCATTACTATTAATAGGCATAGTAATACAACTAGTAGTAATACATCGTAACTAACAGTAGTTAATAGTAATAACTAGCAATAGTAATAATAATAGTTAACTAACAATAGTTAATAGTAATTATTGGTATAACATGGCAATTCTGGTCAACATGGCAATTGTTATTAGTAATATACGGTGGTTTCTTAAAATAGGGGACCCCAAAATGATTGGTTGAGTCATAGACAATGACTAATATGGGATGATTTGGGGGTACCCCTATTTTGAGAAACATCCATAATTATAGTAACTTAACAATAGTTGATAATAATTAGTAGTAGCAATTCAAGTAATGATCGGTAACAGTAATTACACTAGTAATAGTAATAGAAATTTATAGTTGTTATTGCCATTACTATTATTAGTATAGTAATATCTAAATAGTATTAGCAATTAGAAGTAGTAATAGTAATTAGTAATGGCCATAACCATTGCTAAATGTAATTTGTATATAGGACTTAGTACCAACAATAAAATAGTAATTACTGTAGCAATAGTCAGGTTATGCCTATTGGCAATAACCGTAATAATTCGTACTAGTAATTAGTAAACAACAAAGAACCGCCAAATAGGTCATTTACAGGGGCTATAAGGTAATAACCGTTGAAATTTGGGCATACCATACAATGGTAGACAAGTAATGATCACATGGTATCGATGGTTGACAGGTAAACCCTACATTGGTATACCATCATGATCATATATGGTTGATATTGGTTAATAGGAGGGAAAAACCGCCAAAAAATGTTGGTACCACCCAAATTATGGTCACCAACGATGGGAAAACGAGCAATAACAAATGGTCAACCTCAATGTTGATGGTGACTAATAGGGGGTACGGACCACCAAGTAACGGGCCAATAAGCAACAATTATAGGGGATCTGGCTGGTGGTTATAACTAACCTTGTGAAAAACATTAGTCAACAAACCCACTTTCTGGCTATGGGCCATTACTGACCATCCAAACAATGAGTAAGTGAAAATCCCAGGCGTTGGACTGGCGACTGGTCAGCGGCATTAGGGTACAGTACAGGGTGCCATGTCGATTCGCAAAAAAGACGTCATGCACAATGATGAACTTGCCATAGAGGCATGTGAAGCATTCGAAAGGCGTTGTCAATGTTCATGCATGGTCAATAATCGACTTATATCTTGTATGTAAATATGGTTCAGAATAGTTGATCATGGTGAACGGTGGTCGACAATCGTAAGTAACGTTGACATGACAATGTTCAAGTAAAGATCATACGCACCAAAATTGTCCTGTGGTGTCTTCCTCATTCAGCTTGTTTTCCTCTTCAAATTGACATGGCAGGACGTCGGGACACAAACTCAACCAGGGGGATTGTTCCATTCAATCTCGTTCAAGCTTTCCATCTTTGATTTTGAGATGATAAGCAATAATGGCTGATAGTTGTGTCCTTAGCGATTGATGGTAATCCTGATGATCATTTCATATCCTTGGGGGTACACAGGGTGCATTGACAGCGCCACTGGGCATCACGTCAGGCTGCGATAGTCACGGTGGCTATGAGCAACAGTTACCCAATAACATCATATAAAGATTGCAAGGATACATCTATACATATCCATACATTAGGTGTGCAAACGTATAATGTACATGTTTATACACATATATAATTATGTGTATATCTGTGCAAATGACGAGTGAGTAGTCGTGCCGATTTGATCTAGAACAACAAAGAATTGTGGGGCGGGCAATGGCACGGCATGGAGAGATGTCCTAAGTGTTACTTGTGGGCCTCAAAGTGAGAAGCCAGTCCATTCAAGTCAAAGGAAAGTTAGCCTAGCATCCATGAAGGAAACCACACGTTCGAAAACTACATCATTCGTAAACATCGAGCTAGGTAGGATATGCGAGGACAATTTAAAAGCGACAGCCATCAATGATGATAGGTCTGTAATGTTGCATATCCAAACATATCTGGAGAAAGGAAGAAACTAACGTATCCACAAATGATGGTACCCTCCAACTCGAGAAGCATACAGACTCACATTTTCCAAATGATGGATCGACTTGTGGCTGGTTGTGATCCCTGACCAAGACTAATGCTCGGATTTAACCAAACAAACGACAAAAGTAGAAACCACACACGAGTACGTCTGAAAATGTGGAACCCCGAAGGCCCGGCCTTCCTATTTAAAATATCTAAAACTATTCACTTACATTGGGTGCGCTGTCATGGGTGCACCTGGACGGGACCATCTTGGGCCATCTCAGTTGTCACCTAAGAAGGTTGCAGGAACTCACGGCAAGTGATCCCGGCACCCGCACGCTTTCGAAAGGGAAGACCACGTGGCGAGTCAAACATGCTCAGTGCAAGCTTCCGTGCTTGCCCCTTAAGAAAAGCAAGCGGTGCAGTGCCTTGTCGAAAAGAGTCACATTCTCAAAGACAGCGTCGCCCCTCGAAACACCGGCGAAAAAATTTGCCGGGACATGTGGCTATCTGTAGCCTTGGGCTTCTGCCCGTGGTCCAGCCTGACGTGCTTGGGTCGATGCCATTCATGAACCATTTGGGTAGATGCCATTCATGAACCATTTGTCCACCATTCATCATCTTGGTGTTGGAATGCTTAATCACCTAACAACGAGTGAACCACATGAATCTCAACTGGTTAGCAACAATTATATCAATCCCCTAATGCTTGCACTGTAAATGTTTAGAACCTACCTATAACTGGTTAATGGCTAATGGTTAACTGGTTAATGCCATGGTTCATGCCATGGTTACCTAATTATACAATTGTAACTGGTTGATGAACCATTAATGAACCACTAATTTACCTGATTAACAATTTAACAAGGCTGTGGGTCAAAACCCCGTACCCCTGGTTCCCCATCATTCCCCATTGGTTTCCCTATAAAGTGGTTGATCATTATCCCCTATTATGGTTGGTTAATATTGACCCATAGCCACAACGGTTAATGCCATGGTTATCTGATATTGTTGATGCCATGCTTGGCATGCTTCACCACCTAGCAGGTCTCAGAAACGCGCCAAGTCACCAGGTCAGTGAGATGTGCACGAAGTTGGCTGCGCTCGGGTTTATAGCAGCGCCTCTTCGCCAGGGCATCAGCGAGCAGCCGAATGGGGAGGAGCAACGGTTGGCTACCAAATTACTCAGCAAATTTGCTGTTTGGTTCACAAATGGCTATGGGTCAAGCAGTTAACCAACCAATTTCATGGGGGATAGTGACCAACAAGAATAATGGAAGCAAGGGGAACCAGGCTTACGGGGTTTTGACCCACAGCCACATAGATAGACAACTGTTGATTAATAGACCAACTGGTGATCATGTTAGGGATTACCAACTGTTGGCTACGAATTTAATCAACAAATGGTGGTTCCTCAAGATAGTGGTGCCCCCAAATCATCCAAGCTAAATCGTTTCTAGTGAAAAACCAGCGATTTTGTGAACAATCATTGTGGATAATAAGAAGTGTTTCACACCACCAACCAGATCAGCAAATGTTGATTGACAGTATGGCTAGCTAATTTGTTGGACAGATTACCAACATAGACCTTATGAGGATTGCCAACAAATGAGAGGCGTACAGCATGACTACCATAGCGGTTCTTGGATGTGGATCCTCAGTTAGTAACTGGGAACTAATCATGGTCATAGAGGTTAGGGTGCAACTAACCAGGACCGGAGGTGCTGAGGTAGTGCAAGGTGCAGGGCTCGAACAGGGGAGACTGAGGCATGTGGGATGGTGAGTGAGGATCACTTCTTGGCACAATGTGGTGCCCCAATTCGCCCAATGTTTGGAGGAACATCCAATGTTGCAGCCCGTCTCATGGCTGCGGTTTCTGGCTTCTGTGGGGCCATCGCTTTGAGTTTCTCAATCAGCTCATGGACCAATCAATGGTTGCATGAATTCCGCTGGGGCTTCCGTCTTCGACGGCAGTAATCATCACTCTCAATGTTTGTCACTCATGCTTCACGATGATGGATCACCGTGGGTGCCCCGGAATGGGGTCTTGGCTCCGTGCTCCACGCCCTCCAGGCCGTGTGTGTCCGCCACCTTCTCAGCGTTGGGGTTCACCAAGGAATCGAGTTGCGATTGACTTGCCGTTGTTAATCATCAACTGGTGGCTGGCTGCGCTGTTGTTTGACTCCATTTCTGGGTTGTGAACACTGACACTGGGATTGTGACTTCGGTGAAGGTGTTCTGAGATGCCGTCAAGATCCATGCTGTGCTCTCTGATGGCTTTGAGAAATTGAGCGGCAAGCACTGCCCCTACGAAACGTCCAGCGGAGAGAGGTCTGAGGCTGCACTCCTCTAAGCCGTGAACTCACACAGGTTGCCACGCTCATCCGTGCTGAGCATGTCAGCGGGCTCCTGGCCCATTTGCATGAGCTTGCAGTTGGCGTCCCCGCCCAGGAGGGAGGGGCCCTCGAGATTTGCGACAAGATATTTTGAGATGAGTGAGCTCTTCAGTGAAAAGGTCAAGCGCGCGACTTCTTTATGGTTAGTAATCGACCCCGATAAAGGATATGGGTTTGTGCTTGTCTTTTGTGGTACCTACAAAACCATCCAAATTACAATTTAACTGGGAAACCAAAACAGTTTTTGGGGTTTACCATTTTGGTCAAACCCAAAAAACACAACAACACACCACAACGTCCAGTAAACAAAACAGAAAAGAGTCGCAGTATCGAATGCCTGGGCAAGCGTCACTACAACAACTATATGATTTGTTTGTTAGTAGTAGTAAGCAACGATCTTTTGTATTGTAAACAACGATAATCTCTTAGATGTAACTCCATCAGTAGTACTTGGATACGATAGCAAAGAAATATGGCCAACAGAAATAGATGAATATTTCCAACAATGGTACTTGTATGATCATCCAACAATATCATCCCTTTGCTTGACTCGTTTTCCAACGAAAGAGTAACTCCAGGTTGATGAAAAAAATGCGGAACTCACCACTGCCAAAGCTTGGTGGCAACCTACGTGGACTACCCTCAAGCAAATGCTGCTGCAAATCTCACAAACGTGGACAAAGGCCGACATGTTCCAACACTGATTACGTCCAAACTGCTGGATATTTCATCAAAATAGCTGTGATTCAAGTGTCAAGTTGGAAGGCTAGAAAATGAAGCGTAGTCTGCCGTTGAAGCTTATTGACTTTTGCGCAGAACCGGTGTCTAGCGGTTTATGTAAAGGGCTTTCATCACGCATGATGTTCTCCGAGGCAATCCGGCGCCCCTTGATCTTGTCATTGTACATACGACGGTCCACGGCAGTATTAATCGTGATCATTATAGAAGGCTTACCGTTATTATATAATATGATCAGTTATAAACAAGATTCGAGCAAAACAAACATCAAGCACTTACCACAAGATCAATCATTATGCATCAAATGGTTGGTTACGACATCATGACACCGTCGCGCAACTTGGATCTGCACCCCCCACTGTTTGGTAGTTGGTTCAGCTACCTTACAGGGTTATTCACCATGGTTAGGTTTGAGGGAAGTACCCCCAACTGCACATCCAAGTATCGCTATCGGTTGGTGGTTCATGCTGATTTATCCTTGAAAAGGATTCACCAGCATCAAACACTACGCCTCATTGTCCAGTATTAAAGAACCACTGTTATAGATTCAGCGTTATCACCACTAGATCCCCAGCAGCGCTCCTTACTCACCAATTGTTTCGCATCATTTCAAAGCATGGGGTTATATCCCTTTCGGGGCCCCCATCATTTCCCAGTTCAACCCACTCAGGGCTAAGCAAATGGCGTTGATTGAGGATTGATGATGATTGAGAAATCCCAACAATCATCAGGGATATACGATCTGCTGGGGTGAATGCTTCTGATTCTGATTGGCTCTGATTCTTTTTGGCTTCGAACATCATGGGTCAGGGATATACTGTAAGTTCATGGTGCTCAAGGTCGAGGGAACAACTTTCATATACTGTGTGTATGTGTATGCATGTATAGATATATATTACATGAAAACATGGTACTGAATTTCCACTCTCATATATTCGCATTTGCAAAGTTCACAAACCAAATATGGTGCAACAACAATTCTACCGGCCTTCGTCATAAAAAGGCAGCCATGCTGTCCGTGTAATTCCTGGTGGTTCAGCTAGAAAACGGCTGACTCAGAGTTCATCCCAAAGCAATACCTTGAAAATCTATGACAATCATTCAGAAGCTGATAGCCACGATTCAAGGCTATTAGTGTGAAAACAATTACTCGCTCATCGTCTTCACCCTGTTTGTCCTCTTTGGTCAAAGCTGGTAGCAAACTAAGCTGGTAGTGGTGGGGCCTCAGGAAATAAACGTGTCTCCCCGCTTCTAGTGAACAAGAACCAGCAAGGATGTTTTCTAAGGGGCAATGGATGTTGGTCAATCTTGAAGCTAACAGCAACAAACCGTTGAAAATCCTTTTTTGCTGCTACTTGCATCTTATGGCATAACTTATGGCTGTGTTTCATCTCATGCTCTTTTAATGAACCATGAACCAATGATTGGTGAACGATCATTGCTTCATGACGGTTCATAGGCGCACCAACCCCCAGCCGCGGTGACTGGGGTCTCCACTCATGGCACCAAATCGTCAACCAGCTGGCCCTCAGTGCGGAGCCGCCAGCATTTCGTGGTGCAACGTGGGTTCGGTACCAGGTAGTGGGGTCACAACCAGGGGTTGTGCATTAGGATGCCTTAGCAGTTGTGTGACCGGTTGCGAGGTGAAAAAAAACCACTTGGGTTCAGTTGCAGTTGGTTCGACAACCCTGATACCGCGATGGCACAGCAAATTCAGTCGATCCAGGCCGTTGCTTTATTGGCACGACTGGCAACCTGGACCTCTTACCGGGAACTACTCTGCAGAATGCCATGGCAATCAATGGCAAAAACTGAAAATTGCAGCTTCTACCCGTACCTAGCAGCTAAATCATTCTTAGGAAACATTTGACTGTCAACCACCCTTCTAAGTTGCTTAACCAGTTGTGGCAAACCCCCACAAGCACGGATTCCCTACTGTTGGCGGCTTTAACCCTGTATAGCCTGACATGTTTTTTTGTCACTATAGTAGTCATTGTTACAAGGCACCCCTACCTGCACGACCCCAAGGCTCCCTTCCTGAGTCGAACCAAGTACAGTCAAGGTGTTCTGATGACATGATGCAGGGTGATGGCTATAGGGTGATGGCGTACTATAGGGTGATAGGTATTTTCAAGGTCAATCACTTCGTGGTTGATGATGATTGATTACTTGAAGACAAATGAACAGCTATTGACTTGGCCAAATTGATGGTGGTTCATCAACAGCTGGATGTGTTTTTATAAATGCAATCTGCAACAGCCAGGTTGGCACTCTTTTGAGTGATCACCCACCGTGGCGTCAACAATTGAACACGGTGTTTCCGGGCGAGTTCTCGGCCGCCTTCCTTTTTCAGATAAGCAGCTTCCCACTTTCAAGCGTTCCAACTGCAGAATCTCTGTTTACATTCACCCACCTGATCATGGTCCATAACCAAGCCCTAACCCGTCAACTCATCAGATTTCGGGGAACCTTGATGGTCAATGGCA
The DNA here is from genome assembly GCA_009767595.1 of Symbiodinium kawagutii. Lineage (NCBI taxonomy): Eukaryota > Dinophyceae > Suessiales > Symbiodiniaceae > Symbiodinium > Symbiodinium kawagutii. The sequence continues at coordinate 537,980 of VSDK01018466.1, read as the reverse complement.
TGCCAAGAAATGTTCAACACTGGCGCGGTTGGACGAAACACTTGCAGTACAGGAGCAAACTGAAGCGCAACGCCAGCAGCCACCACAGAATCATCTGTTTCTTCCACTTTTTCTCAGCCACCCGAGGTGCAACAGGCACTTCCAGGGCCTGAATCCGATGTTTCACCTCCGCCAACTGCCGCTTGACCCGACAAAATTCGATCACCGGACAAGCTGTCAAGCACACCACTTCTTCGGCGAGCACATTGGCATCTACCCTCTGTAGCATGACCTGCTGCTACAGCCACCAGTCTCGGTGGTCAGCATCCACGTCCGCAAAAAACTGCTGACTCCAAACTGCTCCTGAAAGACAGTACCTTCACCATTACCTTTACTTCCCAAAGGCACTTCCCGAGACAAAACTCAGTCCAGACCTCAGCCTCCCAGAATCAATGAGTCCAACCAATGATCATCTAGGTCCTCGTCCTCAACCACTTCATGTCATGAGCATCAACATTACCATCGTTCATGATCACTAATCACCCTTAGTAACCACTAATCATCCATTGTTTCACCAATGTTCAATTTCAGCCATCAAACATTGCCAGGCAACCACCAACCAGCATCATTGAGCAGAATCATCAGCAACCATTGTCATTCATTATCACCATCATCAAGATCAATAATGACAGTAACATGATCACCATCACTATCAATGTGGATAAGTCATTCAGCAACCATTGTCCTTCAACATCACCATCATCAAGATCATTAATGACAGTAACATAATTGCCATTACTATCAATGTTGATAAGCCATTCAGCAACCATGCATTATCACCATTATCATCCATTATCACCATCATCATCACTATCATCATCAATCATCAATCATCAATGAATCATCAACCATCAACCACCAATCATCATCACCATGATCCAGACTTCTTCATCAGCATTGGCATTGGTTCGTAGCCTACGTTCGGTGAACCAACCAGCTGCGTTGCAACCCTGCCTCGTGGCACGATGCTGCGTCAGCTCTTCGTCTTCCCCTGACCGCGTCCAGCTTTCGGTGTACTGAAGTACAAACGAGAAGTGAACAGCTGATATGGTGGTTCCTTGAGCAATATTTGGGTACCCCATAGTTCCCCTAAAGGCTACAACCATCAATGATGGTCAATCATAGGCTATAACCAACAATAATAGGGAGTATACCAGCTATATGGCTATGGGTCGATATTAACCAACTAACTACTGGGGGATAGTAACCAACTATTTTACAGGGAAAACAATGGTTAATGATGGGCGAACCAGGGGTACAGGGTTTTGACCCGTAGCCATATAAGTGTTTCTCAAAATGGAGGACCCCCCAAATCATCCTTTCTACTAACCCTTTGATAAAATAAACCATCCAGAGCTTTTGGGTTCCATATAGCTTGAGAAACCATTAGATGGAACCCAAAAGATTTCCCCTTGGGAGCTCTAACCTTATATTTGATTGAGAAACCATTTAAGGGCCAGAAAGAGCTCTCAATTTCCCCTTGGCACTTGTTGAGCCCAAGGAGCCGATGGCTCATCCCTAGCAGCATGGATCACCTCGAATTCATGCGCGTGGCTGAAGTCATTTGCTGATGCCGTTGCGATATCTCCACATGAAACGCATTGTCATACGACCTATTAAATATCTTTCATCTGCACAAAAATCTTCACGCCACAGGGATGGGCAATGTCACAATCAAATTGACGAACAATCAACCATTGACCAACAGTAAGATACGGCGGGGATCAACCAAGAACAAATATTGCAACAATAGTTCATATTATAACCACCAAGAAATTTGCAATTCGGGGCCTTAGATTTGTTCACACTATTGTGGTCAAATCACGTTCGATCTATTGCTCAACCACTATGGTTAATTAATCACAATTGGTTTGTGATCAATCGCAAACCTTTCAAAGTGAAATCACCAGAAGTGCTAGTGATCACTATAGTTAAGCACCTATTGGTGATCAATTGAAAAATGCCAGTAATCACGAGTTAGTGACAGCATCATCTAGTCATCGCACACCTTTCTCTGGTTGGTAGTTTGAAACATCTTTGAATTTCTCCTTGTAGTTACTAGCAAATTGTTGGTTGACAATCACATTTTTCAAAGGGCTTCTTCCAGATTCTCCCAGTAGTTAGTAACAAGTTGTTGGTTTAGGGGTGGTTCAACCACCAACCAATTCTTAATCACCATTCCATTCGCGTTACTCACTCATGACCTGCAGCGGCACGCACGGCTTGCGATCTGCGCCTTCAACTCCTTCGGTGATCTGTTCACTGGGTTCACTACCTGGAGGGAAAGGGAACCAATGGGGGAGAGGGTGGCTGGGGATGGCAGGGGCTGGTGCCGGTGCCGTGTATATAAGTATATATATAATACATATATATACATATTATATACAAATATATATATATATATATACAAATATTGTATATATATATATATAAATACAGATCTATAAATTCAAATATATATTCAAATATCAAGATTTATATCAACGCATACATGCGTCGATCGCTATACTTGAAGATACGATCATGAGTGATACAAATACACATGTGGAGATATTTCTTTTTTGAATGCACAATGGGAGATATTTCTATTTTTGTATATGCATATATCTGTGAACAAGTGCATCTTTGGATATGGCATCAGAAACCAACTTTTCTGCACAGATGTGTAGTGAAATTTCGCACCGCCAAGCACTAGAACAAACAGAAAACAGCACCGCTGTTCCAGGCTTGGGCCCCCAGTTGAATGTTGGAGCCCTGGTTTGATGATTGTGTTACCATGCGGGTGGTTCCTGAAAATGGGTAGCCCCCCATAAGTGATTGGTTTACTACTGAGAATCATTGATGTTGGATGATTTGGGGGTACCCCCATTTGAAGAAACCGCCACATGGTGGGTTCTGAAAATGGGGTAGCCCCAACATCATCTAATCGGAATTATTTCTACTAATAAACCATCCGGGATCCCCGTATTTTAAGGCACCCCCACATGGGATTGCTGAAAAACGATGTGCCACCCAGAAAGGGTAGTTTCCATGTTCACAACTGCTACTCTTGAATGGTCAGCAGGTACCACCATTTACGGACAAACCCATACAAACCAGTGGTTTTGCAACTAACCCTATAATCAAGTTTTATGGAAATCAATGCAACGCACCCTTTTCTCGCCTGTCAAAAAACTTGCCTGTCAAAACTTCCCCCCCGTTGGATCGATTGCCACAAAAGAAGTCACCCAGTCCACAATGCGAGGCGCCCGGCCCGTCTCGTGTGGTGGACTCATAAAGAGCCAAAGATCGATCCAAAAAGAATAGCTGACCAAATGGCGCAGCTCCACCATGTTGATCTCTGACATCATCACCACGGAAAACCACGCAAGCTTTGTGCTTGCGCTTCTCCGGCACTTCCCAGTGCTTTATTGAGCATATAGCCATTAACTGTGCTATGTGCAGAGTATCCCCGTTCCTCTTTGCCAGCTCTAAGCGCTGAGACCGCTCCATCACCGTGGAGTCGTCCCACGCGCCAATACGCCGGAAGTCTGCGACCTCATCCTTGACCGCTTGCAATGGAACCGGGTCTAAAAGCAGTTTCCTTTCGATTCATCAACTTGGGGCTTTCTCAGAATAGGGGACCCCGAAAATTGTTGGTTTACTGCTAGAAATCATCATATAAAGGATGATTTAGGGATCATATAAAGGATGATTTAGGGGTACCCATGGGTACCCCTATTTTGAGAAACACCCACTTGTGAATCGCGGCCAGGATGGACACAGGAGGAGTTGGGTCAAACAAGCGCTTATCTCGATGAGGATGTTGAACGAAACGGACAACGGGCAGGCTGGTATGTTATCAAACACTTTTCCCGAATTTTCCCGATTAAAATCGGATGATCAGTTTCATATTTGGAGATCCCTCAGTAGGGTACGGATGTTAGTTTCGAGAAGGATGTCTGGCAAAAATCACTCCTTCTAGGTGAATCAAGGGATGATGGCCACAAAGCAGAACAGCTACCCCCACGAGGGACGTTGGGCCACTACTTTGTCTGGCAACTACGTCATCTCCGCTGATTCACCCTGCACATAACACTTGTCTAACTCTTATACTAATGACTTACTTGTTACTAATCATCAAAATGGCTACGCGACTGTTCTGAGCCATCCGTTCGCAAATGGCAAAAACTTTTGAATTATAAAACAATGGCTCTTACTTTTTATACCTCGAGTCATTTTTATCGACGGTGGACCAATGCTTGGTATATACCCCGGGCTTTGTTCACATCGCGATAATTAGAAAAACAACCCACCTTCTTGGGATTTTCGCAACTTACTCAAATTTTGGGCTACGGGTTTGTGACCCGCAGAAATATAGTTATCATCCCCTATTTTCGACCGTGAACCCTTATTCACCATGAGCTATTGTAAAACCATCATCAATTATTCATTCACACGCTCTATTCAACAAGAAACTCTTGGATCATCAACCATCATTCACCAACAAGAGCTGTCAGTCACCATCATGGCTCATTATCACTCATCAATCTTCCATCAACATCCTGCAAAATCAGCAATAAATCAACCATCATCTATCATTAATCAATCATCGCTATGAGCTAATCAACTACACACATATAAATATAAATATATATCTAATTAATTCCACAGCATTATATGGTAGCGGGTCAGTTCACCCTGTACCCCTGGTTCCCCCACCATTAACCAGGCTGTTTTCCCTATAAAATGGTTGGTAAACTTATCCATCATTATTGTCGGTTGATAGTGACCCATAGCCATATATCATATATCCACTGCTATTGCTGGCTATCCCCTATTATTAGCCATTAACCAGCTAGTTAACCATTGGTTGGTTGGTTAATATTGACCCGTTGCCATATAGCTAATTACTTATACAGTAGATATATAAATATATACACACACATATATACATATGATATAGCAGTCATTACTTCTACTAGTGAGTCTATAGCTAATATCACAGCATTCTATAGCTGTAGACCCACGAGTTCTGACCCCTAGCCATGCCAGCCATCACACCATTCGAATCTCACCCCGCCAGCCAAACGGCCGAGCTCGCGCGAGCCAAGGTGCTCTTGGCCAAGGATTTCGCTGCACTGCTTCGTCCTTAGCAACTCATCCTGATTGAAGTGATGAATTCCAACTGGTTATATGGTTGGTTAATAATCAATAATGGTTGATGAATCTACTGGTTATATTGGTTAATAATGGTTAATATAATGGTAAATAATGGTCAATAACCAATAATGGTTGATTAGCCAGTTGCTATGAATAAGATAGCAACTGGCTAATACTGGTTGATGATGGTTGATATAATAGTTCATAATGGTTGATAATGGATATCAATGATTAATAATGGTTCTAACTAGGTAATAATAGGGGCTAATAACATATAGTAACCAACAGCAATAGTTAAACAACTGGTAAACATCCAGCTGGTCATAATGGTCTATAATAAAGTGGTAAATAACAAGTGATTGTGGTTAGTAACGCTTTACCAGGTGGTTAATAATGTTGAACTTAGTTTTGACAATGGTTATAACTGCTAACCATGGTTATAGTGGTCAGTTCATGATGGTCAACAAACTGTTTCAGAATGGTGAGTTAGATGGTTTAGAATGGTGAATTCAGTGATCTAGAATGGACAACCAACTGGGAAATGATGGTGAATCTAGTGGTCAATAGTGATTGTAGTGGTTAAACATTCATGGTTCACTGATGCTTATTCATCATGGTTGATGATGGTTCATCCATGGTTCATCCATGGTTCATGACGACATGTACTTCAACCAGCGTTTGGTTGGCGAATAAATGGTTGAATCTATTAACATATGGGTGATTTCTGAAAATATGGTTACCCTGTGGATATACATACACATGGTGGTTTCTAAAAATATGGGTGCCCCCAGTTGCCATCCTGTTTTTACCATTTATAGTAATAAGCCAACCATAACTTTGGGGTACTCATATTTTGGAAACACCCAAAAAGGATTTACACCAACAAGCTTGTACACCGACGATCCTTTGCACCAACAAACTTTTACATGTTTTTCTGCCCACAAAACTTTCACATTGGCAAGCCTTCGCACCAACAAACTTCTACACGAAAGATACTCACACCAAGGCCATTTGCATTCATAGGCAATCCAGTTGGAGATGTACCCTCATTATGAAGGCAACCAATGACCATCAATAGCCATCAAACATACATCGAACAGCCATCATTCAATCCAAACCATCAGTATTCACAATTCACCATCTTTAGACTTTAGACCATTGTTAATCATTCTTTCAAGGTCATCATTCCTTGCTAAACCAATCCATCAACTTCCATCAACCATCACATGGTCGCATCATCAACCCATGAACCGCGGCGGGTTCGGTCAGCGCTCGTTGAGCCCAGGTGCTTGAACTGAGCACTGCAGAAAACCTGCCGATGGAGTGACCTGCACTGATGCCCCGACCGTGGGACAAAAACAGTGTATTACGCGACCTATTGTTATACTATCAGGTTAGGAAAAGACTATATTACTAATAGTAAAATACTATTACTTATTAATAACTAAAAAATAACTAACAGTGTCTCAGGTTAGTAAAAATACGACCAATTCCCACCCTTTGCCCGGAAACTTACAAGTGCACAATCGCTTGTCATACTGGACCCTCAAATTCCTGCGCAGGCCCGCTGTTTTTTGCTTCTCAACCGAAAAACTGTAAACCCTAAACCTCAAACCCTAAAACCCTAAAACCCTAAAAACTTAAACCCTTAACCCTAAAACCATAAACTGTAAACCACAAAGTCCTAAAGCATAAATCGCTGCGTATAGCCAACGTTTTCGTAATTTCTCCAAGTTGCTGAGTGTTATACTGTGGTACAATGTTCAAGTTTCCGGGCAAAGGGTGGGAATTGCGCGTAAAAATACTATTAAGTGGGACACAAGCGGTATATACTGTCAGGTTAGTAAATGATTAATATTCTGGTTACTACTACCCTAGGTCAGCAAAAACAGTATAATCAGCATGACTGCTATATATGATTAATAATGATTTCCTTACTATTGAAGGTCAGGAAGCCTTGAGAATCGTCATTGTCACCAACAAACACTCCTTGTTGGGGATTATTTTTCCACCAAATGGTGGGCATCGGTTCCCAATCCCCCCAAAAAACAGGTACCAGGAAATTGAAAGCCATCATGCCCAGGTTGAAAACAATCCTTCCACTTGAAACCACCAACCATTACCTCCTTGAAAGAGCTACTACTAGTTTTCCCAAGCTAAAAGCAGGAGCTTGAAATAATAGCAATACAACCACACCTCCTTGGCTATCCTCCTGTCTATCAGAAGCTATTCCAGCGCCATGCCCAGCTCCCTGGCTATCCTCTTATCCTCTCATGACCAAGGTCGGAAACGCAAACAGCAACAAGGATTTCGACCACTCAGTTGCTCCAGGCAGGAATATCAGTACTACTCGACAAGCAAAGAGGTATGGTTGGTGGTTTTAAGTGGAATTGTTACTTTCAACTCATCAGTAGTATGCAAATTTGGCCAATATAAGTGATCAGTAGACGAACCCATTATCATAAGCCATTCGCGGGGATAACCAACAAACACAACTGCGGTTGTCACCAATCAACACCCATGAAGATACATATGAACAATAACAAACGATCAATGTAACCACCAACAACAACCTACAAGTACCCAACAAAAATGTCACCAGAACAAATGGTATGGACAGAACCAACCCAAACAAAATGTGGATATGACAAACAAAAACACACGGATGGAACCAAGAAACACCACTGCTCAATGTAGATAGAAACACACATATGGGTGTTTCTCAAAATAGGGGGCCCCCCAACTTATCTCATTGGTGTAAACGAGATGCATCAACGGCAATCAGTCTCCCACCCGGCCTGAGTCATCGATCTCCTGGAGCTGGGGTGCTTGTCGTCACCCAGCATACCCTGTTCGTCACTGGGAACTACGCATGGTTGCAGGGGTTATTGGCTACCTTACAGGGTGCAACTAACCATGGTTACAACCCCAAATGTACATCCAGCCGTAGGAAATCAGCGATTTCTATGGTGGATAGTTCGTTGAGCTGTTTCTAGATGGCTTGCTTGTTGGAAATGAGAATTTTCATCCAGTTTCCATTGTCAGGGTGAAGTGCAAGAAAGGAGTACCTTCGTACGCATACACATGTTTACTGATGCAAGTCAAGAAAAGCTATTTGTTTTATAGAACCGGGAACCCGAGAGAAATGATTTCTAAACCAATCCCTGTGGTCAACTACTCAGGAAGCTAAACACCGCCAGCTTCCCAAGGTATATCATCTCGATATCAATGGTGGATTTTACACTTCCAGGCTGCTTTACCAAAGGGTAACAAACATTTCAACTACAAGGTCGGCCCCCCTATTTATAACTTGATTTATAAAGTCACTTAACTATAGTTATATCTACTATAATTGATAGTTACCCTAGTTATAAGCCAATTTAGCTAACTACAGGGGCCCACCTTGTACTAGACTTTCTTCTGAAGATCGTATCCTGCATATATACATACTCTCTGGTAAACGAAGCTGAAGGTGAACAATCTACAGTTCAAATCGCTGCTTTGCATATTGAAATGGTGGCTTTTAGCTTTCAGGCGATCGCTTGCCGGAGTGTAAACATGAGAAACCACCATCATATATGTATATCAACAGGCTGTGGGTCATTACAGGTCAATACCATTCACCCAACGGAAAGGGTAGGTGCTGCTGACAACAGCTTGTCTGTTTACTTCATTTTTGAGATGTGAACAGCCAGGGGCACAGGGCACCCACAGCCATACATGTAGATGTACAGCACAATGATATCTATATTTTTTCTAAACAAGATTTCTAAATATCTATATAGATTATAGATACCAATTCATGAAATGATTTTGTCCTATCATTAATGGCACTTCTCCCACGTGTGGGACCACCGCTGATCTTGCTTGACTTGTGCAGAGTCTTTGATTTGGAAGTGCACCCCCATAGATTAGAGGGTGTCAGTACATCTTAGTACTATGGTCAAATAAATCATGATCACATATGTACACATGTCGTTTCTATTGGAGGTTGTGTCGATAGGTGCTTCTTCAAGGCTTAAACATCACAATCTAAATTACTGTACGTCGTCAGGGATTCCTTTGGAAGTGAAGCACTATCAAATTACTAAACATCATGTGATATATTACGGTCAAGCATGGTGAAACAGATTTGTTGATTGCATATTCAATGACATTCAGTTGTAAACCATTCTCAACATTTCTCAGTCATGATCGAATGAATCAACCATTGACAATATCACAGCCATCATCGACCATTACACTCTAGCAAACTAACCTGGAAGTAGAACATTCAGTATTTATAGTCCTTTTACCTACAAGCATGGTGGATTCTCAGCTTCCAGGGTAGTTTGCCAAAGGGTATTTCACAATGCTTAATCCCTGATTACTCTCTCTTTGTTATCAGCAGCTTCTGAACCAAGTTGGTCACTGATAGTCTTTGGTTACCACCCTTGGAAAATCATTGGAGCCCTTTCTGGTTCACTATTTATTGACTACGATTGATCACACGTATCGTTCTTGATAAGAATTAGCAACCATCACAACCATCACTAAACATCATGAAGCACTATGAACCACCATTAGCCATCGTGTAACATTTGATTACCCACTTAGTTCAGGCTTTTTTGACCACTATGAAGCATTCTTCAAGGCTGATGTATCCATGAACTGACTGTTGATCAAGCACTAATTTAACAAATAACCAAAACCAGTAGCCAACCATTAGCTGCAGCTATCCATCAATATCAGCTGACTTCGTTGACTAGTATCCCTTAAGTATAGTAAACCTGTTAAACATAAAGTTAGAACTATTGGCTTGGCTAACCATGAACTAAATGAGGGAGAATGGATAATTAGTAATCCATTAAACCCATGAACTGACCATTAACTGACCAATTATAAGCAGCTATTAACAATCAAATAACCGCCATTACTAGCTGATCATTGCCTGAAAACCTGACCATTAACTACAGTAACCATTTTAATGCTTAATAAGTGCAATTCATCAGTTATTTCAGCTGATTTATCTAGCATTAATGCTTGCAAACTGACCATTAACAACCATTTTAAGTGTAAAATGGGTTAAGAACTGCTAGTATTAATGGTTAATTTTGAGAGTTAATAACCATGAACAAACCATTGTTAATATATGATCATTGCTAATAACTGCCAGCTTTTTCAGCATCATATTTAACCACCACCATCTGTAGCTGGTCACTCCGCAACGCTTCGCAAAGCGTTGCTGTCTCCTCCGAAGCTGGAGAGGAAGTGTTCGATTGCGAGGGAGAGATAACCTAGGGGCGCCCCGAGGGCCGGAGGCAGGGAGTGATGGTTACTGGTTCGGTGATGGTGGTTGATGATGGTTAATGATGGTTCATGATGGTTGACAATGATGGATGATAAGGATGGTTCATGATGCTTAATGATCGTTGATAATTATGGTTGATGGGTTCTAAAGGGTAATGATGGTCATTAAGATCCGTTCGGGTTAGTAGAGGATGGTCAAATGATGTTCCTTACATGGTTAACTAATGATGATTCATGCTGGCTAACTCATGATTAATAAGGATTTGGACCAAACCGTTCGGGTTAGCTGGATACATGGCTTTTGTGATGCTTAAGGACGGCTGCTTGATGGCTACTTATGGCCAGTGATTATGACTAGCCGTTAAACGGTTTGTGATTACTATGATTAATTCATGATCAACGATGAATTTTGCTGGTTGATGATCCGTATTAATGAACCACCCCTAGTTTACCTGCTCCAAAGCTGAAGATTTATCATCAAAGATAAGGGTTGATTAAGATGGACACCATTGTTGTATATCTCGGGACGAACATCCCAGCTAACACCCTGTCTTTAGGAGAAACCAATGATCCGAGGCATGAAGTTGTTTTCATGAACAAACGCGGGCGAACAGATTGTTTGGGAGGTCCGTGGCGAACCTTCATGGACAAACTCACAGGATGCCAACTACACAGGTGCAAGGATTGGTTCCTATTATGATTCGATCTTTGCATGCCCCTGGGTCAGAGCCCTGTTCCCGTCCTGAACATCCCAAAATGGGCAAACTGGTCTTTGTTGGGACAGCGTCTCCCCACGGTAGCACGGTGGCCTGCAATTGTTCGGTGTCAAGTGGCTGGCCAAGCAGGAAACCGCATTTCTAAGAGACCTGGCGATGCGGGAATGGTTCATCTCATGGTGGGTTCAAGAAACATATGGGGGCTTCTTAAGAATGGGAGCCCCAAAAAATGGATTGATGTTGGATGCTTCGGGGGTTCCCCAATTTGAGAAACATGCATATGGTCAACCACTACGCCGCTGGCTCCCATTCTCAAGCTTGATAAACCTATCAGAAATAGTCGACAGCCCCAGCTGTCAGATTTACCACATGGGAGTATGGTTGGTTTCTTAATAGTTGAGGGTACCCCAAAGTTATGGTTGGTATACGGATAAAACATGTTAAATATAGTATGATTTGGGGGTCCCTATTTTGAGAAGTACCTACATTCCCCTCATCTTTGGCCTCCTCGTCAACGACAAAAACACTTTTTGGTCTCATGGCACCGCAGAAACGCAGGAACGGCAGGTCAAATCATGACCCACGCACATAATTAAACAAATTTTAAACTACGGATCGCAGTCAGCCTGAAAAACTGGTTAGTAGGTACCACCATTTATGGACAAACCCATATGCACTGTTAAAGATGCAGCAGCCCGCAGCCCTGATTTGCCGGCCATTCTTAACGATGCTGTCCATTAGGTCGCAAACTATCTATGATCAAAAACAGCTATTGATCATTACGAGTATGAGCCCTTCCTAGTCATGAGTTACCAAGCAGTCAACTATTGTCATCAACAATTGCGAGCTTTTTACCATCCTTGCCCTTTATCAGCGATGATTGACCATAGTCACTAGTCATTAAACATGACCGACTTGCCTCTACACATCTAAAACAACAGCTGGCAAATGCTCACCATGTGGGTAGTCCCCTAACATTGATAGCAATGGCCAACGGTGAATGATCAATGGCCTTAAGCAGTCAAATACTTCAACGTTTGATATTCTCTGGACACGCAACTATTTCACGGTATACTATGGTTATTCAATGTTACCTATGGATATTTGATTTGGAATATATGGGGGTTGCTCAAAATAGGGTATCCCCCCAAATCATCTCTTATAAACCATCGCTAGTAATTAGTAAGCCAACCATTTTTTGGGTCCCCCCCAATTTTACGAAACCACCACATATCTATGGATCAACTATGGAAACGACGACACAGGTACATAATTAATCCGTCGCTCTGCCAACAATTTACAAAGCCGTCATTTTTTTTGTTCGCCCCAAATTGGCCGAAATCTCAATCGAACATCTGGATCCATGCGAAATAAAATGGATGAGCTGTCCCAGCTAAAACAGGTGGCTTATACCGTACCGTAGTCGAACTGCATGTCGCATCAGGCATACTTATTCCTGTTGCTGTTGGTCATTAAATCATGAATTGATAGTCACCAAGCAGCATTAACAACCCGGCATTCGCCATTGCTACCAGCATCAACCAAAGACCGACAGATCTGCTTTGTTTTGACCGACACATGCAGCCTGCCTAATCAATCATACTCAATCAACAAATATCAGCAAGTCTAGTTGGTTGTCGCCATGATTCACCAGTACTCTTGGTTAAAACTCATTAATATTCATGTATAACCAGTGCTATGTTCATCAGAATGTTCATGCGTTAACCAGTATACGTAACTAGTACGCTTTGCTATCACCAGTAACATGACACTTCTTCGCCATTTTTCAACTCAGCAGTGTTCCAGGCTGGGTGATCGCGCTCAAGCAATCTGCGGACGGCCTTGCTCAAAGCAACGAGCAGGAACAAACAATGACAAGGTGTCTATGGTGGTCAACCGCCGACAGCGATAAGGAATTGACCAGCAATCACCATGATAATGATTCCCCATCTGACGCTTCTTGATGGCTAATATTCTTAGGCTTTTGATAATGGTCAATGCAGCCACCTACTATGTATTGGGATTGGCCCCTCTTGTTGCTTAATCATTGTATCATCAAACTGGTTGCTGCCAGCCCTAAGAAACCAGGCTGTAGGGCTGACTCTCGTCCATGATTCTGTCCGATTGTCAAGTTTCCCTTCTATTAGTCGATGCTACCAAAGCTAGCGAGGATTCGTTCAATTTGTCCACATTTAGTTGAGGATGAACTGATGGCTCATTACCAGTTGATCAACCAGTAAAAGTGATGATTGACTGATGGTAAACTCATGCTTGACAATAATCAGTCACTAATTTACTGATCTTGATTACTACAATCACAAGTAACACTGATCAGGCTATGGGTCAAAACCCTGTACACTTGGTTCCCCTATCATTAACCATTCTTTTCCCTATGATTGATTGTTGGTTAGAACCCCTACTATTGGTTGGTTAATATGGACCTGTAGCCATCAACGATTAATCAATGATTCTTGTATTGCAGTTGGACGAGTCCAATCAACCAAGATCATCGCAAGCTGATGAACGTGGCTGGGCACCTCACTATCACCATTCCAGAAGATCGACCAGCAATATCAATCGCGATCAATCGAACCGCCAAGACAATCATTCGTCAATCTTTTACCCGTTTTCAAGTCCCAGCTTTCAAACGATACGCATCTTTTTTTGGCTTGACTTGAGAAAATGATCGTTCATATCAAAGTCATATCATTCGTTCATATCATATCAAATCATATCATATCATATCATCTCATCTCATATCATCTCATCTCATCTCATATCATATGATTTGATGGAACGGAACCTAGTCCTGACAGCTTCAGCTACTTTGCAAGGACACCAGCTGTGACATTGGGACGGTCTCTCACTGATGGATCATCGAAGCTCCGGCCTCATGAGCACACCCTGATGCCATGGTGAGTGGTGGCTGCTTAAGCATGGAGAATGATGTCAATGACCCTCTCAAGGTCCGAAGAAAATATATTCACTAAAGTGGTTAAATAGGGTTAAATAGGGTTAAATGACCCTCAAGGTTTGAGGAAGTTAGGTTAAATAGGGTTAAACCGTGTGGTTTCACAATGGTTGATAGTGGCTATACTTAACAGTCTGCTCGTGGTGAGTCAATACTTAATGATGGTTAACAACAATTCATGTAGTCACGGCCGACTTTGGTTGATACAATTATGGTGGATGATGATTGATAAGGTTTGACAAATGATGCTACCATGTTCATTTGCGTAGCTGGCAAGCTGTTGGACAAGTTCGGTGATGATAAGGCTGACCGACAAGCATATGACATACGGATATGCTCAAATGATTCATGATATTTGAAGCCGGTTGATATAGTTGGTAGTGGCAAATGTCATCAATGGCCCAGAATCTGGTTGTTGGTGAACAACCACTTCATTGCTCGTGTGAAATATCATCATGTGCTTGCTGCTTCCTGTTAATTGTTGGGCTGGTAACCGGCAATGCCCACCTACCATATCAAGTTGATGTCCAGCCTGAAGTTATTTCAGTGGTTTCACACAATACAGGAGTATCGCTTGACAAATCTATGGGGGTGCCCGGAACTTCTGAAACACAAGGGGGTGTCCATGGTTGGCCTCCCAGAGAAGTTTGGTCAGGGGCTCAGGTAACAGATTTCTGGTTGGCATCGGCTAAGGTCAGCCGAAGCTACCAGCAGCTTCTGCGATGGTCCCTGATGGATAGCGAGACACCTTCAGGGGCGGTAGCCAGGCTGCATGGTCAATCCGTCTGTCCCCTTACCTCCTGCGAAGGAAAAAACAACTTTAACAAAAACATACAAAAACTCACACAACATAAATTAGACATCCTTAATTGAGTTTTAACATGTTTTAACTATACTATACCATAATTTAATTATAAGATATAATAAGTAATTGACTCATTACCAGTTTTAAATCTGATTGACATCCTTTACAACTGGTTCATCAGGACCATACACCGTCAACCATAGCTCTCGCCCCCAGCCCTGGTCGCCATCCAACAACGCCAGGAGCCGCCGAGCAGCAACCCTGGTGCAGCTCCCAAATGATGTGCTGCAGGCTGTGGCACCCGAACCTCGGTTTGCTGTGATTGATCCGTATGACCATCAATCACTGACCAAATACAGGCTATTTATTAGGTGATTTCTCAGAATAGGGGAGCTCCAAATCATCCTTGTTAAACCCATTTTATTAATAAACCAACCATTTTTTTGGGGTACCCTATTTTGAGAAACGCTCATTAAGGATCACTAACCATCAAACAGGTCAATAGCCAGTATATGGTTAGGGATCCTTAATGACGGTCAATGATGGTTGATGACGCTTAATGATGACGAATGCTCACCCTCCAATATATGCCTTGCAGTGGTTTAAAAGGTCTCATGGTGAATGAAGTTTTTTAATGATGGGTTTGTTACAATTTAATTCGTTAATAGTGGTCTTGAAAAGCGTTAATATTATCAGACTTATCCTGGTTTAAAACTGATTGTTAATTGGGGTTAATTAATTATGGTTAACAATTTAACAACTGATGGAGTTATGCCCTATAGTTTTATACCCAAGTGCTCCAAATACCTTCTGAGGCGATTGGATCCTAAAATCAGCCCCAAGTATAGTCTGATATTTGGAGCACTAGGGATAGTGGTTACAAACTAATGGTCGATAAGGGTTAATGATGATGGCTAATGATGGTAAATGATGGTTCACAACTAATGGTCGAAACAGCCTAAAGCTCGCAAAAAAACCCTCCAGAGGCTGAGGACGAAAGCCAAGCAAAGCTCTCTCTGCACAACTCTTCTCTGGTCATAGCCTGATTGAGGATCATTGAATTTGGACATAGTCTGTGATTGCTGACATTGCCTGTGAGAATCAAGGCAGGATCATTGAATCTGTTGAGAATTTGCATAGTCGTTGGCTGACATTGCTGCCTTTTGCAGCTTGTCACAAATGTTCATTCCAGCCGCCGCATCAGTGTTGACGTCTTTCAACACCAAACACAACTGATCCTGGACAACAGTCGCGACCCGACTTCTCTCGTTTTGCGGTGTTGTCATCATGTGCTCTCGCATGTCAAACAATTTTGACAGTGCTTCACCAGCTGAATGTGCTGCGCCAACCAGATCATTCGCGCCCCTCAGGCTCACTGTCTCTTTCATTTTCTGAGCAGGTCCTTCCTTCAATGCGTCAAGTTTGCGGAAAACACCCTCTAGTCTCACCAGAGCCGTTAGTCAATGTAGGCATCTGGATGCTATTTGCATCATCATTCAGTGTAATTATGGGTATTTGTGGGATGCGACCATCCGGTGTACAGGGTACCTATAGCCATATTTATGCAATGGTCATGAACTGGGTATTGGATTCATGACCAATATATGCGATGCATTGGGGCTTCAAACAACGAAAATGATACTGCAACAAAGTCGAAACATAAGGCAACAAGAGTCCCGATTTGAACATCAAGTCGGGGTATCCAAACGTCGACGCATGTACATCCGCAACAACTTTACGAGTGGAACCAGCAATGACGTGAAGCCAACCCACATGGGAATGGAAGCAGCCTAGCTGATGAAGGATTCCATGTCTGTGCAGAGCCGAACTTACTCGGGTTTTGTCGCAGCCTTGTCATGAGTCTGCTGGCCGGTAGTCTCGTCCCCTTTCAGCCTGTCTTGCAATTTATGAATTGCGATGATCAAGAACAGGATTTGCTTGATTTTTTTTGAGTCATTCAAGGGCGTACCTTTGTTGGATTGCCTCTTTTTGCTTAATTCATTGCATTCCTTTCAAGCAGTAACACGACCTGAGCTGAGTACTCAATAGCCGTCCACAGCAAGTGAAAGGTGTCCGTCCCCTTCACCTCTTATAGCCCCAGATTAACCACGCTTAACCATCATTTTGCTACCCTCCATTCACCATCATGAACCGTCTTGTCATCATGCCAATATTAATCCTCAACTCCACACCATCCGTGAACATATGTTGACCATATTATTGACCCAACGTCCCCGTGATTACCGCTGATCAAGTATTTGCTAAGCATCATGGATCACGAATCCTGGATCGTTAATTTCCACTTATTCACCCATCAGTAGCATTCATTGACCATTAAATGGTTTTCCCGAGATGCTGGTGAACGGAGGTGAGCTAAACATGATTAATTAAGCATTATATAGCCAGCATTTTAGTAACATCCGCCGACCAACCATTTACCAAGTATTGATAATTTTTCAAAACCGTAATAGTCACTAAACCACCCAAAACCTACAAACAATCAACCATTCGTTCCGTTCACCATGGCTTTAAGGTTTAGTTCACTTGCTTTGTCCTACCTTAGTGTAGTTTATTTGCCACGGTGAACTCTTCCAATTATAACCCTAATGTGGGTGTTTCTCAAGATATGGGATCCCCCAAGTCATCCTTAATGCAAACCATTTATAGTGTCCTTGGCACTAGCCATCATATCGCAACCAATCATAGCTCGAGAAACCACCATGTCGTGGCTATGGGTCAAAATCCCGTAACCCTGGTTCCCCTATCATTAACCAGCTCGTTTTCCCTATAGTTGGCTGGGTAATAACCACCATGAAACTGGTTGGTTAACTGCTTGACCCATAGCCATGTATAGCTGGTATATCCCCTATCATTGTTACTTATCATACCTCATCGCTAATCATTAACCAGCTAGGCTTCACCATTGTTGTTGGTTGGTTAACTGCTTGGTTGGTTAACTGCTTGACCCAGCTCGCCATATATCATATATCCACTACTATTGCTGGCTATCCCCTATCATTAACCACTAACCAGCTAATGAACCACTGGTTGGTTGGTTAAAGCCTTGACCCAACTCGCCATATATAGCTGGTATACTCCCTATTTTGTTGGTTATACCCTATTGTTAACCATTATTAATGGTTGTAACCATGGTTAACTGCTTGACCCAACTCGCCATGTACCGGTCCCTGGTCGCCGTGTCTACCAAGGCGCGGATTCTTGTCGCAGGCAATGCCCAGCTGGGCGCCCAGTTGTTGATCGACGCGCGAGACCAAGTCGTGCCTCGGCGGTCACCGTGGAACCTGGCGGAGGGTGGGTCACCAAGGTGGGTCACCAGCAGTCATAAGTGGCTATGGGTCAAGGCTTTAACCAACAACAATGGGGGATGATAACCTACCATTTTATAGGGAAAACGAGCTGGTAAATGATGGGGAGCCAGGGGGACTAAGGGTGAACTGACCCACAGCCAAGTTAGTTAGATCTACCAAGTGGTAAGCGTTCATAAGCCAGGTAAGTACAGAAGCCAGGTAAGTTATCAACTTATAAGTTAGTTCATTAGCCAGGTGGCTGTTTCTCAGGCCATAGGGAACCCCAAAGCTATGGCTGGTTTACTGCTATAAATGGTTTGCATTAAGGATGACTTGGGGGCACCAATATTTTGAGAAACACCCAGGTAAGTACAGTATAGTTATATCTACCAACTGGTGAGCTGATCAGATTCCTTACACTAAGGGACTGATTGTTATCAAGGTTAGAATGGATGGTACAGGGTGGGTCCCTAGCAGTTATAAGCTGGCTTCATCAGCCAGTTGAGTGATACCAACCCCAACTGGTAGGGTGATCAGTGTTTTTTAAACTTCCATGAATGGACTGATCATTACAGTGGTTGATTATGGTAATAAGGATTAATCACTGATAATTCCATTCATTAAAAATGTGGATGGAATCATGATCTGATTCATGGTTGATCTCACCGTGGTCCCCTCTTGGAACGACGTTTGATCCTCTCAAAAAAGCAACCACCCAAAAGGGAACAACCCTATCATGATCACCACACGAAACATACTGTGAGTCACCAAGTCAAATCTTATCCAATGGGGAATCGTAGATCCAATTGTTCATGAACCACCCTGGGTCTACCTTAAATAGCTTGTGATTTACCATCAAATACGAGCGCTTCATGGGGATCTTACCCATCATCCGAACAGCTCGGCATCGTCAGCTGTGCAGCCGAAGACTCCCGCAATACGCAGCCGAGATGCTCTGGAACCACCACGGTCCCTAAACGATCCCCTGACACAGATGACATGCATTGCCGTGGAAATCTCCGAGGAATCTAAGGGTTAGTGGAGAGTCGTGCAGCTTTTCGGGTGCGTCTATATATTTGGTTCACTGTGAAAAGGATTAAGTAGTCCCATTACTTCACCAATGAAATTCCATTCAGATTAATCACCATTAGTGGTATGCCACAAATTGAACCAACAGCCCGCGACAAAGTTTTGAAGAACAATGACTGGCGCAACGAAAGTCAACAGTTGCATCATGGAACCAGTGGAGCAACATGGCTGTGGGTCAAAACCCCGTACCCCTGGTTCCCATCATTAACCATTGTTTTCCCTATTATTGTTGGTCATTATCCACCATTATTGGTTGCTTAATATTGACCCATAGCCACATCAAGTCTCAGCGCCCAAGTTCTTTCCAAGAAAACTGGCACCCATAATATTGCCAACCTTGGGAGTCCTGCATCGTTGGCTGAACAGCGCCAACTTCACATGGGGAAGGAATGGCGACAGGAAACTCAGTTCAATGTTCCATCATCTCAAAACAAAAGCATGGCTAATAATGGCTAATAATAAGGAATAATAAGCAACAATAAGCGTTAATCGCCAAATTCGCCTACACAAGTTTTACAAACGCAACCTGCCACACCATGACTGGAAGATGTTCTTGCAAGCTTTTTTCGCGACATGGAAGGTCATCACATGTAGGGACGGACATGTTAAATGATAAGAAAGGTCGACGCCTCGACCCTGATGCGTTGGGGGCTTCAGATCTGCTCAAGTTACATGGAAATGGCACAGGCTCCGCTCCACAAAAATCTTCTGGCATAGCACACGGACAGGGATCCGGATGGTCATCCTCGCTTCAGCTCGACCAACCAGTCCTGGTTGGTGGTTTAAAACCCTTTAGAAAATATGAGTCAACCAACAAACCATTTCTTACTGGGGAAGTAAAACATGTCAATCAAACCACCAGCCAGTAGTTTCTTAACCTTTTATTTCCTATTACTAACCACCAAATTCCCTTACAAAATGTAAATCAAACCACCAAACCACGCTTTACCACTAGTTCTTTAGCCATTATTGTTGCTTATTATTCCCTATTATTAATTAGCCATTATTAGCCATGCTTAACCGCAGTGAACCATAAATCCACCAACCAGTACTTGCTTAACCAGTGTTGTTGCTTATTCTCCCTGATCATTGACCATAATGAATGGGTATAACTTTTGACCCTTATGAAACCCAATCTACTACCAGTCTGGTCACCATTGCAAACCATGCTTATTATTAATGTTGGTTTCTGATGATCGTATCTACCTGTTGGTTTCATGCCTATTTTCATTACTTTAGGGGGGTTACACTAATCAGAAACCAACATCGACCAGTAATTAACCACTAAAAAACCAGTAATTAACCACTAAACCACCATTTTAACCAGTAATTAACCACTAAAAAACATAGTGAGGACCCAAAACACCACAGTAACCATTCCAGTCCGGTCACCTGCTGCGAGCAAATTGTCGGTGCTCGTGGCCGTCTCCTGTCACGGTGGCCGGGGGATGGACTGCAGGGATCGATCCCGTCGGTGGTGGTCCCAGGATGGTAAGGCTTAGAAACGATCAGTGATGGCATATTCAAGGTGAATTAATGGATGATTCATGAGTAATTATTGTCAGTTGATGGTAAATGAATAATAAATTAATGGTTGATTCATGGCTCACTAGATATTAATGGCGAATTCATGGTTCACAATGATGGGTCAATCCCTGGGAAATGATGGTTGATCAGTGCTTAATCATGCTTTATGAATTAAGCATCTTTATTGCATCATCATTCAGCACTGATCAACCATCAGCCAGGCATTGACCATTATTTTTAACCATTAATGAGTCATTATGAAACATCAATTAACCATTGTTGACCATTCATCAGCCAGGGGTTGACCATCACTTTTAACCATTAATGAACCATTACTAAACATAATGTTGACCATTACTATTGACCATTATTACTGCACCATTATTAAACATATCATATTTTGAACCATTAACGAACCATCATCAGCCATTAAAGATATGTTAATACTAAACATATTTTTAACATATGGTTATCATTATTAAACATATCACTATTAACGAACCATCATCAGCCATTGATTCGCCCCAAAAAATCCGCGTCTTTCCAATTCAACAGGATCCATTGAGGCGATCAGCGATCGAACCACCAGCGGTTTCGTTCGCTCACCTGCAAGGTGGCCCTGGGCGCCCCTGGTCTGCTGTTTACGAACGTGAAAGTGAAGATGTACAAAGTGGGCCCCAAAAAATCCAAACTGAATGGTTATGTTAACTGAAATTTTTGTTAAGTCATGTTTAATCCCCAAAAATTATGTACAATAATGCTTATGAAACACTAGCTTAACTGAATATGAAACTGAATATCTGCTGTAAGTTGATTTGTACCTAGTGGAACTACCAGTTGGGGTAGATATACCTATGCCTATACTTAAATGGCTTGCGAACCAACTCATGGCTGCTGGGGGTCACCCTGTAGATCTACAATGTGGGCACCCCAACAACCTGTAAATTGGCTTATAAGTAGGGTACGCAGCTATGTCAGCTCTGGCAATATAAATATATTTATATATATGTACACATATGTATATATATATATCTTATATGTAAATATAAACAAATAATATTTATATAAATAAAAAATAAATAAATATTATATGTAAATATAAATATAAATATTCAAATATAAATATATGTAAATATATTTCTATACATATTTGTATATGTATATTTTCATGTATACATATGACTATATTTTTGTTCATACATGATTCCCAAAAAAAATGAGAGGGTAAATGAGTAGACTTGATCGATATTGGATGATATGGAATTTAACCATATATCGGATGATGTGGGGGGTACCCCTAATTTGAAATAAGAAAACCGCCACATATGTGATGTAGCAATAGTGAGATGGTTCACTAATCAGGTTTTAACTGCGGGGGCCCCACCTTCTCAATCTATAGATTTGGGCAGTGGGAAAACCATAGTTCTAGTACCAAAGTTGGCGCTCCGAAGGTGCTTGTCATTTGTGAAGAAGGCCACACCTGTTGTACATGCAACCTATACATATTCATTCATATATGCACATATTTTCATTTACTGCCCACATATTTGGATATGGGTCAAAAGCAATCATCGAAAAACTGGGTAGGTAAATGTACCTGAACTTCCCAACCAAGGCTGTTTTGGTTGTTTGTAGGACAAAACAGCGAGGAATACTAAATAACCCTTCCCTTGTAGACCTCAAGGTACCCCATTTGGTAGGGGAAATTTCAAGGGGGGTCCCAGAGCCATCTAACATACAACTATGTTTGACAATACCGCTTGGTGATGGTCAATATCTGTGAATGACGTGTCACTCTCGGTTCAATGATCAGCAAACCGGTCTGGCGCGATACCAACCACATATCAACACACAGGGCTGTGAATCTATTGAAAAAACCACCTTCTTAAGATGCTGAGTGGCACAGGGTGACCAGGCAACCCAAGGCTCTTCATGACCCGTTCTGGACGCAACACACAAGTGCGCTCAGTGCACAGTG
This sequence comes from Symbiodinium kawagutii, assembly GCA_009767595.1. Classification (NCBI taxonomy): domain Eukaryota; class Dinophyceae; order Suessiales; family Symbiodiniaceae; genus Symbiodinium; species Symbiodinium kawagutii. Next base: position 515,116 of record VSDK01018466.1, on the reverse strand, counting down.
TTGCCAGCATAAGCTTCGTATGCACCAGTGTTGACAACTCCCTGCCTCAGGAATGGAACATCAATCCCGTGCAAAAACTGCACAACGATTTTCGGCACCAAGGACATGTCGAAGTCTTCACTGTCCAGTGTTCGCTGCCGGACCTCAACCACGACCATCCACGCCGTGAAATCTGCCAATGTCCAAAGTTCATGCGGCATCTGCCAATAGGAAGTACACTCTTGACGGCCACAAATTTGCTGGGCCACACATGCTGGACCTCCGCTCCCCCATCGGCCGACACAGTTTCACCGAATACATGCCGGTCAGAGGAGTATCACACAGCAAATCGACTCAAATGGGGCTACCCAAAATCATCCCCTAGCCATGGCCTGTTTTACCCTATGTTTCCAATTACCATTGTAATAGGTTACCATTGCTGTTTCTACCATTGCTGTTTGTTTCGGTTTGGTTTCCTACTACAATGACAACATATGGCAACTGGAGGGCTCTATCATTATGGGTGATTTTAGGGGTCCCCCAATTTCAGAAACACCCAGCGACGCCATGAGTTTTACCGCTCGCCCAGGGATGCATCAACTGATCCGTTCGGTTGCCCCTGTCGCCTCCCTGTGATTCACCCGCTGTGACCGATGACTACCAGGAGATAAGCTAACCACCACCAAGCAATTGAATCACCAACGATTTACCTAGCTGGTTGGTCAAGCAGGAACCACCAGGAACCATCAGAAAATAGATTAGGCTCCAAGCACTTAACCAGTTGCTGAACAAACCATGTGATTGGTGATCCACCCCTTGTTGGTCATCATTATCGATTCATAAAGCAATATCATATCATGAAACAATGATTCAATTAAACCATAACCAATGTTTAGCCATCATCGATGATCAGACATCATCAACCCTCAGCAACCCCCCTGGGAACCTCCTTGGGAACCCCCTTGGGAACCTCCTTACGAACCCCTCCAAATCCCCAGAAAATCCCCCCAGCCCTGTAGCCCTGTCAGCCGGTCGTCCTGCGAGAGCAACATCTCGGAGGTGTAACGAAGCCCGGGGGAAGCGAAGGTCACCTGAGCGGCCTCCGATGGACTCGGGGTCTTGACTAGTTGAAAAAATCACATATATACACATACACGTATATCTATTTATGAATATATCAATAGTTTAAATCAAAAAATTATATATATATATATAAATAAACAAAAAAAAAAATATATATATATATATATGAATGGATTTGTAAATATTTGAAAAAAACCGAATTGCAATCAATTAAATTAAACTAAATCACCTTGAGCTAAATTAATTTAAACTAGATTAAACTAAATTGAATGGAATTCAATTCAATTCAATTCAATTAAATTAGATTCTACAGATTCTACTAATTTTGTTGTTCTATTCTATTCCATTCTCTTCTCTTTTCTTGTATTCTATTCTATTCTATTCTATTCTGTTCTCTTCCATTAAATTATATTCTATTTTATTCTATTTTTATAAAGTTGCTATTTGTATTAAATTAGATTCAGCTATGAAATATCAAATTAGCATATGCAGTATTAGATTAAATTTTAGTGACATAAATTCTATTATTCTAAATTATATTATCGTAAATTTAATTAAAATGTATTATATTGAATATTTTATGATATAATATGTTCAATATAATTGTATTATATGATATTAGGTTTTATTGAATTGCTATTTAAATTATTTTTTACTATATTAATATCTATTTTGATATATTAAATTAAATTAATTGAAATTAAGATACATTTCAGTTCATTAAATGATGTTATAATAGAATTATTTTACTATATTTTGTTATTAAAAAAAGTTGTACTAAGTTATTTTATATCATTTGAAATTAAATCATACTATGTTATATGATATTAAATCAAATTACATTATATTAAATCAAATTATATCAAATTAAAACTATATTATTTTAGATTACATTATATTCTATTATTTTAAACTATATTGAATTAAATTCTACTATATTATTTTAAATCATATTACTTGAAATTAAATTAGTATATGATGAAATAAATGATTTTAAAGCAAAACTATTCTATTATATTTTATTTCCTTATGTTAAGTTATATTATATTGTTTTATTTTACAGTATGTAATATGCCATATAATCATATGTAAATCAGAGTATGCTAAAATGTATTATTACATTATTTTGAATGATATTATTTGATGTTATTTTAAATTGAATTAAATTCAATTATAATGAATTAAGTTATATCAAAAAAACGTGATGGAACGTCGGACCTTTTGCAATGCTTCTGCGCAAAAAAGATGTAGAGTCCAGCAAGCAGGCGGTCCATAACAAACCAATCATCCAATATCCTACAGTCCTGTAATGTCCTTTATTCCTCGTTCGCTTCATTGAAACACTTCAGGTGTTGATGTGACTTCGTCCCCAGAACTATCTACTCCACAGGGCCTAGCGCTGCAGTTGAAATCAAACAGACTGAGCCTCTGCCGAGATCTTTGAATGGAAGCTCCATTGCCCCAAGGACCATTCCAGTGGACACGGACATCCAGAGCTACACTGCGCCCCACTTCGCCGCGTTTACCTGGTCCAGCTTCGTTGAACAGACCACTCCGACCACGCATCTCATCTAATCCGGGCCATGCGCGCGAGGTTGCAGAGGTAGACTGATGAAGCTTTTCTCAAAAATGAATGTATGATCATCTTTGGCAATGTATGTTGAAACCACTGCTGTTCTTCATTTTTCTTGGTTTTGATGGTTGATGATGGTTGAGGGGCGTACTGTGTACCCATATAATCTCATGTATTTTTAATGCACGATACTCATGCAGTATGTGACTTGCTATTGCTGTAGAAAGTCACGCTAATTGATTCATACTGCAGCGGTTGTCAGGTGGTTTGATCCACTTGCAAAGTTATTTAGCCAATTCAACCTGGGATGGGACAGTTGATTCATTTGAAGAATCATGGGAACTGATGATAAGGTGGCTTTGCCCACTTCTTTCAACTGTTGCACCCACCCAAAATTGCGCAGGATGTATTCCATCCACTGTAGATGAACCAACCAGCCAACCAACCAACCAACCAACCACGCACCCACCTGCACACCGATGAAACTGAGCACCTTCTAGATGCCAGGATGACAAAGGTATCTCTCTTTGCGTTGGAGATTTGGTGTTTTCCGACTGGTTTTATGGGCGATTAGAATGATTTATAAGGGCTTATTTAATCAATAATTCAATAGTTATAGGGGATAAGCCAACTATCATGCTTTCTACATGGTTTCATAGGGATTATGATTCAAAGTAATAGGGGACACTCGCCAACAATAACAGCTTCTAAATGGTTAGTAGTTGGCATGGGGTTTGGGGAAATATTTTCTGCAGGGAGCAGACTTACAGTCTGACCTTATTGTAGACCGCTGCTATTATTTCATTCACACACCATGTCAATTATTCAAACCATTTGTATCCATGTATCCATGCACCCATCACTTGAAACTGCTACCTGGCCCAGGCCCTGCGACCTCACCCATCGTGCCTCCATGGAGCCCTCGTATAAGCCGTCGGCCGCGGCGTTGTCGGTGCCCGGGGCGACGTCCGAGGCGCAACCGACGTCGGAAGCGTCGCCCGGAATTTCTTCCGAGTACCTAAAAGGTACCCATAACGACAACAAGGTTGCAGCCACGAACCCGAATGTTGCTTAATATTGAGTCATTTGTTGGTTAATGTTGGGTTTGCGAATTGTTAATGGCTGCAACAATTAGTCAAGTCAAATTTCAGACTGGGTACCAGCATCGTGCCTCCATGGAGCCTTCGTAAAGGCCGTCGGGCGCGGAGAGTTCAGGGGCGACGTCCGACGCGCAGCCAACGTAACGTCGGAAGCGTCGCCCGGAATTTCTTCCGAGAACCTAAAAGGTGATGGGGCCACCAGTGGCGCGACAAGCAAAGGTACCCATAACGACAAGATCGCAGCCACGAACCCGAATGTTCACACGTTTTGTTCATGGAAACATGGTTAGGGCAAGGAAGAAACTGCTAGCATCCTCTTGGTAGGGCACACTTCTGGGAACCACTCCTACAATAAACACTTGTGGTGCTCTCTTGGTTTGACACTTTTCTGGGACCCTCTTGTGGGAGGTTCTTATCAGACATTCTTGTAAGACACTCCTCCAGGGCGCTCTCGCCAAACACTCTTGGTATGACTCTCTTGTGGGACACTTTTGGCATGATACTCTTGCAGGACACTCTTGTAAGACACTTTTGTGGGGCATTGTTGTAAGACATTCTTGGCAAATACACCGACGCACGACGAAACAAACCATCACGGCAAAATCGCCAACGCATTTAACACACCAGCACAGCAAACACACCAGTACAATAGAAACACTATCACGGCAAAATCACTCGCACAACAAACCCAGCAACACAGCAAACACACCAGAACAGCAAGAGTGACACTCTTGTGGGCCACTCTTGAAATACACTCTTGTGGGACACTCTCGCAAAACACTTTTGTACGACACTCTCTGTAGGACAAGACTTTTGCGGGACACTCTTAGCAGGACAATCTCGCGGGACACTCTTGTAAGGACACCCTTGTAATACACTCTCTGTAAGACACTATTGGCAGAACACGCTTGCGGGACACTTTTGCAGGAGACTTTTGTAAAACACCCTTGCGTTGCGGGACACTCTCGTTACACGCTCTCTGTGGGACACTATTGGCAGAACACGCTTGTGGGACACTTTTGCAAGCGACTTTTGTAAAACACTCTTGCGTTGCGGGACACTCTTGTTATACACTCTCTGTCGCGCACTCTTGCGGGACACTCTTGGCAGGACACTCTCATGGAACACTCTTGGCCAGACACTTTTGTGAGACATTTCTCGCGCGACAGTCTTGTAGGACACTCTTGTAAAAGCCCGTTTAAGACACCACATCGCACCACCACACCATCACACCATCACACCAACACACCCACACCGCACCACACCAACACGCGACACAATAAACACCACACCACACCACACCACACCAACACACAACACCACACCACACCACACCAACACGCGACACAATAAACACCACACCACACCACACCACACCAACACACAACACCACACCACACCACACCAACACGCGTCACAATAAACACCACACCACACCACACCAACACGCAACACCACACCACACCACACCACCAGGCCACACCACACCACACCAGGCCACACCACCAGGCCACACCACACCACGCCAGGCCACACCACACCAGGCCACGCCAGACCAAACCACACCGCATCACACCACACCACGCCATACCACGCCACATCACACCACACCATACCATACCGCACCACACCAAACCACACCACACCACACCAACACACCAACCCACCAACACGCCAACACACCAACACACCAACACGCCACAAACGCACCAGCGCAAGAAAATCACGAAGGCAATAAACACACCGGCACAGCAAACGCACCAGCGCATTAAAGTCACCCACATAGCAAAAACACCAGCACCGCAAACGCACCAGCACAACAAAAACACGAGCGCAGCAAACGCGCGAGCACAGCAAACGCACCAGCACAGCAAACGCACCTGCGCAGCAAACGCACCGGCGCAGCAAACACACCAGCACAACGTACTATAGAACGTATTGTACCGTAGCGCAGCATATTATAACAAGGCACTACAAATGTTTTACCATGTGTTGCAACGTACTACAATGCAAATATTACGAAAAAAGAAAAAATCACGCGGAAAATGGCTCAAAATCAGCTGGGCGCAGCAATCAAATTGCGTTTTGTATGCCAAACACGAAGCGCAGAACAGCATCAAAACAGCTTGGCGCAGCATTTGCAATGCGCGGAGCGAGCAAAGAGAAACAATAGAGGCATCAAAACAAGCATCCCGCCAAGGGGGAAACCGGAAAAAAACACAGTATCGCGCACGAATGAGAGCACACACAGGAAGGCACATATATGAGAGCAAGCGGACATACGAAAGCACACAAATGAGAGCGCATAAGAGCACATATGAAAGCACAGGAAAGCACACATTTGAGAGCACATAAGAGCACACATATGAAAGTACACGTATGAAAGCGCATGTATGAAAGCACATGAGAACACACATTTGAGCACACCAAAGAGCACACATCTGAGAGCGCGCATATGAGAGCACATGAGAGCACACATAATTAAACACATGGACGCACAAAGACAAATGAGAGCACAGATATGAGAGCACACGTACAGAAGCACCGAAGTGAGAGCACATAGCGGCCCGAATTTGACAGCACACATTTGAGAACAGCACACGCTGACAGCATGCGGACATGAACAAAGCACGGCGCGCGCCACGCAAAATGAAAGCTGGGATGTCTAAAGCGTTGCGCCTGCCACGCAGAAGACAATCACTGAAGGGCGTGCAGAATCTATTTCGCCTGCCGCACAAAATCAATTTCGACACGCTTACATGACACGATCTGGGAACATTTCGGGCAGCCGTGACAATGCGATTTGCTACATAGCTGGTCGACATGTTGATGCACAGAAAACACTCCAAGAGCTTTTCCGCAAGGCAAGGAAGGGGGCTAACCCCAACACGAACGACGATACGACGACGACGACGACGACACCACAACCCGACAAGGGGTCGACGCCAAAGACTTCGCGAACACAGGTTTACCCCCCAGACCCCCAGCTATGAACGGGAACCCTTCGCTTCGGATTCGGAGAGTAAACAAATTGACCAAAACCGATGCCAAGTCACGGCGGGCTGAAAGTCCACGCGTCTTCGTTTCCCTCCACCCAGTAGATGGCAGAGCCTTCTACTGGGAACTCCAGACCAGCTGCTGCCGCAGCAAGTTCCATACAAAAGGCGCGGCCACCAGAAATGGCAATGGTCAGGAAAATGTAATGCTACTATTGAATTTAATAAAAACAGCAATCGTATTAATACAAACCGGAAAATAATTTGAATAACTAGAATATTAAAAGGAACTCCAATAATTCAAGAGTATTCCAAAAAAATGGTAATAAAGAGATAAAATGACAATAATCTAGATTAAAAACAAAAAAGAAAAACAAAAATGTAAATGTTAAAAAATCATGGTAATAGTGATAATAAACAATCATAAAAATAGTAATAACAAGAATATCAAAAGTAAAAATGCTAAAAGCAAAACTAATCATAATAATGTTTTGAAACAAATCCAAAAAGCATCAAAAGAATAAAAACAATACAAATAATAATCATCGTCATCAAAATAACAACAATAATAATCAAAATAATTTCAAAAAAACAAATAAAAGTAACAATGGCAAAAAAGAGGATAATACATATAAAAACAAAAATAGCAAGAATAGTGATAATGATGATTCGAATAAAAATGATAATCATCAAAATAGAAATACAAATGATGATGATGATAATAATGACAAAAAAAGAAGAATAAGAATAAGAACACTAATAAAAAAGAATACGAAGAAGAAAAATAAGAAAAACAAAAAATAATAATGAAAAAATTGACAACAAAACAAAAATATATATATATATATGATGATCAAAACAAAAACGATAAAAAAAATAAAAACAATAAAAAACAAAAAACAATACCATTAAAAAATGAACAACAACAAGAAGAACAACCACAATCAAACCCACAATAACATTAAACAAAAAGTAATAGCAATCGTAAGAATCAAAACAAATTCAATGATAAGAAGCATGAAAATAAAATGAAATATATTAACCATAAAAACGGTATCGAAAGATTAGATACAAGAAAAAACAAAAAATAACAACAACAATGGAAATACAAATGCGATCGTAATAGAACTTAAAAGTCATAGCCAGAAAAATCAAAAACACAAAAACAAGCAATAATACAAAAAGCAAAAATATTGATAACAAGATCAAAATATTAGCAACAAAAAATGCAATAATAACAAAAATCGAAAAAAAACGATACCAACAATTTCAAAAAAGCAAAAACAAATAACAACAAGAGTATTGATAAGAATAATACCTAGTCATGGCAACATACAAAAAACGAGCCGAATGCAATGCGCACACGGTGCCCACTGCGGGCCAAACCACCGCCCATGGGCTAGCAGTCCTCAACCGGGCAAGAAAAAGAAGCGCCTCAGCGGAAATTGCGCTTTTCATGTGCTGCAGGCGTCAATGTCATAGGAGCAGCAAAGCTAGCAATTCTAAAAATAGAAATCAGAAGCGATTGAAAAAAACACAACAAGAAGCAGGAAT
>VSDK01018466.1:465965-505561 GCA_009767595.1 Symbiodinium kawagutii | reverse complement strand
CAACGTGAGCAAAATCTACATCAAAGTTGAAATTACAGAATGATAGTAAAGCAGTCTTCGAAATCGCGTTAACAATACCAGTAGCAGCAGCAGGAGGAATAGTAGCAGTAGTAGTGGTAAAAGGAGGAATAGTAATAGTAATAAAAATACTAATAATAAGAATAAAAGAAAAAATACTGGTAATAATAAGAGTAGAAAACAGTAGTAATAACAAAAATAAACATAATACTAATAATAATAATGGCAATAATACTCAAAAAAACAGAAATAGCCATAATACAATCCGTAATAAAAAACAAAAGTAAGAATATTTCAACGATGTAAATATGTGTATATATATATGTATATTTAAACTCATTTTTATAAATATATATATGTATATACAAACGATATATATATATATATACACGTTATAAATTGGTAAAAAAGACAGTTTTACATACATGAACGAACAAACAAAAAACAATATATATATAGCGATTGACAAATACATGAGTAAATGAAACTAATAAACAAGTATGTAATATATAAATAAATATAAATATATAGATATATATGAATATATCTATATGTATATATATAAATGTAAATGTAAACAAAGAAATATATATATATATATATATATTTATATTTATTTATTTAAAAAGGTCAATGGATGACATATATAGACATACTTGCATATTTCGGGATTGTATTGTTTGTCCAAGAACGATCTACCCCTATAGCTGGTAGCTTCTCCTATTCATGGAATGTTAAATGAAGGATGGTTGGGGGGTACCACCATGCATGGATACAGTGATATACATGGTCGTTCAATTTAACCAGCCGGACTAAGCTGTCAATTGAGATATGTTGGTCATCCATGTTTTCACACTTACCCAGCTGCACACATCTTAATCGATGTCAATTGATCACCCACATGTTCATCTAAACACTCACTTCTTAGTCCGTTTAGCCAGTTTGAGCAGCGGAGCGCTTCTGAGCGCTCTTTTTTCGACATCTATCAAGACAGATTTATAAGCAGCCATGAAGCTGTTACGTTTCCAAAGGGTCCAGGTCAACTCTCCCTTCACGTAACTTTTCTATACCTTTTTGACCTCACTGGGGACATTGCGTCCCCGGAACGATGTCCCTCGTTCAGCCACTTGCTCCTTCAATTCATCATCTGTGGGCTTAGTTCGCCTCGATGGTCGTGGCTTGGCAGCCATTTTACGATTTTCATCAGTACTGAGCTGCACAAACTCACTTGCACACATCTCCTGCGTTTGATAAAAATCATTGCGGCACCCGCAGCATTTACACGCAATAACAAAAGTGCTGATTTTGCTATGGCATTCAGGGCAATCATGGAATTGTTCCACGTTGGAGTCCTTTGCCCACTTCATCAGTGTCTCGTCGATGGAAGCCATGGCTAATAGGATGAAAAAAAACGATGGAGTCCTAAAGTACCGAGGTTGAGCAAAACTGCGAAGATCGACGCAGCTTCAATTCATAGACATCATTCGAAGTGTTCTGTGGTGGTTCATCCGTGGCTTTTCACAAAAAAACATGACCAAACTAGTCAAGCTGTTGAGATATAATTACAGTAAAGTATACCTCTTGTTTGGGGACGGTTTGTTGTGATCCATCCCCATAGAGCTAAGTTTATATCATGCGAACTCCGTTGCTTATCTATGTTTAAGCAGATTCAAGAGTATACTTTGGTATCTTGGGGAACCAGACCGTCTTGCACAGCAAACCACCTACTTGTGACTACAAGTAGTGCTCTATGGCAACCCCGCGGCTTCAGGTTCTTGGCAACGATTTGGGATTGTCCATACGCAATACACCTTCAGTAAACCCTTGTGGGCTCATGGTCTTAGGAAGAAACCAGTGGCACTATGGGGACAACCACTGGTTTCGGGGTACTGATTGGGCTACAAAACAGCAATCAAAGCCCGTGCTTAGACAGCTTACTCAAAAGCAATAGACGTCAGCTTCAGGCATTATCGTTTCAAGCAGTAAATGTGATGATGCATGTGCTTTGGTGGGGGGACATCTAGTGCAGGACCCAAGTTTCCAACCAACAAATTGCGCATCTTGCTTCACCCAGTTTGCTTTTTGGTGGTTTCCCAAAATGAGGGTACCCTAGATTTACTGGTTGGTTGCTTACTATAAATGACTCAAGGTGGGTGATTTCGGGGGGTCCCCTATTTTGAAAAGCACCTACATGCCGAGATGAACAACGGCAAAATTCCTACATGAAATGCCATTCACTATGACCAGCCGGGATGAGAATTACACCCCAAACCAGTCTTTGTTGGGATGCTCATCCATCCATTTGTGGATTCTTGATGATGACCCAAAACCATACAATCATTGTTGCTTTTTCTGCTAATTTTCACACCTTACATGACCGGGATTTAATCCTGACAAGCTCCGTGATCTAAACATAGTATCTTTAAGCACAAATAAAGATATAAACAATCACTACTTGTGGTAACACTGCAATACAAAAAAACATGATAGGTGTGCTGTGCCCACAACTAGTGCTACCACCCATATATAGGAACTAATAACAAACCATAACATATCGCCATCGCAATTTTCCATGGAAAGCAACCATAGGAATGATCATTGTCATAGCCACGGGCAAATAAGCATAGCCATTGGTCACTACTTATAATATGAGCTGCTACAATATGACACTAATTTTCAGAGTCGTTGACTTCTAATTGCTTGTGGGGTATAGCGAGGATAACTAACTAACAACCCCAACCCAGCAGAACAAATCTGTAAATACAGTTTCACAGCTATAACTTTCCATCGTATATTCAAAGCCACCAATCCACAACCTACAAACACTCCTTCACACATCTATCTCAACTAACACCCACTGAAGAGTTAACACTAAAGAGTTACAGCAAACAGTCATCACTCAATTCTTTCAGAAAGGGACCCCACCAGGGCCCTCACAGTCACTCTCAAATTTTTCTATCCCCCAATGGTTGAGCACCACATCATACCCCAACAACAACCAATCATATCCAATGTGGCTGTGGGTCAGTTCACCCTGTACCCCTGGTTCCCCATCATTAACCAGCTCGTTTTCCCTATAGTCTTGTTGGTGAACTTATCCCTTATGATCGGTTGGTTAACTGCTTGACCCATATCCCAATCATTAACCAGCTCGTTTTTCCCATCATTAACCAATCTTGTCCAATCATAACCCACTCACATCCCATGTCTAGTAGCCAATCCAATGTCTACTAGCTGGTTGGTGGTTTCAACTCCTATGAAAAACATCAATCAACCAACCATTTGTTAATAGTTTCTAGGGAAAATGAAAACACGTTTACAACCACGAACCAGTAGTTGTTCAACCATCATTGTTGCTTATTATCCCCCATTATTAACCATCATTAGCTGGTTATAACTGCTTGACCCATATCCCGTGTCTACAAGCGCCACTCATCCACATCCATTAACCATTGTTGTTGCTCATTATCCCCTATTCTTAGCCATTATTAATGGTTATAACCCTTGGTTAACAAACTATTTTTGGTTGGTCAACTGCTTGACCTATCCCATGTCTGTTATTAGTGGCTGTACCCCCTGTACATCCACCAGCCAGCTAGCCACTCATCCCCCCACACACACCGGTGCCCATCTTTCCTCGTCTGGCCCAGTGGCGGATTTTCGACCCACCTCCAGCGCCACCAGTTTGGCTAATCCGCCGCCCAGGGAATGACCCGTGAGGTAAAACCTCGCCGCAACGGTGACCGGGACCGGCCTGGGAAGCCCGGAACGGCAACGACCGTGGGGAAATGAAGCAGTAAATGTGGCCCTTACCTTACAAGGTGGGCCCCCCCTAGCTATAACTTGGTGTATAAGGCCATTTAACTATAGTTGTATCTACCACAACTGGTAGTTACCGTAGTTATAACCCAACTTATACCTGGATAAGGGCCCACCTTGTACCGGTTGGGAATACCTGGGTAAGATTGAGCAGCGAATGAATATCCGTGTTGATCCAGCTTGCATTTTTTTGCTGGTAATTATTACCAACTTGGCACTGAGAAAATGCACCTGGGCAAAGCAAGCATGATCAAGGTTTTAACGAAACCATCAACAACAACCAACACGAAGAAAAACAACACATGCAACGACATGAACAACTGAGATTTTGCAAGTAGGTGTGTGTCATTCTTATGATAGCTAAACCTCAACCACGGTCTGACATCAATGAAACTACTGTATATTATCTATTGAATTACCAACTAGTATACACCAATCCTGCTAAGAAATGGTGCTTTCATTTGCTGTTGCCCGTGACAAACCTTTGCAATTGTCTGACCATGTCCGTTCAATATCATCCTGCAGCAAACCATGATTTGTACATATTTGTACACTATGGATCACTTTTGTAAAACTTAGCTAATTACAGTGCCCAATATTGTTGCACCAATGCTGCCGGTATCTGCGGATCAACCACAAATTCCGAGACCAACATCAGGGACCGGTCTCTGATTCACGGGAAATATACTTTGGAAAACTTGGTTTGAACTACCAACTGAAAGGGTTTTCTTGTATATGTACATAACAATAAATCAGAAAACGTAGAAAGACGGGCTTTCAATAATTCTGGGTTGATTGTTTTTGTTTCTGAATTTCTTTGGTTTATCTACGGTATACCCCCCCGTTGTTTGGCCACCATCATTGACAGAAAAAAACAACGAGTTGGGGGTACTGAAGATTGATGGTGTCTGGACCTACCGCGTCCCCAAGTGCTTCTTGGCGCCCTCTTGGCGGCTGCCCTGGAGTGTTTTGGTTTTTCATTCTTCTGTTTCGAAGTATTTACCAATACTTACCAGACTTACCACCTTTCAAAGTGATTAGTGTCGTTTTTGATTGAACGGTAGTTGCGGATTATTGATTACCGTTTCTTGTGGTAGTGGTCAGTGGTTGTTTGCGGAAATTGATCAATGGCTGTTGCAACATCCGCATTTCTGGGAACCATTCAGGAACGCATTATGGACACACCATACGGTTGTTTCCCAAAACCGGGGTACCCAAAAAATGGTTGATTCAGTGCTAGTAATGATTCATATTCGATGATTTAGCGGGGTACCCCGGTACCATATAGGATTGCCCATCAGCGGGAAGCCCCCATTGATTTTGCTGGGGGGCCCACCCAGCCACCGAAACACACACGTCTCTGGCAGGCTTCGGTGGTGTTCTGTAGCTGATTTTTAAACTTCTAAAACATCATTCAGGAGCTTCTCAACATGGGGGTTCAGGAGCTTCTCAACATGGGGGGACCCCCAGTTAACATCCTTAATCAAATGAATTGAACTTTTAGTCATACACCAACCATACCTTGGGATACCCCTATCCTAAGACACTGCCATCTATAGTTGGTATATCTTTTATCATTGTTGGTGAACTTATCCCCAGCTTTAACCAGTCCATGAACCATTGGTTAGCCGTTGACCTTGAGAAACACCCACGACTAGTAGTTCTGTTTAACCATTGTTGCTGGTGATGATTCCCAATAAAGGCATGAAATAATCCTCATGAACACCCTTTCAACCATTCACCATGACCTGTTCTTAGCGCATCACAACCTGCCCCTGTACCACCATCACCACCCTTGCGCCACCTTCTTTCAGGAGAGCTATCGACCTGGCCATCATCTGGATGCTTGGGGGTGATCATCAACCTTGGTATTAGCCGAAGCAAACCTGGAAACTAAAAACGTAACATATAACATGTTTCTTCGACGTAGCATCACCATATTTTTCTTAAAGGTAGGCCAATCATAGCATGTCAAAATTGGTGGATTCCTAATTTCCAGATTAACTTACCAAAGTGTATTTGAACATCAAAAACTATTCATTGCCATAGTGCTATGTAAGTCGCCATTGACGGGTACTTAAGGTTCGTTTTATGATGGTGCTGAATAAGGAGTATTGGGATGATGGTTGTTGATGCTTTGCAATGGTGAATGATGCTAAATGATGGTTAATGTTAATTGATTAATGGTTTTTGATGGTATACTCCAGTAAACTAACCCGGACATGGACAATTCCCCACTAATAGCAAGTCACCTAAAAAACATGTTGTTTTAATTTCCAGGTTGGTTTACCAAGGGGCAACAACGGTCGTTCGCAAGGATTGATGGTGGTGAATTCCATGGTTCGTGCTGATTGAACATGATAATGCCATGGTTAATCAATCAGCACAAACCATGGAATTCACCACTGGTGGCCATCATCAATCCTTACACACGACCGTTGATGCGATGGCTGATGATGGGAAGTAACATGGCTAATGATGGCTTATGATGCCCGTTGATATGAAATGCCAGGCCCTGGTCGCGAACAACCTCCTCTTGGAGTTGGACGTGGCGCTCGGCTGTCCTGCCATGATTTGTTGCTGTGGCTTGGGTCGCACCTGCCTCCCGAAAGCGGTCCTCTGAGCAGTGGCCCTCTTCTGGTTGGTGGTTTCAAGCCCTATGAAACACATTAGTCAACCAACCAATTGTTAATAACTACTAGGGAAAATAACAAAGGTTTGAAACCACCAACCAGTCTTCGAGAGCAACAAGACAAGTCGGGCGAGTTAAAAACTAGTCAATATATGGCTGTGGGTCAAAACCCCGTACCCCTGGTTCCCCTATTGTTAACCATTGTTTTCCCTATAGCTTTGCTGGTTATTATAAGCCTTTATTGATGGTTGATATTGACCCATGGCCATATGTCAATATCACGCTACCATGACCCTTTGAACCACTCCGCACGCAGTCAGAGCAAAGGCATTGAAAAGCTAATGGTGGCCTCAGCCATGTCCGGAAGTGGTAGCAGCGGCAGGCGCTGCAACTGTCGGACTCGATTCAGCTGCCGCACTTGTCAAGCCAACTTGTCCATCAGGACGGAAATGGATGTAGCCGCTTGTTTGCTGCAACTTTGCGATCGCAATGCCCTGCAACTAGTAATTGGCGGAAGCTTGGGCTCGGATTGCAAGGATTCCTGCAAGCACTCGGAAAGGCGGAGCAGTTTTTGCATGATTTCTTGCCACATAAAGGTCCAAAACATGGCCTAAGAACGGTATCTGCATCGGCCAGCTCTTGTCCCATTCGACAGGTGGACCGTGTCCGTGTGCGCATGTTTAGGGCGCGCATGACATGGTTCCAATGCCTTTGCTTTGGGAGGCATGAACAAATTGCGGCTGGACTCAGATCAGCCTTGGGGAGAACGTCTGAGTGCTGGGATGCTTGCATGCGTGCATCCAAAAGAAACAACAAGAAAATCATGAATATGTGATTAACAGAATGTGGGAGCTACTTCAGACTTGCATGACAAAATGGAAACAACTGAGAAGAGCCATGAACGTCGGTTCACAGAAGTGGCCAAGGAGTCTGTATTTCGGTGCCAAGCAACAGGTGCAGCGCACAAACGGTTGTAAATTGGAATTGCTGTGCTTAAAAGAAAACAAAACATGCAGCAAATATCAGAAACAACCAACCTGCATGTATGACCAATATCACCATTCGTGTCAGCATCGCAAAGCTTCCAGTGAGCCTTTATCACGCATCGTTAGCAATATCACTAGACCAGTCTTACCCACTACTGGCGGTTACTCACCATGATCTTTGCTAACAACTACTGACCATGCATTTTGACACCCTTTACCAACACAGTTGTTGCCCATGAAGCATGATGAGCAATCACCAATCATGACTGACTAATCATGAGCCAGTGCGGATCACCACAAAACAATAGCCGTTGGTCATAATCTCTTGCCTGGTGATCAATCTAACCATGACTAGCCATCATTGGCCATCAGTGAACCAGTGCATGTTGATGATTACTGGTTGGTGGTTTCAACTCTTATGCAAAAATATTAGCCAACCCAGTCACTTGTTAACCATTACTACAGAAAATAGAAAATGTTCGGAACCACCAATTAGATTATCATATTTCCATTCCTAATCATTTCTTTTAAAACCACCCTTGCTTTCACCAGCCACAGGCCGACCCAATGGCCTTGTGCCGAACACGGTCCAGCAAAACTTCGAAGAAGTCCTGCAAGCAGTCAGGGGACCAGGCGAATGGATGAGCAATTGGGAAGGGCGCCCAAAAGGGATTGGCAAATTGAGGTGCAGGCAATCGGTGAAGTTGACTTCTAGCCAAGGTAAGTGGCTACGACACCGCCCATGTAGCTACCTTGCATCGTGGGTTCATAGGCTCACAAAGAAACTTCTGTGGCAGGACTGTATCATGCCCCGAAAGGCTCGCTGGCAGCAAACAACAGGAGCTACTGAGGGATCCGGTTCCCAACAGAATAGAGACATGACAAACACCCCTATCCCAACTCATCAAAAAATGAATGTTCACTCGGGTTGTCCATAATGGATTGTAACAAGCACATAGAAACATTGTACTCACTGTATCAATGCAGATTTGTAAGCCCATACAAGCGATCCACGGTTGATGATGATCAAAGATTGCCCATCATTATTTACCATCAACAATTGTCCGTGGTGAAGCAGCATGATTCGCCAAGATTCTCCACGAATCTTGGCAGAATTCACCAGTATTGCTTGACAGTTGTTGAACCATGTTAGCAACCAACAACCGCTGCACATCGACCATGGCAACAACAGCTTGACGCTTAGGGATGCAACTCCCCACAGCCCAACAGCTATTGCTCAACTGATCTGGCTTTGTAGCACTTTATCTTTGGATTAAACTGGTAAACACCTATATCTTCTGATCAGCTTCTTCATCAACTTCGTCAACTTGATCAATTTCATCATCAACTTCTAGGATGTTCAGGCCTCTACTGGACAACCTCACTGGCGACGATTTCGGTTGTGGCAAAACCCATCAGCGTTGCCTTCGTTCCACGGGTGCGACCTGACAGCCTCGTGCCTTGTCGATGGTGGGCAGCCCCGAGAAGAAGCTGAAAACCGTCTTGGTCACCGAGGATGTGAGATCTGGACCTGAGCTGTGAGCTATGACAATCCAATGGTCCCTGATTACCATATGGCTATGGGTCAATATTAAGTAACCAATAATGGTGGTTAATAACCAACAATAATAAGGCAAAGTAATGGTTAATGGTGGGGAACCAGGGGTACAGGGTTTTGACCCACTGCCATATGGTCAAAATATGGTTAAAATATTGTAAACAAGGTAGACAAAATGGTCAAATTGCTTGTAATTTATAATATGTTTACTTACCTATGATGATAAGCATGGTCATAACATGGTGATAATATGGTCAACATATGGTTAATCATAACATGATATAAAATGGGTATACACTGGTTATAAAGACCCTGATAACCATTAACTAACGGTTGTCTAACTGTAAACTCAACAATGATGATCCAAGTACAGGTTGCTGAAGGTGAGCCGCAACAATGGTACATCACAATCAGATTGTTACACAGTAGGAATCTATGTAGCTTAAAGGCTAGTGATGGATGATGATAACAATTTCATGTGAATATGGATGAATATGGTATTTTCTCAAAATGGGGGTACCCCCAGGTCATCCAATATCAACCATTTATAGGAATAAACCAACCCGTTTCGGGGTCTCGTTTTTTGATAACCACCATATCGATCCATATTGTTGGACATTTCATACCGTTGAACAAGCGTTCACGGCAGATCCAGTGGTACCACCTGGAGTTTGACGAGTTCAAAGGGTGGTGATTTACCATCAAAGAGCTGGGGGGTTTCTGGATCTATGGGTCTCTCATTCATGGGAGACTGTGTTGTGTCATGCTTAATAGTGCAATTACCGAAAAAGAGGTCATGGTTGATAGCGGTTGTGAAAGATTCATCAAGCTTTACAGAATAGGATGACATAAATCATTGCGAATGATGATAATGACTACCAACGGATTCTAAATTGAATTGATGACTACCAACGGGCTCAAATGATCTTCCAGATTTAGTCATCTATTCAAATTAAATAAAAATCATGGATATTAAATCATTATTTTACTAAATTAAAGCAGATCATAATTAGTAAAAGATCGACCAGATCTGGTTTGTTGGTGGTGAGTTTTGCCAGACCAAATCACCAACCAACCAGTTCATCTCCCAAGCCCCACAGACCCAAGGCATAGCCGCTCGTGTCAAGGTGCCAAAGTACGCGGCGATTTGAGTCACAGCCACAGGAGTGAAGATGTTCCTTGGATGGCGAAGATGTCGTTTCATGGAAGGGTTTATGAATGGTTGATATGGTTGATAAATGATGGCTATCATTGTGGAATGTTTATAAATGCTGAAAATCATCGAGTGACGGTTTTGTGAAACATGTGCTCCTCTTAGTGGTTGTTAAAGCTGGGGATAATAAGCAATAGTAGGGGATATAACAACGACATATGGTGGTTTCTCAAAATGGGGCTACCCGAAAAGTGATGGTTTGTTACTAATCACAAATGGTTAATAAACTGGATGATTTGGGGGGTCTCTTATTTTGAGAAACACCTATATACCATTTACAGTACCAATCTCAAAGCGACAAACGTATTCCGGATTATGATCAAAACATCGCAGAACAACTATTTAGATTATGATCAAAGGTTAAACTAACATATTGCCTATATTGTGAAATTTATCTTTAAGTAGGACGTTAACTCTTGCCTATAAACTAACAGAAATGATAGATGTCTATCCCGACAACGAAGCAACTGCGAAGAGCTGGCCAACAAACATCTATCATTTCATTTCTATCTGCTAGGCCATGGCACGACCTAAGCATAGTTTGAATACATCATGCAAATGGGAGTTTCTTAAAAGGGCAAACCCTCCAAACTTGTTAAAAAGGACTACTATTGGAGGGTTCCCCTTTAAGTAGCTTGCTTCATGGTATAAAAGACTACTATTTACTATTGGTATAAAGGTATAAAGGACTACTATTGGTATACTCTATAGTATCCTTATATTGGTATAAAGGACTACTATTCGATGATCTGGGGGTACCCCTATTTGAGATGGCTATTCTCAAAAGACCAATGACAATTTCCATTAGATGCCGGGCAGTACGAAGATTCACAACCCCCGAAATATACATACATATGACATATGTATCCATAAACGGATTAGTATCAATAAGGCCACCAACCATAGTTTGGCTTTGAAACGCGCAAAGTTCAATGAAAGGATGTATTCTACACCATCCAAGAAAGTATCCACTTCCAATCTAGTTTCCCAGAGGGCAACTGTCAATATGTCAGATGGGGAGTTGACATAGATGTTGAATTAGCTAACTACTATAGACTGACTGTAAATGTTGACTGAGGATTTCTCAAATTTCGGAACCCGGCAAAAAATGGTCGGCATATTCCTAAAGACAATAGTACTGTTGTGGATGATTTGGGGGTCCCCTATAACTTGAGAAACCACCAACTAAGTAAGCAACCAAGGTGGATGTAAACGACTATCATATTTGAGATGTGAACATCTTTGTTGATATGGTGTTTTCTCAAAAGAGGGGACCCCAACAATAATGGCTTGTTTATCAGTTTATCACTACAAAAAGTCAATAGAAAGGATGATAACTGGGATACCCCCCATTTTGAGAAACCACCATATATACTAGGTATATCCCCCACTATTGTTGCTTATTATCCCTATCGATTGTTATGATAAAGGATGATTACCGGGGGTAACCCCCATTTTGAATCTTGAGAAACCACCATATCCTACCATAACTACCATTATCCAACACTATTAGCCATCATTATAACCCCCACCATGATTGACCTTCAAAACCATTGTTGTGCCACTATTATTGTTGTTTATTATCCCCCATTATTGTTGATCAACATTGACCCAGCTCGCCATACCCTCCCATAGTTACCAAGCTTTAAACCTCGATATCCTCTTATTAGTAATCATTATTCAAAATGTTGGTTTCTGATTAGTATCTACCTGTTGGTTTCATCTATTTTCATTACTTTAGGGGGGGTTACACTAATCAGAAACCAACATTCTTTCCATTTAGTGAGAGTCGAACTAACGACGCCTGCGTGCTTAGACCAGGTCAAAAGCTGCTATAGTACCTGATCATGGGTGGTGTTGCACATTGGCAACCTGCACATTATGATCCACCGGCCTGGTCAGGATGGTAATCAGGCGCCATCATGGCGGCTGAAACGTCAACCATATAAGCATCCCACTGACTGAGACGCTTGATGGCCCAACAGGCGTCAGGTGGAAGAGGGTCCTCGGCCTCTTCTGCCTGCAAGTCCGCGAAGGCAACATACTCCAGAGCAAGCTGTCGACATAGCTCGGTGGGATAGGCTTTTGCAGCTGCCGTCTTCCACGCTCCATGCAGGTCCTTACCACCAAGGAAACCCTCTGGGTGCCAGTGTGGGTTGTAGGACCGGAAGATGCGCGCTGCAAGTCCTGGGAGCCGTCCAACCAGCAATGTAGTCGGCTTCGGAGAAACCTGGCCCAAAGGGCCCTGCAGAAATGTCAAAGTCTGCACTGCACCTGGGCTGCGAGCAACCATTGCTGCACATAGCTCGAGAACCATATGCTCCATTGTACCTCCATGGATGTTGGTCCTCGGGGATGTTCCAAGGTGATGGCACCACCGTTGTACCAAATAAGAAGGAGGAGCTTGACCGTCTGCAGGAACAGCAAGGTACCCACGTAGCATTGACGTACTTCACGTTCAGCTCGTTGGGGAAGGCACCAGGGATGCGGCGATGTTCTGAGCGGCCTCGGACCTCGGCCATCTTCCAGAGCTAACCAACGTGCAAGACTATAAGTCTCGCACGGGGGGCCGGCATGCCCTGCCAGGACCCTGCGAGCTTGGATTAAGCGCACCCACTTCTCGTCCTGCAGCATGTTTCCGGCTTCCGGATCCAGAGCTAGGTCAATACACACAGGGGTGAGGTCGCTGTAGTGCCGAGTCCAGCTACCGATGTCGCCATCGCGGCGAGAAACCAACATTGTTAATAACCATTATTATATAACCATTATAATCATTATTAGTAGCTTATTATATAACCATGGTTTCTTACCCGCCCATTTATCCCACCATAGCTACTGGTACCAATGCCAAGCTTCAGATCTTGCATGACATCCAGTGGGCTCTGTGTGCCGCGGATGGCGAAGATCGTGGTCTCGTTGCCTGGGACGGCGGCTGGTGGCGGGTTTGGGGGTCTGATCTCGGGGGGTTTGCCGGGTGTTGGATGATTAATCATGTTAATGATAAGAGAACATGATATTAATAATGGAACGTCGTTGTGATAAGGGCATGATAAGAGAATGATACGATGAATAACAGTGATATTAATAATGGATCATGCCCATTAATAAACTTGTTGGATGATTAACCAGCATAATGAGGGCATGACAATGATCAGGGCATGATAAGGGCACTGTAATCATGTGTGGTGATGAATCATCATAAGTGATGTTGAACTTATGATGTTGTAAAATATAATTACTGGGATTTTTATGAACCGACATCAGGGATGATGACTGATCTGAATGATTGTGAATGTTGGTGATGCTCTTTTGGCTTGCCAATAAGGATGAGGATGACCAGCGTGTTTGCATCACCTTCGCAATTGTTGCTGATTGTGATTGTGAAGGATGGCTTATGAAAGTTTGTCATGATAAGGGATGATAAGGGCATGCATGGTAAGGGTCATGGACGATACGCGTACTTCTGGAGGATATCTTTATGGTTATGCCCGTATGGTTTTAGAATAATGAAACACATAGCAATGGTTTTGAGTTGCAATGGTGGATGGTGGTAAATGAAGCTATATCATGATGTACACTCTGGTGATCTAACATGGCGATGGAAAATCACCATTTCCAATAGGTAACTAATCTACAAATGGTGGATTATCCATTGCTATGTTAGATCACCGGAGTGTATAATGCAGTGCTGATTGGTGCTTTGAACACCCATTCCCAAAGATGTGGAACATCCAAGAATAAACATGACCCACCAATGACCATATCCAACTAATTCATAGTAGTTGGTGTTAATCAATCAAGCATCCCAAATATGTTTCGAACATCAAACATGTTTAAAGCCAACAGCATGTGATCCCCTAGTGATGCTGATTGTACGCTACGCTGACAATCGGTACCCCCAAGCTTTACAGGTTGGGACTAAGGCGCAACTCAGAAAAAAAATCAATTGTTATCCCCGACTTTGGGCAATTCATATGGCTGTGGGTCAAAACCCTGAACCCCTGGTTCTCCATCATTTACCATTGTTTTCCCTATAAAATGGTAGGTTATTATCCCCCATTGTTGTTAGTGAATATTGACCCATAGCCATATCCAGATTTATTGATGGAAATACCTCCCCCCAGGGTCTCAAACTGCTGTGCTGACCCCATCCACCATTCCCAGTGATGCCGCCAAAGGACTTGGATCCGCAAGCTCGAAAAACGTGGTCCAATCGTTGTAGCCTACGCAGCTGATGCCGCTGGGGTTGGGGACAGGATCAGCTGCTGGTTGATAGTTGATAGCTATGGACGATGATTCTCACTAATGATCTACGATTGTTGATTGTTGAGAGATATGATGACAACTAACTAACCTCTGATATTTCAATTTCAACATACTGACTGGCATGTAATTGCTATTCATGGTTCAATAATCAGGTTCGTTCTTCCCGGATTCTGAACACTTGTCAACCTGGACATTCATCAACCTTGGCTGAGATATGATCTCCAGCAAGCCAGGCAATGTATTCGCATGATTCTACATCAGCAAAAGCAAACCTCATGGGATTGAGATAATTGTGTGTATACAAGCATGTGTAGATGGATATGTGCACATGTACATACATGTACATATTTCTACACATTATCTCGCTGACACTATCCTGATCTACCATCAAAATGAGGCGTCACTGATATGGATCTACCATGTTTCTACAAATCATTCTTCTGGATACATTCATTTGGGTGTTTCTCAAAATAGGGGTACCCCTAAATCATCCATTTATAGTCATTTATAGTAATAAACCAACCATATTGGGGGCTCCCTATTCGGAGAAACCATCCATTTGGGGATTCTTGGCACCAAACCCTTCCACTCATCCCACACCGCCGCTCTGGTCTTTCCAAGTGGCCATAGACATGGGTTCGCCCTGCACGGTGCTCATACTCCAGGGTCCAGCCAGGAAATCTGTGCCTGAGCTGGCACAAACTGGGGAGTTCCTAACAATTTTTGAAGGATCCTAGGAGTTGATGATTAATGATTGCTTGATAGTGGTTGATGATTATTAATGATCGTTTAGAAGATATGATTGGCTGATGGTTGCTTAATGGTTCATAACTAATGGTAATCACCATGGTATTGCCATGATGGTTTATAATGACTAATCATTGATGATGGTTGAAGTCTCCAATCATCATCCGAATGGTTCAGAAGAATGGTTAGCTAATCATCACTACCGCCTTGCAAACGGTAGGTGCTGCTAAACAGTATTAATGGTTAAACATGGCTCGTGATTGTCAATCATGGTCAATACGTGGGTATACTTGCTTTGATTAAGAGTGGTTAAATCGATAAATGGTGAAACACACTTACATGGTTAAAATGGTATATGATAAAACCACAATGATAGCACATGGTTCATAATGGCTATAGGCTAAAATGGTATAAGGTCAAGAACGGTTCTTGATGGTCAATAATGGTGACGATGTTTCATCGTACAAAACAATTAGTAATGCCTATTAGTAATAGTCTAAAAATGACTGTGGTTTTTAGCAGCAGCTTATTGTTCAGAATCGTTAATGATTGACGGTCCGCGTCAATAAACCAACCCCAGTCTCACCATATTTAGCCATGTGTATACTTTTTTCAGCATGAGGTGGGTTGTCAATATGGATCTCCCAGTATATGGCTGGCGGTATTATTCACCCTTGTTCGTGGTTCGCTGCCTATCTTGCTTTGGGGGCCCTGGTCTCCCCAAAAATCAATGATTTTTTACGCCTTCGTTTGCGCTCTGGCAAAACTGACTTACTTCAAACAACACATCCCCCATTCATAGCTAGTTCACCATAGTTGACTTATAAATTTTTAAAATCTTATAAACCTAGCAATTTTGGTCGTCCCCAAAGGGTGACAACAGGGGTGACCAAGGATTTTGTATGAATCTCCCCCTATTTACGGAAAACAAATCCCTCTCACCTATGGACCTCCCCTGACCATCCCCAAGGTCGATCATTGGATATGGTGCAGCGCACGCAGGCACAGCCGCTCCAAATGCCATCCCGGCGGCAGGCAATGGTGGGTGATGAAATTTGAGAATAAGTGGATGGCTTACTAGGATGAAAACGTATAATCATGACAAACATAAGCAGGATAATCATCACCAGGATTATCCTAGATCATCCATCACAAGCTTTCCGCATCAAGTGGAAAACCTGTCTAACAAAATCATCTATAGGAACATGCAACTAGCAACATGCTGATTCAGTATGCAACATGCCCGAGAAATCCCAGCATTGATCAATTTCAGTTGCATGTCTGATCCCCAAGCGGCCTCGCTCATCCACCAGCTGACGCTGCCGCAACGACACCAAGGCGCTCTAGGGTCAAATTGAAGTCGTGGCTGTTCAGATTGGTCATGGCACACATATCGGCGAAGTCCATCAACGACATCTCCTGGGGGAGTTCAATGGAGAATGATTAATCATCAACCATGGTTCATGAGCAATTGATGCTTAATCATCATTGACTGCGGTTTAATCATGCTTATTGTTGAACTATTTCTGGTTTATAGGGATTGATAACTAATGGCTAAATCCTGGTTGTATGATGGTTTTTGATCAAAAGACCTTAACTTCAGATAGAAGCTCACTTGCTACCCTCTCTCTCTCAGACAAACCGTGGACGGTAGATCCCTGTCGTCAGGGCAGAATTCTCTACACCATTTCACGCGTCTTTTGGCCAAAAGACAGGATTTTCATCGAGTTTACATGGTAGCTTTACAGCCGAATCCGGCAGAATATTCGACATGCCTGCCCAACCATTCTTTGGATCGGAAGTTTCCCATGAATGCCCTGTGCGACTTCCAGTTTTCGTGTAGGGTGACAGTGTATTTCGAGTCCTGACCTGTCTGGCTTCCATTTCTTATGAGGTTCACATGCCACCATCATCTCCTTCAACGATCCTTGTCCAAGCCTCTGATTGACTGCCTTTGTGAAAATATCCAGCATATTTTCCCGAGTGTAATCAGTCGGAATCATGCACTCTTCACATTTTCTGTCGTCATAGTCCTTGGCATATTATCTTTGCGTTGGGAACGTGCAGATCATCGATTGATATCGGGATGCTGGCATGAACCTCCTTTTCATTTTCATCTGCGTCCCTCGAGTCTCCGATGCAAACCACTCTTTCAACAACTCTGTGCTGCACAACTCTGTGCTGCAGCTCCTGCACTTTCTTCGTCGGATGTTGCGAGTTGACGACCATGCTTCGTCATGTCTATTGTTGAACTAATCATAGATGGTTGCATGATGGTTCATGGCAAAACTACGATCCTGGAGATTCATTCTACCAAGAAAAACTGGTCGATGTGGTTTGTGCTACTTTTTGTGATCGTTTTCCCAAAAAGTAGGCGACTTGCTCGTTTGAATAAATTTTTGGTCGAGCACATTCCCGTGTGTCATGACTTCCTGGGTTTGGTGTTGCAATCAGGGTTGAAGTTGCTGATGTTGATGAGGAGGATGTCGAACCACTAGAGGGTTCACAAAGGCTGAGAAGGCCAGCTCTAAATCAGGCAGAGCTGAGGAAGGTGTAGATTCGAATCAAAACAATCATGTTGACAAACTGTGCAAAAACCGATTTGACCTACTTTTTGGGATTTGTAGTGGTTTGATGGTTTTTGCTAGCGTTCTGAAGGTTTTTGTAGGCGTTTTGAACCAATAATTGGTCGTGGGTCTTTGCTTTGTTGGCAGTTGATGCTGCTGCTTTGTGGCTGGTTTGGTGATGCAGCCCTTCATCACCGCACAAATTCCAAAATGCTGAAATTTGATGAAACTTGCGTCATTTGTGTTGAACATAGCAATGGACAAATATCCATAGTCCAAACCAGAACCTATCGGGGCACGAAAACTAAATTGGTGGGTTTATGGCCTTTGAAGGGCCTTCAGCACTCCAAACATGAAACATTGAACGTTTCGCTAAACAACCATTTTTTCTAGGCGACACGCACAGAAACTAGGCAACAACTGCAAAAACCAAGAATTCTCGGACGTTTGAAGATCCAGGATGTTTTTATTGTTGAACTACCATGCTTAATCACGGATATTTACAGTAGCATAGTAGTTTAAACTGATAAACCATCTAAAAACCATGGTTCATCATATACCATCATTATTAATGATAGTAAAATGCTGCTTTAATGGTGGTTTCGAATGATTAATCACGGCTACTTGGTGCATAACTGGGATGCTCTGAAAGAGTTCTCGTAGCCAAAACCGGTCATGGTTGGGTGCCGGTGAACGAACCCTGAACCGACCATGGTGAGTCTCACAAGTTGCACATGGCTGCTGTGGTCTGACCGGGGGCTCTGATGAGCTTCCTGTTACGGAGAACATAACTGGATGGTGGTTAACCACCCCTATGAAAAATAGGTTTGTCAACCAAACGATTGTTAATGATTAGTGGTGAAAATAAAAACTGTTTGGAACCACCAACTAGATAAACCCATGCCGACGCTAGACTCTAGATATTTCTAAAGATACAATGGCTGGAGAAGGCCAGATTCATCAGGCACTGTCCATGAGAACCGCGCTTGATGGTACTCAACTTATGTAGACAAAAGTATCGAAAACGGTTTTTGTCGAAACAACAAAATTACTATCACAACGAGAACCTTGGGTTTGATTGGTGGGTCCAAAAATTGCAGTACCCCAAGGCACCTGGTCTTCCAGATTCAATCGGATAGATCTTCAGTTTTTCAGTGGTAAAACAGAGGGGCATATAAACCTGTGCTACAAATGCCCTGGGTGGTTTGCTTGCAAGGGTTAACCCTTTCTTAAGAATTCCCCGTAGCTGATAAAACAAGGGTGGATTCCTCCATGGTGGGTCAAGATTACAACAGCAGCAAAAACAACAGCCAGTTTATGATGCGCATGGTCATTCTTGTTCCATGGTCTTTGATGATTTTGATGATTCTTAGTGAAATTATGTTCCCATTTGTTTGATGTGCTTGATTTAAGCATTTGCATCTAAAGCACATATATGGCATATACATCTAATATTCACATGTATCTGGACTCTTAATTGGAGTCAGAGGGCAGCAAGCAGCAACAACAAATACCACGACGGTCCATGCTTCCCTCGATGCTCACCACTGATGGCTCTCCAGCGCCCAGGTTCCCTCGTCCTGCGTTCCGTTGTGTCCCAGCGGCCACCTGGACACAGGTCATGACCCAACAAGCGCCCAGCTTATCATAGAGGTTGCGACCAGTAGTGGTGGGTCATTCGACCATGTCAATAAGCTTCTGAAGATGGTAACAAGTCACAAATCAGAATAGCTTCTCATCATTCACACACTCTGTATCAGCTTATCAAGATTGCTTGTCATGTGCCAATTCTTGATAGTTGTTGTTTCTCAGCAATCATAATCATATTGGATTGTGGTTTATCACCAATCGTTACATGTGTCTTATTTTGAGCCATCCCCTTAGAAAAAAACATCTCACCAGCTTGCCAGTTGTTCAAACAGCGCTTGTTGCTCACGCAGCTTTCATGGAAATACCCAATCTGCAGAGTCTTTATAGATGAGAATTGGGAATGCAAGGAATAACAGGTGGCTGGCATGTGTGGTGTCACCAGCGTTACCATAGGATTCGTACTGGCAATGGAATTCTCCGCAGTAAGGATAAAGAGGTTCTGCGGAAGAAGTTTACTGGAATGCGGACATGGCAAAACATGTGATTTTTCGCCGCATCTTCAGCAACAACTCGTGCTGAACTCAAAAAAACAACAGCAACACGAACCGCAATTTTTCCTGCTGGACATACCGCTAGTCGCCATGGGGTTCCCGGGGAGAAACAACAAACATTCCAAGCAAAAATGCTATTTTCTTTTTGCAACATGATGATATCCGCATAAACAAACTTGGTTTCCTTTGACAACATCCGGCTTCGATTCTTTTTTGATTGCCCTAGCCAGACCGTGGCGGTTTCACACAAAATCCTGTCCCTCTTCTGGGCACGGGGCCACCCTCCCTGCAATGCCTCAAGTGGCAAAAGGGATACTCTTCCTGCTGCATAGCGGCCAGCTCCGGCGGACTCCATCCAGTACCGCCCTGCATGGACCTGAGGGAAAGTTGCGTTGTGGTGATGAGCGGGGTGGGTTGGTTGACACTGCAGTTGGTGTGTGATCAAGCATGAGTCAACAACAATCATACGAAAATAAACAGCAAAAAACGGGGATGATAATGATTTGAAACGATATTTGGGGTTGATTGGCTTGGTGAACGCTCGCAAACATTTGTCTCGTCTGCATACATGCATCACCATGGCTGATCTGAGTCTGGGTGTCTGGACCACATGCAGATGGCCACAACGATCACCAAACTCGTATGGAGTCCCAATGTCACCTGAAGCGAGCCAAGGATCCGGAAATGGCCAGAACACGATGCCCTGCTATCACCAAGGAACCAGTGAAATACATAGTGGTTTCTCATTGGTGATGATTCCATATGCAAAAAAACATACTTTTAAACAAAACTGTCTGCCTTTGTTAATTGATGTTGGTGAAACAGCATTAGGTGGGTTGTGGTTGATGAGTTGGTGATGAACCACGGGTTTGTGATTGACTATTCGCTGGTATTACCATACCAGCTAGTCATGATGGTTTCGCTTGGTTGTGGTTCAAGTTCAATGCGCCACACCGACGCGTTACAAACTCGAAGCCTCTGGGTCAGTTCCAGCGATCCCCTGGTAACACACAGCAATGGAATGGATGGACCAACTGACAGCTACAATAAGTTGGCCTATCTCATCCAAGTATAGTTCAATCAAGGCTTATTCATATCCTATTTTGAAGGCTCTATCCCGTCCCAAAATCATCCCAAGTATAGTTGAACACACGACACGAAATACTTGAAACCACCAACCAAATCGTCACTGATGGAAAATCACCGTCACCAAATCCAGCCGCTGGTGGACCTTGCATGTCAGCCTTGGATCACAAAAAAGGGTACTTGGTGACACATGTCGTTTCACCATACAGGGGGCACAGGGTGATCACGCCTTGACCACGAAAACAACAAGGCTGGTAGTTACAAGACTCAGATGGGTGTCAAGCCATGATGGCGGTGAACCTATCAATGGTTGGAACCAAAACCGCTGCGATCACAGTTCTGGGGTGCTGGTTGTACAAATCTTTTGTCAACCACTGCAAATTAGCACACCAACCATTATGAATTAGTTTTTATCGTCACCACTCATCACCACTCTAAAACCATTTCGAAGTACTAGTTCAATCATTCTGAATTAGTATCTAACCACTAGAAAACCACCATAAAACCAACATAAATCAATAAATCACTACAAATGACTATAAACCACTACAAACCCCTATACATCACTGTATAACCACCATAAAACCGCCATAAATCACCGTTCTTCACCCCGACTTTCTCACCAAACCGTTGACTGCGCCAGTCACCGCTCTCAGGGTGCGCCAGGCGCGGAGCTCTTTACGCGCCAGCATCAACCTGGGTTACGGCTCGGAACCCGGGCTCCAACACGGGCGCTTGGGGGGGTCGCGCTACCATGAGCCCCCAAGGGCCCCGAGAACAGGTAGGTTTTACCCTCCAAAATATGGGTCAGAAGCTATAGAAATGATGGTGAACTAGGGGTACGTTATACCTGGGTGGTTTCAACTCCAATTAAACATATGGTCTTATTGTTGATCATTGACCAAGTTCACTTGGAGATAACTATGGTAGCTACCAGCTAAGCTATGATAGCTGGCGGAAAAAAACAACAGGAAAACACCTATGATAGCTATAACATCTATTGTATAGTTCCGTGATTTATACATACATATATATATATAAACACATTTGTATTTTCTATGACATGATAGATGATATATTTGTTTCCCAGCCGTGCCCTGCATTGAAAGCTAATCAATTTATATCAAAGTACGTCATATATTAAACATGGTAAATGTTTAGTGTATTCAGTGGTCTTACAATATGATATATGATTTCATGATTCTACAATCAATGGTTGTCACTTCTTAACGTATCTGATGTATTTCTATATCATATATCAGAACGTCTCGAATAATTCTATAATGGTTGTCGCAGCATGTCATCTATATTTTATATTCTGTAGTAGGAGCATATCTACGAATCTTTATATTGTATCTACATGTATCTATATATGAATATATATCTATATCACTGTGAATATCATCATTCTATAATGCTTGTCACAAAGCCATATTCAAATTCCTACCCTTGGTATGATTTCATGAGCTCCTATAGTGAGAACCGTAAAGGCGTACTATCGCTGAAAAGGGATCCATGAACGATGGTACCCCCAACCATCCCAGGGACTCTACTGCCAAATGCTGGGGACCGTTACGCCATAGCGACTTATCCAGCGATGTGTGAACTGGATGAAAAACTCGCTATATCATCCTCTCGGCCAATCATGGAGAGGTTTATGTTGAACCGCTACTGGTGGTTGGGTCTCGTTGATAAGGGTTGCTATTTGTTCATAACTCGCAATAGGCGTGTAAAGCAACAATAATGGCTATTGGTGATTGATAACTCACAAACCATAGGCACATTGACATCAACCGACAATAGTGACTGTTCACGGACAACAACCAACACTACTGGACAAATCATATGAATGCTTCTAGTTGCTTAATTCAGCTCAATGCCCACCCTTTGTATCGTTGTAACGCCAAGAAACTGCAGCAGCACGACCATCACCAACACACCCAAGCCGGCCATGGGCGAGTAGGCCTGGCGTTGGTGTGAAGCTTAGCATACCAATGAACTCTGGCAACCTGGTTGCGTGGAAAATCCACCATAGAAATAGCTGGTTTACCTATTGAAAACATGTATATGTTCAGCTTCTAGATTAGTTTGCCAGAGGATATTGTAGAAATATACGAGGGTACTGACCTGGAGGTTAGCATTCCCACTTAGTGACTGAAAAATCAACCAGCAAAAATTCGATAATTAAGAAACATATTCATGACACGCAAAACCATTGTATAACTATCAATTGTCAATAGTTGACCATGATCATTGGCTAGTTACCTCGAATATCTAACAATAGTTATAAGCGCTTTTAACTGACCCCGTTAAGACTATTTGCCATGGCTAAAAACTAGTTACAGCCCCAAATGCACATCCAAGCGTACCCTTGAGGAAACTGACCTGTTATCTAAAAATCACAGTTTCCAAAAGGTAAAGCCGCTGTAAAATGACGGAATTTTCAGTTCCAGGCTTGTTTAGGAAAGGGTAAGTAGGGTAATCCATTCATCAATGTGAAGAGATTGACGTGTCACGAAAATGCTGCACTCGAATTCATTCCACTGGAAGAATCATCAGATGTGAATATGAATGGTTTCCTATCGGTTTTAGAAACCAAATAATGTGTCCATTCCCGACACAAATCGCTAAACAGCCTCCTCCATCTCACAGGGGAACATCATATTACTGGTCGGCGGTTTCAATGTACTGGTGCTAATGGTTTCATCAATGTAGCCGTAGCTACCGTGGACAGTTCAAAAGCAACCATCATCTGGTTGGTGGTTTCAACCCCTCTGAAAAACATGAGTCAATCAAACAATCATCCCAAATATAGGAGAGATAAACAACTGTTTAAAACCACAACCCAGTACTTCTTCTAGCTATATCAATATGTCCATTAAACCATACACCATTCTTGAAATTAAAACCCCAGCCATAAACCGTAGTATATCATATCGGCCTTAGTTTCGCTCAAAACCAAAGCAAGCTGAGTTCTTTTACATCCACAAAGTTCAACATGAACTCGAACAAAACCCTTGAAAGGCAAAACTGCTGAGTGGTTTCAACCCCTCTGAAGAACAATAGTCAACCACCCCACCATTTGTGACTTGTGACGAGGGAAGATGAAACATGTTGAAAAACCATTGCCGGTTGACTAGTCGAACAATTCAAATCTGGTGGACAAGAAAACTATTAACCAGCTGTTAATCTAGGTTGTTAAAACAATAGCCAGAAAACCTCGGACCCACTGTTGGTAGCTGTCTAACCATTATTGAAGCTTATCATCCCCTATTGTTAACCTCAGTCTATAATGGTTATAACCCCTATGGTTATAACCACCAACCAGAAAACCTCGGACCCGTTGTTGGTTGCAATTCACGCCGTCAAGGCGCAGCGTTGAGCAACGCTGCCATGATCGAAAAGACCACGCTCTCCAGGACGCCTGACAGATCAGCAGTCGAGATATTGCCCACGCTGAGATTGGAAAAACGCTATGGGGCAAGCAGTTGACCGCCCAATAGCGGGGGTGAATAACCAACAATTTGAAGGAAAACAATGGTTAATGATAGCCACATGGCAAATGCGCTGAGGCTTCTTACATGCTTTGATCTAAGAATGCATTTTGTTCTCATCAATTTCGTTCGAAGCATGAAGGGTGATCATCTACTCATTATTTTTCCTGGTTGGATGTGACACGGAACCGCATTGGCAATCTGGTTGGCGCTATGAATGTATGGTACGGGGGGTGGTACGGTACATTTGGTACGTATAGATCATGGTACGGGGGAGTTGTATGGTATATTTATATGTGGTACATGTGGTCATGTGGTACGTGTGGTACCTGTGGTACATGTGGTACGAGTGGTACGTGTGGTACGTGCCATGTATCAAGTATACCACACCGATGTGCCACTTGAGTGTACCGCCGTCCTGTACCACGTGAAGGGGGGGGTTAAAGGGGGGGGGGTTTCCCCCCCCCCCCCCCTTGACCCCCCCCTTAAGGTAGTACAGGATGGTGGTACATCGGTGCGGTACACTTGGTGCGAGGCCTACCGCATAATTAAAGCGTAAAAAACGCACCAGGCTTACCGTACTAAGCAAACTAGACGCACCCACCTGAACGTCCCTGGATTTAGGCGGACACCTAGCACCTATCTTCGCCCTAGCTATGTGAAGGTGTAGACATGTGGCAATGAAGCGCTGGTTCACCTTCACAAGTTGATGGGATATGATGGGATATCCACCAGCCTATCCACAGGAAAGGTGTTGGCTAAGCGTTCAAGCGACCATGGATGGCTACCGTTGATTGACCACTAAAAGCCATCATGGCTAACCACTGACCAGCTCAGAGACCATGATGATCATAATTTTCAATCATCACTAAGCAACCAGAATCAGCATGTCTAATCCACTACTAAGCATCTTTCACCATGATTCAACCATCACAAACCAGTATGAATCAGCTTCCGAGCCAAAATTATTACTCAGCCACTATTCATCTTCATTGAAGCATCAAGGCTCATAAGTATTCTTCACAAGTATCAATTCATGCTTCAGAATCAAGCTTCAAATTCAATGATCCAAGACTTAATCTCAAAACACTAGCTATTAAACAACATGATTCCTGAATGAAGTGCTATCACAACTTGTTTCAGGAAACCATCATAAATTGAAGCTTCAACGAGTAAACTGAGTAAACAACATGGACCCTCAAAATCATCCAATTTATCAGCCATTCACAACTGGTTGGTGGTTGAACGACCCCTATGAAAAGTATTATTCAACCAACCATTGGTTAATAACGACTGGGGAAAATCAAAAATGCAAATCAAACCACCAACCAATAGCTGTTTAACCATTATTGTTGGTTATCATTCCCTGTTATTTACCACTATTAATGGGTTATAACGCCTATAAACCAACCATTTTCAGGGTCCCCACCCCGTTGAGAAACCACCACATGGGCTCAGTTCGTCCTGCAAGACCGCGCCATCGGCCCAGACCTGAGGAACGCGACAAAATCAGAGGCAGTGAGGGGGCCATGGTGGGTTTTTCTATGGTTGTACAACATATGGTTAATGCTGGTTAACTATAGCTAACGGTTAGCTAACTATGGTTAACTATGGTTAATTGACTATCGTAGGATGGTTCTTTGCTAGTGTCAATAGCCAAGTGGGTGAGTTTCATTGGCAAATTCCATGCACTTTTCTATGGTTAACTATGGTATACATTGGTTAACTATAGCTAATAGTGACATCCAAGTAGGATGGCTCTTCGCAGCAGTGATTATATGACGCTTACTGGTTATGCAATGGTCCTGGTTGATTATAATGGGGGTTGACCCGGTGGGTGTTAAGGATAGTTCTCAATTCATGGTTGATGCATGGATTACTTGATGAGTGTACATAGCACTAGTTACGGCAAGCAATATGGTATCACTGTAGCACTATGTTCGAGAATGGTCCTAAGCAGCAATAATGTTTTAAACCATGTCGTTATGCAAATACGGTCAATGAAATGCTTGATAATTATGAACAACAGTGGTCCATTGATGGTAATTCAACAGATTTGGCTTTGATGGCTGATTAATCAAGGATGGCTTCTCATGGCAATCGATGATCATGATGATCATGATGATCATGATGATCATGATGCTGATGATGGTGACCAATGATAGCTAGTATTGTTTTTTGCTGACGGAGCTGGTGATGGAGTTACTGTACAATCATGATTGTGTTGCCAAGATCTTTGAGAATTCGTCGTCCAATAATGAAACCAGTGGTGGTCTTCAATGATATGTAAGGTTTAGTAAAAACTCATACTGCGATACCGGATACTAAAGTATAGGCTACAACCCTAGACAAATATCTATATAACAACCCAACATCAAGCCGCATTGTGATCAGTTCTCCCCATTTATCATTATCAACCACTGATGATTGTAGTATCACTTTCAAACTGTTGAGTGATTGTGACGAGAGAATCGCCAGATTCAAATCAGAACCTGTGCATGATGGTACTCATTCGTCACAAATCCTCGTCTGCAACTCGACTGAATTTGTAATTTTGATGTTATACCCAAAACGAATCTACGAATCATCATTCTTCATGGGTTCACCGAAAAAAAAAGGCAAACAATATATACATGAGAAGATTCATGTGGTGGTTTCTTAAAATAGGGAGGCCCGAAAATATCTGTTTTATTTCTATACAGTAAATGGTTTAATATGGAATGATAAATGGGGGTACCCTTGTAACTTGAGAAACCACCTTGTAGATTCGCGTATTTAATGTGGTGGTTTCTCAAAATGGGAGACCCCCCAAATCATCCATTAATAATCTTTTTGGTAATATTAACCAACCATTTTTGGGTACCCCTAATTTGAACAACGCGGCTGTGGGTCAAAACCCTTAGTCCCCCTGGTTCCCCTATCATTAACCATTGTTTTTCCTATGATTAGGTTGGTTATTAAAAACCATTATTGTTGGTTAACTGCTTGACCCATAGCCATATATCATATATCCACTACTATTACTGGCTATCCCCTATTATTAGCCACTAACCAGCTAGTTAACCAGCCAGGTTGGTTGGTTCACTGCTTGACCCATCTTCAGTTGGCACTTTGGGTACCTCCAAGTCGCCGCCAAGAGGCTCGTCAGGGTGCTGCGCCGCAGCAGCACTATGATGACCTCAAGGCGTTGCTTCGACCAAGGTCGGCTGACGGTAAAGGATGGTGGATGGTGGTGCATGATGATGGGCAATGGTGGTGAATAATGGATGGCAGAACCACTGGTTGGAACTTAGTGGTAAAATACCGGAACCAAAAGCGAATTGTAGGATCGAACTATTCAGCTGATTGGGGTATTCAGCCACCAAAAGCAAAAGTATGAATCAGTAACAGGCGCGTGTTTTTTCATTGGCAACTGTGGGGTGACATGCTTTTTTTGGAAGTGCCGTGCAACTGGGCGTGTCGGAACTATTATCACTGAGCCATGGCTAGAGCGGCTGGTCAGAGTAGCGTGGCCCAATGACAAACTGCTATGATTACTCGCTAATGGTTCCAAGCCATCCCATTTTGTTCGTCAATCACGCACATCCAACCTGCTATGCTCGGTAGCAAGCGGCATATTTTTTCTCGGCCTAGTGGCAACTTTCACAGGGGAATGAAACACCGAGGAGAATCGATAACAGCTCGACCAGAAACAGATTGAAAAGGTAGGCAACTTCAATGAAAGCAGTTTGCTTTGTATCATCAATCAACCAGACCAAAGACGAAAGGAACCAAATGCCAACTTCCCAATCGGCTTGGCTGCACGAAGGAGCAGTGGTGAAAAAGGCGCTTCAGCCATTGCATCTCATCCGCAACATCTCAAGATGCTCTCGCAGTTCGTCAACAGTTAATGCTGAGAGCACCCCTGCGGCGACAACTTCTGGGGTTTCCCAGCTAGAAGCTGCGCTTGTTCCAAGGACTCACTCTTCGTTCCAAAGTTGGGAGCCTTTGGATAAAAACTCTTGTTTGAAGCCCAAAAGACCGCTGGCTTGAGCTTGGCAAGCTACTTCATTTATCGAGTTCGACCTGCCATCTTCCACACCTGCCTCGTCCAACACTCTTCTTACCCGGGGTTTCCATGTGTACAACCAAGTGTTCAGAAACCGATCCCACAAAGTAAAGTAACACCACTTAGCAAGTCCTTTCTTTGGTCCTACAAATAGGATGAGTTATCTTTCAATAGTGAGCAACCTACCGAAACCAATAGAAAAAAGTTGGTCTCCCCTACCAAGTAGAAATCTTTCGATAGGATGAGCGCCACTTGCCGCAAGTCCGACTTGGTCCTACCAGTAGAAGGGAGGAATCCTCCTGCTGGGTTCTGTGCTGTGTGGCTCTGAGTTGACTCAGTTCACGGTCCTGAAAAGATGACACAAATACCAGCTAATATGAACAAGCTCTGCCAAGCATTTGGGGCTTTCTCAAGTGATAGAGGTACGTACCTGCAGTTATTAAGCATCCTCCAGTTTATTAAACATTTAGAATAATAAACCTGCCATAGCTTTTGGGTACCCCTAAGCGTGAGAAACCACCATTTGTATCAATTTCTATCATCTGTTTATCGCAGGTAAAGTTTGAAAGAAACTGTCTATCTAATACCGATTTGGCACACTGATCAGCAATCCTATTGTGGGCAAAAATATTGTAGTCAATCAACCAACCATCCTAAACATTGAGGAAAACAAATATGTTTTAAACCACCTATCAATCACGGTATGTTATGGTGAATAGTGGTCAAGGCGGCTTGTGTGATCTGTGCTTGTTCATTGGGCTATATTTACACTATGACACCGAAGCACTGGGATTTGCAGTACACTGCCTTCAAGGATACTGCCTTTTCTTGAATTTTTGATGTCCTTAGCAAATGAGGGTATCCTAAATAATTGGTCCTTCCGCAAAAGGCAACCCTGTAACGATGCTTGGCGGGTCCTCCATTGAGGCAAGAAAAAACTAAGCACAAGTGGCACAAGTAGCAAGGACCACCAACAATTGAAGTTGTTTACCCATTGTTTTCGGTTCTTATCCCCTATTAATAGCCTATTAACGACTATAATCCCTTTTAAAACCAGTATAATCCCCTTTAAAAACATGCTGGAAACCACCAGGACTAGACACAACTTGGTGCCAAAGGTCCACCACGTGTCACCGCCCCCAGGGTGGTCGCCCAGTGGCCAAGAAGAGAAGAAAAACTGCTCCCGCTGTCCACCGGAAATTGCCGAAGAGCGCCTCTGCCGAGTTCGTCGGCGGGGGGGCCAGGTTGGCCTCGTAAGCAACAATTTGGTAGTTTCTCAAGTCATAGGGGTACCCCTATTAGTAGTACCATTAGTAGTACTAAACCATTAATCCATTAGTAGTACTGAACCATTAGTAGTACTAAACCATTCGTAATCATCTTTTATTAACCATAAGGAGTACTAAACCAACCATTTTTGGGTGTCTCCCTATTTTGAGACCACCATTTGGCTGTCAATATGATTCTATTTTGATAACTCCTAACATGTTCCAAGCAGGATGTCCGCCTAGCCATTTTGGGTTATATGCTTCTGACTCCACAGCCGTTCGGACCATTATGAAGAAACAGGTCACTGTAAGCAGTGAATGTTGGTATTTTCTCAGTCGATGCTTGTTCTTCCTGCGGCCCAAACAGCCGTTCCCAAACATGAACAAAGTACCGAGCTGTTGGCAGTAAAAATTGTCATTTTCCCATTGTCAATGAGGCTCAAGCATAGGGTAGGTTTTGTTAAGCCTAGTTTCAAGAATGAATAGACAATTATCAATTACAGTAAACTTGTAAAGTTGTTAGGACAGTTTCCCCACTCATTCTTCAGACTGTGGATCTCTCGAACTCCTGATGCATGCCCATCTTCTTGGTTGTACCATCGACGTTGTCGACTGACTAGTGTCTTCATTCTACCGTCAATTATTCCTTTGCAATTGCTGTTCGTCAAACACATACCACACCTTCATCTTAACAAGCCACATCTAAAAATGGTTTTGAAAGTACCAAATCACTGGGATTGCTATCATCCAATCGGTTGACAACTCCTCTGCAAGAGATAGAATCGAACAAAGACTTGAAATCCGACCCGTTAGAGGTACCACAGCTAGGCAGCAGTTTTGGCCAAATTCTGAGTACCTATAAGCGTATAAACATCTATACACCAGGAAATGCCAGGGCTGATCGCTTCATCCTTACCTTCATTGAGTTCCCGGATGTGTTAACAGCGCTGCAAATCTTGTTTACAAAGCAAATGTATTTCCACCCAATCATATATGGCTCTGCTTACTACCGTTAACTCCTGGATCGATGAGCGGCATCGATTATCCACTGCCTGGATTGTGGGTCATACGACTTATTCTCACATGATTTGATTGTCGTGATACCCCGGATATATTAGCACTGGATAATCCAGCAAACAGTCTACCCTCTGGCAATCCAGCATAGTACTGGCTACAGCAATCCGCCATTTGCAAATTAGCTGTTGGGAATGGTGATTTTCCAGCCAGCTATGTTAGGTTACTGGAGCGTATATGGAAAGTATATGGAAATGGTAGTGTTATCTTAGCCAATCACATGATTGCTTACCATTGTGTGGATAGTGGCGATTTTCCGTGTCCAAGCAAGGATCCAATCACCAATAATTGTCATATTGGTCACCGTGGTGAACCGGGTGGTTGAACTCCATCTTTTCGTAGTTATACAATAATCTACTGGTTGGTGGTTTCAATCCCTATGAAAAATATTTGTCAACCGACCATTTCTTAATGATTACGTTTGGGAAAATAACAAATGTTTGAAACCACCAACCAGTCTAGCATCATCATTTGCAAAAATGCTCAAATCCTACTGGCCTTGCTAGGAACAGCCGTGGTTACTCTCCAATGAAGAATGGATTTTCCGATGATTCCCCATGATTCCCCATTATGACCAACTGAAGAACCACTTTCTGATACAGGGAAGAGCCATCCTGATAATCTGATGATACAGGTACGGGTACTGTGATCATGCTCATCGATCGATCTCGCGGCCTCAACTTAGCACCTCACCACTTTCCAGTTTGGCGACAACTTCAAGCACTGGGAGATTGATCAATACTTCCGTCGTTCTCCGGTCCGCTAATGGTCCCAATGGTTGGTAGCTTCAGGGTGATGGCTGTTGGTGCTTCAGAATGCTCCAAGAACTTCAACAAACAATGATAAACGATGATCAATAGTAGTTACCGAAACCCTGCCAAAACCATCATTTTTATAGGTTATGACCCATATTTTAGAGGGTAAAAACCTACCTTTTTCATGTTGTTTGGGGCCAATGGTAGATAGTAGCTCCGAAATCAATTTGATGATTGACCACACTCAATGATGATCAGCTGCGAGTGGAACCGCTGGAACCCTTGACAACCATCAACCAAGAGTTGTGATGTCATTTTTCAAATTCATTGTTGTTGATGTCCGTGCTGTCCTTGCTGTTGCTGTTGTTGTTGCTGCTGGTGTCGTTGTTGTTGTTATCGTTGTTGCTGTTATCGTTGTTGTTGTTGTTGTTGTTGTTGTTGTTGTTGTTGTTGTTGTTGTCGCTGCTGCTGCTGCTGCTGTTGTTGTTGTTGTTGTTGTTGTTGTTGTTGTTCTTGTTCCGGTATTGCGGTAACGCCTATTCTTTGTCCGTTTTGTCTTTGGTCACTTATGCAAAAAAAAGTCATTCTGCGCTGCTTAGGGCGTTGAAGCTGGTTCAATAAGGTAATATGGTCATTGGGCCTCAGTTTCTTCAGACTCCATACACAAGTTGACATAAACCTCCTCAGAAAAATGGATTGATGACCATCTGCTATGTTAAAATATCCTCAGTACCATCATAAAGCCCACTTGGCCAAGCGACAGCGAATCCGCAGTCTACCAAGCTCTGCCAAGCGGCGATCTGCAGCAGGAGGACAAAAACGACCAGGTCGTATCTTTGCGAACAGTTCGATATGGACATGCCAGCCTGAGACAAGGAAAACCAGGGTCGGGACTCATGCTTGAAGAGATGGGAATCTCTGACGCTAAAACCCTGATAAGAACGCCAACATTGGACAACGCCAAAATGCATCCATGGCTAGAGCCACATGCTTGCTATGCCTGCGCGTCGGCACGCGCGTTCCGACACGCGTGCGCCATGTTTCGGCACGCGTGCCCCCAGGGTGCTTAGATGAGTAGCATAACCCCATGGTTTATAGCTACTCGAGGTTACAACCCGACAAATGGAATGATCAGTCAAGCACTGTCATCATCAAAACGTCACCAAAAACGAAGACTGACATGCACATGAAATCAACACTCACTTGTTTGCCAAGAATAGGTCAATGAATATCGCAACAAAGGTATTCGAACTATTTATTCAAAAGCAATAACTTATAAATTGCACCTAATCGTTACTATAAAACCCTCACCAGCCAATCCTAGCCATTACCAACCGACTATTACTGCACTCACTAGTCATGACTCATCAGCATTATCAACCATCATGATCAACCATTTTCAACCTCAACCAATATTCTGTGCATTGCTTTGAGATGTGCATCAGTCACGTGGTGAACTGACCCATGTGGACCGTTCCTCACGATGCTCCGTGAAAGATGATGCCTTCCCCGTGCCATGGTGGCTGATATCTCCACTGTTGATGTGTGCCTGGAGATGTCTGGATCAAGCTGAATCTCATAATCGTCATGAGTGGAATATCAAATATTTCCCGTTGGTAAGTTAAAATGGCTGCGGCTTAAAACCCTGTACCCTTCGTTGTTCACCTTTCATGAATGAACATGTTCTTTGTCAGGATGTTCACCAACCTATTTTTTGGTGTTGGCCAACTGCCATATCCATAAATATTGAAAGGTTGGTTTATCTATGTATAGCAGCATTGCTTAGCCATATCAATGGGAATGTCAATAGGCATTTCAAGGAATGGTTTACCATGCAAACCCCGTTGTCAATCAGTTGCCTCTGGTTAATTCCAAATGCTTTACAAGCAAGAACAGCCGCAAGATTCTAAACAACTCATCAACAATACACATGTCAAGCAAAAAAACATCGGATATCAACCAAACTGTTGATATTGTGCATTATTGTGCTGCATCCGTCGGTATGATCCCCACTGTCGATGAAACGTATCGATCAGTCGCTCAGGAAAATCACTTGGCAGTGGGTCAGTTCACCCTGTACCCCTGGCTCCTCATCAGTGATCATTGTTTTGCCTTTAGTTATGTTGATAATCATCCCCCATTGTCGATTGGTCATATATCCCCCATTAGTTATTACTACTCATCATTGACCATTGATAATTATCCCCCATGATGGGTTGGTTAATATTGACCCATAGCCACTTGAGCTGCTGCCAAAGCAACATTTTGTTCAGCCCAGACCTGAAGATCCGATAGAAACCCATGAACCACTGGGTCCGGAGCACCTTGCGTCGAAGCTGCCATGTTCATGCAGAGGTGCTACCATGTTGACA
Source organism: Symbiodinium kawagutii (assembly GCA_009767595.1). Taxonomy (NCBI): domain Eukaryota; class Dinophyceae; order Suessiales; family Symbiodiniaceae; genus Symbiodinium; species Symbiodinium kawagutii. Next base: position 471,517 of record VSDK01018466.1, on the reverse strand, counting down.
GCGAAGCAACGAAACATTATCTGCATGGTGGTTGAACCACCTCGTCGTGAAAAATGTATGTCAACCAACCATTTGTTGCAATTATAATTACTGAGTAGGTGGTTAGCCAACAATTTGTTAATAACTAATTACTTTCATTTGGGAAAAACATGTCAATCAAACCACCAGCCAGAGAACTGTTTGGAGGTACACCCTGATTCATAAACCAGGCTTCTATGAGCGGATTCGATTCGCAGGCAAAACAACCCTAGCTTTGCGCTGCTGAGTCCTGTTTGTGCCAAATGGGTAAAACATGTCAGGGATGGAAATACTAACCAGCACGATTTTTCTGTTTCCCTCTAGAATGAGAAGATTGTTGGAGCGAGTTCGCAGAGAATCAACAATAAACAAATCAAACCGTTCAGCTCGCAAAGAGGATCCAACATGCGATGAAGTTTTCGTTACAAGTCAAATAGTAATGATAATCTTTTGGATGACCCCAAGATATTGGGCACAACCTGACGCTACTTGGATATTGGGCACAACCTGAGATATTGGGCACAACCTGACGCCACTTGGAGCTTACTCAACAGGCAAAGTGGCAAGCACAGCATGGGAGCAAAGCACGCTCTTTGGGTTGGTCGATAGGAAAACCTACAGGAAGGCTTTGATTTTTTGCCACCAATCAAATGGGTTTCCAGGAGATTTTTGCCGGAATGAGCGATGCTCTGCATACCGCAGCCGAGCAATGCTCTGCATGCCACATCTGAGCCATGCTGTGCATGTCTCGCTCTCATAGCTGGGTTTCTATGCGGCGAGCGCGCCCGGCTAACCTCTGGCCAGCCGCCTGGGGTCCCGGACCCAATCTCTTCCTTCGTCCTCCATACTGACGAGCTGGGTTTGTAGGATCATAATCAAGCTTCCAAGCCTGGGTCGCTTGCGCTGACCCTGGCAGCAGGCGAGTGGTATGTCCTTCCGACACCCCAGTTGCATTGAAATGCACAAAAATGCACTTCCATGCCAAAGCTGCTGCAGAAGCTTCCAAGCCCTCAATCATCGCTTCGCATTCTTGGAGGATCATGTGATTGATAATGGTTGCATGCACCGTCAACGTGACCTGCTTGTAGTCGCCGTTCTCCTGAAGAACCATGACTGGATCCCTGGGTTCATCTTCCCCTCCTGGATGCACACATGATCTTCGATCGCCCATCCGAGGTCATTCTGTCATACAATGTGGGGCCTTCCAGTTCCAAGATGCTTTATACGCAAGCCCAAAATTATATCCACGTCTTGTCCCAGCAAGATTGGAAAGCTACCCCATGAACCCGACTGTCCGTCTCTAAGTCTCTAAGGCAATGACCTTGTTCATGTTGAAATGTCAGAAGCGTATTGTCGGTGATACTCCAAAAGATCTCCTCAGACATATGAGCTATCGCCAAAATGCAAGCATGAAAAAGTGGAATAGTGATCATGCCTTCGTTTTAAAGGACTTCCTTCGTTTTACAGGGTTTTCGCAACATACCAAGGCCTTCGTTTTAAAGGACTTCCTTCGTTTTGCAGGGTTTTAGCCTATATTCCACCTCAATACATCTACTGAGGCCAGGTTTTTTAGTGGTAGCTCATATCCTGATGTACCCCATGTATAGGCGGTGACGCAGTGGCTTCAGACTTTACAAAAGGCACATTATCAAAATTCAGGACCCCTGTTGAAGCTAGACAAGCTCATGGCCTGCTAGGCATTTCTGACCCTGGCTTGAACTAACAATTTGACGTGGACATAACCAATTTTGGGAAATTTTACCAGCTGAAAGAACGGTGGTTCTCCAAATGGTGGTTTCTCAAGCCATAAGGGAACCAAAAAATAGATGGTTTATCATTCTAAATGGTAGATGTAAAGGATGATTTGGCGGGTCCCCTATTTTGAGAAACACCCAAATCAAACCAGCCTTTCTTATCCCAAGATCAACCATCAGGTTTTTCGGACGAACCGCTGCCTGGCTCTGATGTTCTTCTGCCACAACTGCGGGGCCGCTGTGGCACGTGATGACGCTTCAATGGATGCAGTACAACAGGGAGGCCTTACCAATTAATTACCCTATGGTAGTTTGTGACCTGGTTGGAAAGCTTAGGAAAGCATGGCAAAACCATAGGGAACCCGTAGTCAGAATGGAAAATCATCATATTTTCATAGAACACCCTGCGAGACCAGCTATAAATCAAATGGATTGTTCATTGCTATGTTAGATCAGCGGAGGGTACTCTGGGTTCAATGTGGAGAACATCCAGTTTGGATGGTCTGAACCTTGGTTACCTGGCAATAAAAGCCACATATGTGACGCACAAATTGACCGCGGGTATGCATCAATCACACTCACCAATAGTTGGATCTTTGGTTAATGAACGCGAACTCCTATTCGCCAATCAGGCAACTGATAGGAATAACGTTTCCCCTTTTTTCATTTTGACGTTTTCAACTGATACTTTGTAGCCACTTACACCGTCACGTGCTATCACTTACTCACATCCAAAATTTGGATGAGAAAAACCAGGACCCTACCTCGTCCCAGGAGCAGTTGAGCCATGCAAAAAACACTTACAGCATATATTTTCATACGCGCCTTCACCGACGATGGGCTTCTAACACTGTTGATGACACTTAGTCTTTAATGTCCACATGGACAACGGTTGAAATCAAGTGTTCAAGCATCATTGCGTGAAGAATGTGAGTTGTTTAGTCTAGCAGTTCTTTCAGCGATACCAATCCGGATGCTGCGCCCCAATCAGGAAGCCAAATCAATGGATAGTTGAGTCAAACATTAACGGGTGCTTGCCAGAAAAAAATCGACATGGGTAGTGCGAGCATAGGTTCACATTCCAATGAGTCCAGATTCCGCATCACATTGTTGGGTTGTCATCGCCCTTCAACTGACAGGTTATTATCATTGAGCCAGCAAAACGAACCGTTTCCCAGCATGTTCAACCATCCCCTATGCTTGCAGTTGCTTTTTTTTCATAGGTAACCAGCTGGTTTCTACCATTGTTATTTGGGCTTGGTTACCTACCATTTCATGGTAACTGGAAGCATAGGGATCACTCAGCCATAGTTTCACCAGCAAACCTTCGGCACTTGCCTCGCCTCCCACAGCATTTGCTCAGAATTTGAAGGCCTCTTGGGGGAGCTTGTGGAGCCAGGCGCGGGTTCAAAGTTGGCAACGTAACCATGGTGGAACATGGAGTGAGCAGCTGCCTACATCTGATGGATCATAAGGGCTAATAACAACAATGATATATAATGATAATACATAGTTCATGATGCTTGACATTGATGATAAACTTGGTGAATGTCAATCCTTAATGATGTAATTACCATGTTTAACAATAGCTATTCATATCTATTCATCATCAAAACTGTCCAAGGAAGTCAGCATCACCATTCCCATGTTGCCCTCGCATCCACTCGGGAGTCACAGCGGGAATCACAATGGAGCGTCCCTGGGCTCGTCGTCGCGCCTCGCGCCAGCGTGGAATGCCAAAAGGCGATGCCCAGAAGCAGAGCTGCGATCAACCAGAAAGGGTTCTCTGAGATCACGTCTCCTGACATGGCAACGACTGGTGGCTGTTGGTCAATATTTATCAACCAACTAATGGGGGATAAGTTCACCAAGAAAACGAAAGGGAAAACAATGGTTAATGATAGGGGAACCAGGGGTACGGGGTGAACTGACCCACAGTCACATGGCAACGACCGGTGGATGTGCGCCCAGGGGGAGTTTTACTGGGATAGTGAAGACATGGCTATAAACTTCAGGTGCCTTGATGATCAGTTGATGGTTGATGATTGACGTTATTCTTCATGGTTTTTGGTGGTGACAAGAGTGAATATAAATCAAGTCGATATCATCAGTTGGAAATGAATGCCTCCACATACCCTACAATTCTTGCCGCTTCCCTGCTGGACCAGGCTTTCCAAAGCAAGCTTTGTAACATTGTAGCATGGGGTGGCTCCTGGCATGACGATACTAGTTAGCCCATCATGCCCTATCATTCGTTCTCCAGTAGCTGGTTTGTTTTGTGGCCTCTGAATTTCGCTCACAAAACGATAACAATCCTGTCTGCCGTTACTCTGTTGAACCAATGCCGTTGTTGTCACAAGTCATAACTGCCCTTTAAACTTTGCTGGGACAGTCCGACAAGCCACAAATCATTTACCGCAAGGTGGGCAGGTTGACAACATGAATGATCATGTCCACAGGTGCTGGAACCTGACTTGGCCACTGCTTATCACCGCCAGCTATGTTCAATTTCTATAGAGCTTTGGCTTTGCCTGTGCATTTTTTGGGTTCAACAGCTGATTACCAGTACTGGACACCAAGGGGTGGGCCCAGCCATGGATCGATGCGGTCACTTCCGTCACTTCCGCTGGTGATTTCTACCACTGGAGTGAACCAAGAAGCCCCCCAGGGCCATCACTGCCTTGGGCCCACCCTTGGTCGATCTTTCAGGTTCATGAAGTAGAAACACCAACATTCATGATGACATCCGGGTTAGCTCACCCACCAAAAACACTCCGGGTCAGTTCCGGCCACGCTGTGCACCAATCCAATGAATGACCAACTACTACTAACTCCCCCTTGCTGTGAACCAATCCACTACATGACCACCTACATCCACTCGTCCACCGAGAATACTTCATCCGACCCAGCTGGTGGGACCAAATCGCTTGCGACGACCCTGGCCCCTACCGCCCCACAGCTGCCACCACCAGTGGCACCGCTGGAAGCAAAGCCCAGGAGCTCTGCAGAGCGACCACCAACAACGCCACGAAGAGGATCCCTTTGATGATGGCCACCCAGCCCAGGTGTAAGACCTCGCTTGCGCAGCGGGAAACGCCAGCTGAGCCAAGCTGGGGAAACGCCCCAAAGGAACCTGCCCGGTTTGGGGGCTCCGTTTGTTCGGACCTGATCTGCGAAACATCGTCGTTGATCATCAGCATTCCGGTGGATGGTTCAGCGTTCGCAGAGTGAAGTTGATAGCAGTTGATAGCCATATAAACGTCAATCTTTGTCAAAAAACTCGAATGAATGGCTCATGACTGGTATGCTGTGCACAAAGTCACAAGCAGTGCCAGCCATCAGTGGTCGTGAAACGATCACCGTTGATCTGGTCACCAGCTGTGGACTCACCATCCCGAAGTCGTTTTCAGAGAGTCGTCGGATGGTTTCGCAAATGATAGCGGTGAGCTACATTTCCAACCAACAACCATAATTCTGAGTCAAGGATCAGTGATGATTCTGGCATCTACACAGTTTTTAGGCCTGTTTGATATTGATTTCAACTCATGCAGTGTCGAGAAATAACAGATTTCATCAGTTCATATCAGTTCATGTCATCATGTGACTACAATGCAAATATGGTTGAGTCGATACCACGCCATCAATCTTTGGATATATGGTGTTTTTTCGTTGATGGTGGTTCATGTTGGCTATAGACTGGTGGATGATGATGTTGATAATTGATGATGATGATGATGATGATGATAATTGATGATGATGATGATGATGATGATGATTATG
>VSDK01018466.1:443861-465721 GCA_009767595.1 Symbiodinium kawagutii | reverse complement strand
TGATGATGATGATGATGATGATGATGATGATGATGATGATGATGATGATGATGATGATGATTATGGATGATGATTATGGATGATGTTATGGATGATGATGATGATTATGGATGATGTTATGGATGATGATGATTATGGATGATGTTATGGATGATGTTATGGATGATGTTATGGATGATGATGATGATGATGATGATGATGATGATGATGATGATGATGATGATGATGATGATGAATGTACTATCAATCTATACATCGACCATTAACTAATTCATCAGATTCATAATGGTTAATCAATGAATGATCAAATACATCAACCATTCTATACCCATTGTAGTTTACTGATACCATTCAATATACCCATTCATCATCAATAATGATCATTCATGATACATCAACCATTCTATACCCATAATCATTCATCAACCATTCTATACCCATCATCATACATCATTCTATACCCAGTATACATTCTATACCCATGATGAATGTATACTCGCTGCTACTCTGTTCACAACTGGGGATGGCAGCCAGAGCTCACTGAGGCACCCGGCCCCTCCGAACAAGGCACAGAGGTGCGCAGGTGCCAGCGGTGCGTCGTCCTGCACAACGGATGGATGTGGAACTTATCAACGACGCCTGGCAACCATCAGAAAAGTGGTTGATAAGTGAAACCCAAGCGGTTGATGGTTGAACCATCCCTATGAAACATATTAGTCAACCAACCATTTGTTAAGAGTTGCTAGGGAAAATAACAAATAGTTGAATCTACCAACCAGTTAAGTAGTTGGTGGTTATTGATAAGTTATGGTTAAAGAAGTGGTTGCAACCAATAAATCAACATTAGGTGGTTGGTGGTTGCACCACCCCCTTTGAAAAATATGTTTGCCAACCTACCACTTCTTAGTGATGACTACAGGGAAAATAAACAAATTTCAAATCACCGACCAGTGAATCATCATTGAGCATCACGAACCACCATGCACCACGAAAAACCATCGCTGACGATCAACCAACACCATTTCAATTAGCCATCGTGGCTGGGCGATTGCACGTCAGGGCACAACTTGGCAAACTTCTTGGCATCAAAATCTGCCATGACAGGAAAGTCAGCTGATCCGCTGATCTGTTGCAGATTCTTGTGCCAATGTGGTTGGTGATTGTCGTTTGTCTCACAAAATGGTGGTTTCTCACCCCTCCAAAAATGGTTGATTTAGTGGTTGACATGACTAATAAAAAATGATTGGGGGCACGCTGATTTTTAGAAACCACCATGTGGTTGGTTATTGCTCGTTTTCCCACATGATCAGGCACTCTTGATCACAATTGGTGTTTTTTTTTATCATGAGGGTATCCCCAATCATCCAACACTATATAATTGATTTTTCAAAATTCACCAATCAGTTTCGGGAGGTTCCCTATTTTGAGAAACCACCAGTTGACCATTACTGATAATTTTTCCGTACGGTTTTTGCTCATGAACCATTCCTTGCCATCAACTAGCCATGACAATCCCATCACGATAAACCCAAGTTCTACGAGCCATCACTGGCCATCAATTAGCCATCACTGGCCATGAAGTAGTCATCAGCTATCCGTGAACAACCAATGAATCTTGGGTAGCTGATGACCTTGGAGTAGTAAATGAATTGAGTAGCTAATTGAGTAGTAAATCTACCAGGTAGCTAATAATGAATGCCAACCTTGGAGTAGTAAACCCCGGTTGGTTGGTAGGAGGTTTCCCCCAATAACATCCTGGTTTCCGATCAAAATGGTATCCCCCACAAATTGATGAACCTATGGCATTTACCAGTCCGGGGTTAACATTAGCCAACTATGAAATAACTATTTTTCAACAGCCATTTTGAACCATCAGTTAACCATCCGTCAACCAAAACTACCTACCAAAAAAACATTAAATCACCATGATTAGCCACCAAACAACATTATTTGTCGTTTATTGGCTTGCCAATCAAGTCTTATCAACGATTGATCACCTACTCATCAACCTAGTACACCGATTCATCGGCCTGCTCATCAAGCATTCAAAAGCACTATGATGAACCCCACCGTTGATTTAATGCCATCAATGGTCAATGGGCCCCTCTCCAGCGGGCGTCTGTGACGGGTGCCTCCTCCACAGCAGTGCTCCCAGCTTCCACGTCGCCGGACACGGCCATGTCGTCATCAACGTCGTTGGGCTCGTCCAAATGGAGCTAGCGAACCGGAACGCCGGACAGGTTGTGTTGATGATCAGGTCATGGTTCGTTCAGGGCTAGCATTCCCTAGCCTTCCAGTTACCTGTCTGGTAGGTAACCAACCCTAAAAAACAATGGTAGAACCCAGCTGGTTACCTACTATAGAGGTAACTGGAAGGCTAGGGATTGAGTAATGATGAAATCAATGATGAGTGAGCGCATCATGGCGAATTAGCTCTTAAGTTGCTCCATGGTTCACAAGTGGTCAGTCCAATCGAACAAACAATTTCTTGACGATGGTTGGACTTTCACCGCTAAACTATTAGTGGATCACAATTGATTAGTGACTACTGAAAGTGACCGATAGTGTTCGTTCGTACCGGCTATTATGAACCATCATTCAGCATGACTGTAGCTAAAACCACTTTTAAAACTGGCTAAATGACCAAACTGACGGTTCCAAACGACCACAAACCGCCATGAATCACACTTCGACATCATTGACTGTCAGTAACCAGCATTAATAGAGTAGAAACCGTCACCACTATTTGACCATGATTAATGATTAAATTAATGATAAACCTGGGTTACTACAAGCCATCATAAAAATCACTGGAGGTTTCTAGCAAGTAGTTAGTTTCTCAAATTAGGATACCCCTAAAATCATCCAATAATAACAATTTCTAGCAATAATCCAACCAAATCTTCGGGGTTCCTTATGCCTTGAGAAACCACCAGCCATCATTACATCCCAACCAATCATCGCTATCAACCTGAAAGCCCCGGCCAAGTTCGGACCTCAAAGGGCGACTCTTCCCGTTCTCGGTCTCTCCGAATCGACTTCCAAGCAGCCACCCTGGGCTGAAGAATTTCATGGGTGAACACCTGGTGAAGCACTGCCCATCTCACCACGATCTCCCGGGTGGCTGAAAAAAACCCGTCATGAAAAATATGCGCAAGTCAACCAACCAACGATTTGGTAATAAGACAAGGTGGGCCCCGTTCAGCAGGTATAGCCGTTGGGTTGTGACCCCTGTAACTGGTAGTTTACCCTAGTTAAGTCACTTATGAACCAAGTTATAAATGGTTGGGGGCCCACCTTGTAGAAACAATAAATATGCTCGAAAGAGGCAAACCGGTGATGAACATGAAATCTACTGGTTGCACAACCACTTCACTGTCTGCAAGTCCGCAGCATCCATCAAACCAAGGGGTGTTTCATGCTTCAACAAAATCCTCAACGCGATGCCCTCACAGTCAATGGGTCCAGGCTCAACTTTACAAAGTCTTGTTTGTCCGCAGCAGATCAGCCACCTATGACTACTATGTGCTGCGATCGATAGATCAGCCTGAACTGTGAACGCAATCAACAACTGTTGGCTGATGTTAACAGATATCAACGATTTCTACAAGCTGCTTCACCTTCACTGACCTTTCACCAGCTCAATTTGAAGATCATCAACTAGGTACAATGATACAACCATCATCAACCAATCCGAACATCTTACCACCTCATTAACAATGACATGGACCAACATCTTACCATCATCAACATTCCCAGCATCGTTTACCACCATAGGAGAAATTGAATTGCAGTAACCCTCATTACCCTTCAACAATCCATCTCCAACATCTACTATCCATCACCATCAGCCCTGATATCTCGTCGACGTTCATTCACATCAATCAACCAAAAATCTGCCACCATTAACCATGATAAAACACTTGTCCATGATGCCTAAGATCTGTTCTGTCTTCATCAACCTTCCATAACCTTTCTGAGCTATCATGAACCACACAGTTATTAACCATCATTCATTTTTTCTTGTTTTAAATGCTTCTTAACCATCAAACACCAAAATCACGCAAATGTGTCAATCATCCTACATCAACTCTTCATTATCATAACGAATGGTAACCCCAGCTCCAAGCGATGAGTCATGCATTGCCATGGAGCTTGGCCACCACATCACTGCAAAGCCATGCCACAAACCTGGGTGGTGACCACTTTTCGCGTCATGTCACCCTGCACAGAAAGCACCGATCTGCTGGGTTGATCACTGCAAATGCTTGTTTGAGATATTTTGAGATGCTCGTTTTGAAATGTTTCACCCTCCAGGTAACATTGTCGTGGGTGTTGAAACCAATTTTGAATCATGTGCAAATCATTGACCCTAGACCGCGACGAATTCATATTCACCATCCGTTAGTCGAAAATCCAGCCATCATCAACCAATCATCTGCTAAGCATTTGATGATCTATGATTCATGGCGTCATGACCCAGTGTTAGCCAATCATCGAATGAGAAACAGACTAACCATCAACCATCGACTGTCTTAGGGAATCATTAATCAACCACTGACCACTCATTGATAAACCATAGACCCCCAATGACCAATCATTAATTAGCCAATATTAGTCGTGATTAAATTATTAAGCGTGCTGTCAACTCATTCCAAGCAGTATCTGCCAATCTTTCACCAACAATTTGTCATTCACCATTATGAACCATTAGCCAACCACTCACCAACCATAGAAGGTGGTGCCCCCGAGATAGCTAAGTCAGATTGGTTCACTAGGACACCTACCAGGCAAATGGTAGATATAACTAGCTTGTTAAATTGCGACTCTCAACCAGATTATAATCCTTGCAAGCTAAGATTCATAGTTGAACCATATAATAAAGAGTCATTAATTATCAAATATAGTTGATACATGTTGACCAATGCTTCTCACTACTTCATGAGTCACCATCTTTAAACATCATTCACCACTGACCAACCACTAACCCACTATTAGTGTTGGTCATTGTCCCCCATACTTGGTTAAACCAACCATTTATAACAACTAACCAACCACTAAGCAACCCTTAACCAACCACTAACCCATCTCAACCAACCATTAACCCACCTAAACCAACCACCAGCCATCAACCCCTCACCAACCACTATCCATTGTCCACCAACGATACCGAGTCACAGCAGCACAACGTGCAGCACCGCGATGGAACAGGCCGTTGCGAAGAGCGTTGAGAGCCCTCGAACGACGTCCTCGACGCGATGCGGGGATGATTGGATAACCAACGAGCAAATCACTTGGTTAGCAAGGTGAGTTTGGCTAAAAGGTGGGCCCCTAAACAGCTATAGCCGTTGGGTTATAACCCGTGCAACTGGTAGTTTACCCTAGTTAAGTCACTTATAAGCCAAGTTATAAATGGTTGGGGGCCCACCTTGTACCTTATAAGGACTATGGAAATATCCCAGGGAACTAACATGAACAAACTGAAACTGAACGTGATTAGTTTGTAGAGCTTTTTAGTATGGTAACATCTTAGGGAATTAACCCCAGCTGCACATCCAGCCAGTTGTGACGATTGCCAAGTATCACTGTCAAAAGATTTGGTGGTTCTTCAAAAAAAGTAGGAAACCTGAAATCGAATGTATATATGTAAATATAAAAAGAATATGTATATATATATATTTAAAGATATTTAAATATATAGCAATAAACCGACCATTTTTTGGGGTCCTCGATTTTGAGAAAACCCCCCTTGCTTCCAGGCAAATCTCCAGGACAGTAATGGCTTGCCATCATTGATAGCGGCCTGCAGCATTTTTCCTGTCGAAACAGGGCCGATTCATCTGAAAAAAGTAGCATATGCATGGCAAATATATGGCACATCTAGTATCACCAAACTTGTATATGCTTCAGGCTGTTTGGCTGGGCTCACCATGAAATCCCTCTTGGGGTGCTGTCATTGGTGACAACTCTCATCGGCCATGATTTTTCAGCACCATTAATCATCATTAGCCATCCATGAACCATCACTAGCTAAATGATCAAGCATTGAAGCTTCATCAATCCTCATTGACCCATCATCATTCATCCATGATCAAAACTTTCTTTTCACGCAAAACTCCAGCTCCGACTTCTTCAACGAGTTTCCAGCTTCGCAAAGGGAGGGATACACGCCACCAAGGGAATCCTGGGCTGGGTGCAGCTCCTGTGGTGAAGCTCAGCCCTGCTTCATTGATGAATGGTGCTGCGAATGAACTCAACCATTCATCACCTTAAGCAGTGAGTGTTCACTCTGAACTGCGAACTCAATCACCTGAAGCAGTGAGTGTTCGCGAAAATGGTGCTTCAAGGCCGCGAAAGTAGGCAGCCTAAGACGGCATGGGAATCACCAACGGCTTCGCAACGGACCCATGGACAACATCATCGGGCTGGTGGTTGCTTGGTAACATGCTTAGAGCACTAAAAGGCTAACAGTATAGTTTAGATTAGTTTAGTAGATTAGTCATGATGTTGGTTTACTAGTTAAGTCTGTCCCAAAAAATGCTCAAATCCTACGGCTGGACCTTCCTGGGAACAGCCACGACCCAACATTTCTTGCATGGCAACGTGCCCTTTTGCCAGGTGTCACATCCAGCGAGCCATACAACACCAGCTGCACCTGGGACCCGGGCCTTAACCCTAGGTGGGAAGCCGGCAGGAATGGTGGGCTTGACCCAAGGTGGTGGTGAAGAAGGGTGTTGTGCATGGATGTCTGGTTGGTGGTTGAACCACCCCTATGAAAAATATGCTTGTCAACCAACCATTTGTTCATAAATACAAGTGAAAATAAAACATGTGAATCAAACCACCAGCCAGTGTTGATGTTGAACTACCATAGCTGGTGAACCGCCACTCCTGGCAGCTTCTGGCTTCGCCCCCGTGTAAAAAGGCCAGAACGGGATACCCCTAGCTCCTTAGCTCCCTCCCAACCACCAGTCAGTTGATGATGGTGATTGCTGGTGGATGTAACTCCGAGGCAGCTGTGATGATGTTGAAAGCTGTTGTCCCTTCTGCAGGCATGGTCAATCAGCCGTTGCTATTGAAGTGAGCGTTGAACCCCTGATTAAGCCATCCAACCTCTGGGTCCACAAGTGGTGTGCTTCATTGCTCTGAGCTATCCAGGAACCATCCGAATTCCTGTGACTCAGGGAAGCCCACACATGGGAAAAAACAAAGCCCGAGCAAAGAACACATGGTTTAGGAGAAACCACCAATGCTACTATCCAATTTGGTAATCATTTCCAATGGTGCTGATGACTATAACCAATATCATTACCATTGCTTTAATGGAAAACACTGCCGTTGTCCAATGGCATTCTCACAATCATTATTTGCATCACATTTCAGTGGCAAAACTGCCTTTCCAACAGGACACCGTTGTCATTCTGGTCTAGAAACATTGTCACATCATAAATGGATTGGGCATAATCATACGTAGTCATGGTTGTCTAGTTGGTGTTTGAACCACCCCTATGAAAAATATGCTCGTCAAACAACCAACCATTTGTTAATACTGAGGAAAATAAAACATGCCAATCAAACCATTGACCAGCCTATATATGAACCCCTGTCCTGTTATTCACCAATAATTACTTCATGCCAACGTCCTAATCCCATGATTTCAAGGGTATAAACAATTGGTTGTGTATTGTTTGCTTTCCCCTGATATCGCCAATAAACCCTGCCAAACGCCTAGCACTGCCAGACTTGTTCGTGCGCAGTGCGCCCCAAATGATTTATTCCACAACAGAAATGTGGTGTTTCCCAACAATCATGTGGTGGTTTTTTAAGCCATGGGGGACCCTAAAAATGGATGGTTTATTTATGGTTATTACTTTATTACTTACTCTGAATGATTTATGTAGGTTGATGCAGGGGTACCCCCATTTTGAGAAAACACATTTGGTAAACCAGCAGCTGAAAATAACATTGGCCATGGGAATACCCTCGATCCACGTGGTGGCAAGACACTGCAAGATCTAACCACCATCTGCACGAACTACCTCAGAAACACTTAGTGGCGACCAAAAAAATTGGTATGGCACCAGAAAAGAGGAGACATGTTGATTGATGTGAGCATGTTTGTGTCAATTGCATTATCAAAAAACCTCTACATCATGCATGAACAACCAGTCATACAAATGTATACATGCACATACGTATATGATTGCGAAAAAAATATGGGCGTGTCAATAATCTTCCATGGGTCCAAAACCGAATTCTGTTGCAGCTCTGTCAAACAACCAGCTGACAATACCTGACACCAAGGGAACACTTTCAAACCACACTATATTTTACAAAACATGGATCCGTTGGTTGGAATGATTCCAACAAAAAGAACAAACACATCACCTCATTCCAACCTAATTACCTCATGGTTTCAACCAACAAACCTATGGAATTTGCAGAACATGTTGGTCATTGGTCTTGCTGCCTGGTTTACGGCCGTTCCCGTGCTGGTTTGCAAGCCCCCACATGCCACCCAAGAGAACGGGTGAACCCTGCTCACATGGGGTTACAAACACCAGCTTTTCAGAATCCAGTAATACATCACTTTATTGAAGCTTTGAGTCGCCATAGTGTCTGATAATCTGATACATGGCAGTGGGTCAAAACCCTGTACCCCTGGTTCCCCATCATTAACCATTGGTTTCCCTTTAAAATGGTTGGTTATTATACCCCATTACTGGTTGGTTAATATTGACCCATAGCCACATGTATATAGAAAATAAATCTGAATAAAACACTGAGCGAGTCATGATCTAAGGCTGCACCTGCCCTGCGCCAACTTGGATTCGCACAGAAAGGGTTGAGATTCCGCGAGGGGTCAGGATCTATTTCAACACGGAAGGAGTTTTTCGGTAGGTTTGTAAGTTTCGAACGCTGAGTCGCCGGTTGATCTTGGTGAGCTATCACATTGATTTCAATTAACCATCATTCATCATTGTTGGGATGATAATAGTGTCTGATGTTTTGATCACTGTTTGACGGTTTAAGAGGTTCTGGTTTTGCACTTGTTAACCATCAATAAGTTGTCTACCCATCGATAACCCATTTTAACCATCAATAACAACAAATTGTACATAATAAATCCTCATATTTACCTATATAAACTCCTAACCTATTGTTAACCATCAATAACCATCATCACAACCTCCTTCTCCCATGATTCGCTCTCCAGGTGGCTATGTTTCCAGCGCCCACTCCGAGCCAAGCTTTGGGCTGCAGTGGGTTCCTCAACCCGGCCGGTGGCCACGGGGATGACAGGGGATTCCTAGACTTTGATGATGGTGGTGATTGCATGAATGATTTTAGGTGGCTTCAGTTGTTCCCTTGCTGAAGCTCTAAATTTTTGTGGGGATATGAGATTCATCTGATCCCAAAATCACAACAAGAATCTAATTTAGTGGGTGGATTCGCCGCACAAATTCTTAGTGCTCAATGACTTGATCCATGGTTAAATCTGGTCAATGATGATTGATCACAAATGCGTATGGATGATACACGTTGATGCTCAGCAGATGAGATGGTAAGGTTTGCGGGGAACAGATGGGGAACAAATTGAAGGCCCTTCAGCTATGAAGGCCGCATGGTTGGATCCCAAATGCTTGTTGTTACTAACCATGGTCACAGAGGTTAGTTCAGCCACCAAGGCGAGGGCAGGCCCATGGTCATATCCCCAGCTGCAATCCCAGCAAGACATTTATGTTGTGAACCACTGAACTATGTGCGGCACCGGCTTCTTGCCATCATCGGCTGTGATCAATTCATGGGAGATCCATATTGGTTGCCCCCAATTCAACCAGCACGGCAGCTGGTGATCTACCATCAAAAATGCCGGCGACATGACTACTGGATCCTCATCTGTCAGCAAAAATAAACCATCGCGAACCACCAGTTCACCACCATCTAACCACCAATGGCCCCTACCATCATTCACCCTCATCAGCTATTAACAACCATTTCCCAACCATCATTTCCTATCACATCATCCCTTATAGGGCAGTGGGTCAAAACCCTGTACCCCTGGTTCCCCTACTATCAACCATTGTTTTCCCATTATTGTTGGTGGAAATCCCCCATGAAATTGGTTGGTTAATAGTGACCCATAGCCATAAATAGCTGGTCTATCCCCTATAGTTGCTAGTTATTATCCCCTATCATTAACCATTAACCAGCTAGAAATCACCATTGGTTGGTTGGTTAAAGCCTTGACCCATAGCCATAGAACAAACCCTGTAGGAACCCCTGTACTGACCATGATGAAACACAGTCGACCCAGTCCCAGCTCCGGCACCTCGCTCGAACTTTGCATCTCTTTGGATGCATAGCCTCACGCTGGAAGGATGTCCACGTTGGATGCACCACAAGGAATGGAGAATTGAGGAGGGGTACTATTTGGATAATGATTATTGCCAATTATTACTAGTAGAAACCAATTATGATTACTATACAAATTGATAATTCAAGTGGAAAGTGGAGTGGAGCTCACACATTTAAAGGTACAAAAATTGATAATGATTACTGCTTGGATAATAACGATTGACAATTATTGTCCCATTTTTTTCACTATCAACAAGTACCATGACCATTGTTACTGCTGAATTACTACTGACAATTGTTAATTGCCAATGATCATTGTTGATCGCAACATTGACATAAAATGAGTCGACCATGGTCGGGAAGGAGAGACCGTTGGTTAGGTGTTGATCAATCCCAGATTGCAAGTGGATGATCAAATGGCCAATTGATCCTAATTAAGCATCACACTGAAATGATGTGGCTTAGATGTGACAAACAACCCAATATACGTTTTAGTACCTACATGGTTCAGTAGCATGTGTTTGTGCGCGCTTAATATGTGCTATGTCTATACTGGATGTTGGTCCATTCGTTGACTTGGGATTTTTCGACATAACGCCAAGCCACATGTTTGCATAAACACATATCTGGTTAGTTGCTATAACTCGTCCAAACTAAATGCTAGTCAATCAAACAACCACCCCAACTCTAGGGGAAAATGCGAATTCCAATCAAACCACAACGCAGTTTTCAAACTATTATCAACCACCATGAAGCATCATTTAGACTCATTTAGGATCTAGTGTTGCTTGCCTGCCCACATTTTTTGAGAGCTTGTCACTGTGGTCGTGCGGTTGTTTCTCGATTTGCAAGATGGGAATTCATGAGAGAGTGGGGTTATGAAAGTAACAATTTTGCAGTGTTTGACCTTATTTGGACATGATTGGATTCTGAAATATTGCAATTTCATGGACTATTGAATTAGTATCACTGGTAGTTCATGTTTCAGTGACATAGGAATCAGAGCTACAGTAGGCAGCTATGTGCGAGTGTTCAATGCGAACCAATAGAATAGCTATATACTGGGTGAGTTATATTTATCTAGTGCTATTTACTAATCAATGATAAATATCAAGCAAAATTAATAGCATCCAATTGGTATATACCTCTGAGTTACATGTAAATACATATGGCTGCGGGTCAAAACCCTGTACCCCTGCTTCCCCTATCATGGGCCATTGTTTTCCTCACCGTTGGTTGGTCACCATCCCCATCACTGGTTGGTTAATATTGACCCATAGCCATAGCTGCTGGCCAAAATATCAAGAGATAATGAAACTGCAAGGTGGCAAGCTGCTGAATGCGTCGACAGCCTCAAGTGGCTAGACGCGCCTGTGACGATGCCTGTGCTCACCGGCTCCGGGCGGGTCTTCCGCCTGCTTGCTGCCGACTGGGCTGTTCTCGAGCACAGGCACATGATCCTCAAACATGGCCAGCAACAGCCCCCCTCCGTGCGCTGGGAAAGACCAAAGATTTCCTGTTCTGTGCTCAATCAGAGGAATCCTTCAAAGGCTTCACAGGCTTCAAACTGGCCTTGATTCTTTGATACTCATGCACGGATATGCGCACCAAAGACAGAATTCCAGCCTCGGTATGGATGCCAAAGTGTGGAAAAACCACGTGCCAACCAGGTCAGCTCTTGTCGCTGCCCAGTTGCCCAGTGCGGTTGCGGATTTGCAACATCCTGTGCACCTCATCTGGGGCTAAGCATTGACATGTCCAAATAGAACTCCGAGCTTTTGCCAGTCCTTTCGGCTTGCAAACTCCAAAATCTCCTCCATCGTCTCACCTTCAAAGCGCTTTGCAATAGAAACCCCATCAAACCAAGAAATGAACCTGCCCACACATCGAATACCCGCCGGAAGTTTCACATGGCAATGGAAAATCCACCATTTATACATGGTTTCCCAGAGTTAAACGACCATGTTAAACTGGTGATTTTCCGTCGCCAGGTAAGTTGACCAGAGGGTACTTGGATGTGCACCCCCACGGCTCGTAAGTGGTCACTGACCATGGTTTCTAGGGGTTAGTTCGGCTACCTTATAGGGCGTAACTAACCATGGTTATAGCCCCAGGTGCACATCCAAGTAACAACTCTGAAAGTCTAAAACCACGACCATTTCCAGCTGGTTTCCCAGGGTGAAACTAGTGATTTTCCATTGCCAGGTAAGTTGACCAGAGGGTAACAACTCTGAAACTCCGAAACCACGACCACGACCATCCACCCGCCAGCCGCCTGTAAGGACCTGTCGATAGGTCTGGAAGGTCTGAAGTTGCCAGGTGTCCTGCGGCTTCGAATCATCCCAACGCTGGAGCTTCACAGCCATATGGCGAGCTGGGTCAAGCAGTTAACCAACCAACCAATGGTGATTTCTAGCTGGTTAGTGGCTAGTAGTAGGGGATAGCCAGCAATAGTAGTGGATATATGATATATGGCTATGGGTCAAGCAGTTAACCAACCAACTAATGGAGGATGATAACCAACAAAACTATAAGGAAAACGAGCTGGTTAATGATAGGGGAACCAGAGGTACGGGGTGAACTGACCCACAGCCATATGTTGTACTAATAGGGTAATCACCACCACATAGGGGGGTAATAATCAACAAAATTATGGGGGATATTAACCAACTATGTGACAGTTCTCGTGCCATAGTGGTACCCCCAAATCATCCTATTTCAACCATTCATACATACAAATAAACCAACCATTTTAGACCATTTCAGGGGTTCCTCATTTTGAATGCTACCAACTATTAACTGGAACACACACCAGTTGATCTGGTTGAACATCGACTATCGAAGAACCACAAAGTTGGATCTACAGTCATCCTGGGGTAGATGCTGAAGATCAGTTCTTGGAACATCCCCAACAGGTATATATCCCTATGCTTCCAGTTACCATCATAATAGGTAACCAACCCCAAATAAGAATGGTAGAAACCAGCTGGTTACCCACTATAGTGGCAACTGGAAGCATAGGGTATGGTTTAAATGTTGTAATTTGTCTATCTGTAATGTTTAAAATGTGTATTCCATCTGCTTTTTGGTGGTTATCTATTGTAGCATCAGTATCACCATCGTGCCGTAGGGATTGTGAGAATCATCTTGGGCAGGTCTGTATTGATGGGGAAATAATGCCAGCTGGTCTTGCCAGTTTGAGGAATAATTCATGTCAAAACATCCAACCAAACCGAATATCGCTGCGATGTCAACAACTACTTGCACAAAAAGTTTGGTATCTGTTGGGGATCTCTGCTTGAAACCCCATCTTCGATCTGCAAAGGATTGCTTAAAGGTCCATCAAGAACTAACATTAATGGATCCTTTAGAATCCCATCGAGTTGGCCTCCAAAACATGGGGAGTCGTACCAGCCGTATGTCATGGTTTGACCACCAACCACTTGGGACCGCGTCGCCATGCGTCGCCCGTCCTCCACCAACCACAAGACGCAGCGTAACAACTCGGCCGACAGCTGAATCAACAGCCAACAACGAGTCAAAACCTGACAAGGCTCAAGCCACAGCGGCTGGGTGACACCAAGGATGACTTGGTTTGACTGAACTTGGAGGGACCGACAAGGTGCAGCCCCCAACAAGCTGTAAGATAGATTCCAACTAGGATAACTATATACCAATTTTACCGCTTTTACCGCTGGATAAACTTGGACGACCTTGGGTGGACCACGCTTCTTCACAGGATAACTACCAGTTCTGTAGATATAACTATACTTAACTGGCTTGTGAACCAACTTGCAACTGCTGGGTGCCCACCTTATACCATGAAAAACGGGTGGGCTGCAACAAGTTGAGCGTTTCCTTCATGGTGACGCAAACTGAGGGATACCTGCTGACTTTCGCAGCGAAACTCCTTCCCCTTTAGTAGGGGCTTTTTCGTAGTTTGATCAGTCCAAAGATGCATCACGCTGCGATTGACCTATGAGGAACCACGAACAAACCACTATATTAACCATTGCAAATTGTAAATCCCATAGTTCATTGGATATTCATTCCAGGCAACCAAAAAACAAGGTAAGTATGGCCGCAGCCACAACCAGGAAAATTTGTGAAGCCTTAGCTCCGCAGGATTCTCCAAGCATTAGCTCCACTTCTTTGTCAGCTTTCCATGGTTTGCCCCGAAGTTCGCTATGATTTTCCATGATTTTCCACGAAGTGTTCCAAGTTTCCCATGATTTTCCAGTGAGTTTCCCGAGCTCCCAATGATTGTCCCATGATTTTCCAATGATTTTCCAAAGTTTCTCAATGATCGTCCAATGATTTTCCAATGATTTCCTCAAGTATCCCAAGGTTTGCCCATGGTTTCCCAAGGTTTACCGCCAATGATTCCGGATACTCCAGCCGCTTAACCAGCTCTAGCTAGCCATTACCCATCTGATGATCTGACAAACTTACCATCATCTATGGGAGATTGCTTACTAGTTGGTGGTTTGAACCCCTATGAAAAATATTAGTGAACCAACCAGTTGTTAATGAATACTAGGGAAAAGAAATGTTTGAAACCACCAGCCAGATTATGTTGACTACATTGGTTGATGACAAGTAGGTACGATATTTGTGACTTATCACCAATCTCATGGGAGAGTCCAATATTGGGCGATTCAATATGTTGACATAGCTAAAATTTGATATGAACCATCTCATTTTCTCGTTATCTTGTAATGGGAGATCCATATGGCTGTGGGTTGCCTGTATGCCTGGCTGTTCAGCTCCCCAGAATGACCGGTACAACTGTCGGCAGGTGACCTACTCATTGTTTGCATGGCTGGATGTGACTCAGCCTCCTCTTCCTTGGAACATGGCTGGTGTAGTAAGATGGATCTCCTATTGCTATGAGGCCGCGCCAAATTGAGCTGCTCAGCAACTATGAGTCCGGTTTCATACCATGATGTACTCAACAGTTAATGGAACCAAATAGTTTCTCCAATTGCCAATGCTATGGTGTCGTGTCACTTATGTTGTTCCTCACAAGTGGAGCACACTCGAACATCTACAGACAGTATCACAGTGCGCAAGCATGTTTTGCAAATTTGACTGCTTCATGTATTTAAGTAGTTTCACTATTGCTGAGTAACAACCAGCATATCTACCCTGTTTAAAAAGTTCATCCTTGCCTTCCACAACTAAATCACGTTTCCACACTTAAACTGCGTCATGATTTGTTTCATGGCCAATACATTCCCAACGCTTGCGTCAAGCTTAATCAAATCCATAGCCAGCAAATGAACTTACTGCAGTAGCCAATATAAGTGTTTCTCAAACTACTAGGTAATCATCCTTCATATCAATCATTTAAAGAACTAAACCATTTTCTGGGTCCCCTATGGCTTGAGAAACCACCAAATATAACGAGCAGCCTAGGGTCTAAGTACTATTGAATGGCCAGGGAAGCTCAGGGGACCCACCATTTCTGCCAAAGCAACTGCCAGGTAGAAGCCCAGCGACACGCGGCTGGTGTCCTCAGCATGCGGTAGGACAGGGACATGGTTGCGTACCTGTCATGGTGGTCGAACGCAATCGGCATCATCATCATTATTATTATCATCATCATCATCATCATCAGCAGCAGCAGCAGCATCACCGCCATCATCATCAGTGCCATCATCATTGCCATCACATGTTGATAACCAGCTACATATCGATATTTCTCTGGGCATGATCCAGACGGTGCCCTTGGCACAAGCTACACGAACTCCGCTAAGCATCATGGTTGCAAGGAAACTCCATGCTGGGATCGGTACAGAAGTGGACACAAACGGTGGTTCCCCCAAGATGAATTCACCCTTCATTAGCCACCCAAGAAAACTCATTTTCAGGATGATGCAAACAAATCAATTGGGCATTGAGTTAGGCCCAATGGGTCGCGTTGCTGATGACAAGAAACACTTCCACCCAAAGGTGGATTTTGTTTCATTAAAAGTGTCTTGAAGTGGAACATCTCCCACCCAAAGATTGGTTCGATGGTTCTTTCATGACTGCAGAGTCGCTTCTTCTCCATGAAAAGCAACGCACCAAACCAACCAAACCAACTTCAAGCGCCACCAAGGAGCAAAGCTGCCAGTGTTGCTGTTTCTAACTTCCTGGAACCAACCTGAACACGGGATACCCCCAGCGGACAGGACAAGGTGGTTGCAGAAGCTGGTAATTTGAATGATATTGTTGATGGAGGAAATCCTGCACCAGCTGGTTGGTTGTTTACCCCATTATTTATAGGGTTTAATCATCCCAGGTGGTGCGGGATTTCCTCCATCAACAGTAGTACTACTGATATTTCACAGTTTGTGCGAGATGTTTTATAAGCCGGGGAAATTGATCATGAAATGATCATGTGTTGGCCATTAGCACACTTGTGGCGGCCACGTTGAGCTACTCTCCCTATCCAAAACCTGAAAAAAGAGTGTGGTTAGCAGCTATTACCTCTTCATAAACCACATAGGTTCTGAATTCAGTTTTGAAATGCCAGTTTGGATATGAACAATGTATACATACCTAAAAAAATATACCAATTTCACACATCTCAGACACTCTTTAATATATTGTATATAAACATATAAACATAAATATGAAAAAACAATCCGTCAATCAATCAATCAACCAATCAATCAATCAATCAATCAATCAATTTATCTCAATTAAACATCTATACGCAACACAACACATATGCAAATATACATCTATATCTACATATACCAGTATATATATATACACACATATACTCATACGCATAGATCTATCTGACTGTACCTAAATCTATATATATATATACATACATATATGTATAATCATTCATTTACATTCATTTACAAGGAGACATGTTGGGTAAACATGTCCCAATTAGATGGGTTCCATCCAATGGATTGTACATTTCTTTAAAAATACATTCATTTACACCCAATTCTACATATCCCATAAGTTGCGTTCCATCCCAGCTTCGCGAAATCGCTCAATCGCTCGAGGAGCTAATGAACCAGGCCAGGATCAAGTTGCCACTGAGCGTCCTTGGCAGCGCGCCAGGATAGCCAGTGGATGTCATCTTCCATCGGTTAACCTTGGTTGACAATAATGGTTCATAATGGAAGATAATGGTTAAGAATGGTTGACAATAATCGTTAATAATGGTTAATACCATCTTAGCCAGGATAACCAGTAATGGTTAATAATGGTTGACAATAATGGTAGATTCATAGTTGATGCTTGTTGATAGTGATAATTAATCAAAATTTCAACAGTTAATGGTTGTCATTAACTATTAAACTAATGGTTAACTATTAATAACGGTCGACTGGATATAACCAACAGTCAGAGTAGATTCAACCGCGCTGGTGGTGATGATCTTCCAGTAGCTGGAAGAAGGATGATCAGTGACCAATTGGAAAACCTCGCAACCAATTCACATCTAAATGCTGAAGGATGGGAGGGCCACATTCACCAAGCCACTCCACAACTTTACCAACTGCCTTAGCTTCCGAACCATTCTGCCCCAAATTTCTCAACAGCTGGATCTCCGATCAACCATCGCCATGACTACAACCATATTTGTGAATTCTGAACCAGCAACAGTAGCCATCAACACAAATCGTCATAGTTCATCATACCAGTCATGATGAATCAAGCATCATCATCCAATATGGCTGTGGGTCAGTTCACCCGGCTAGTCCCCCTGGTTCCCCATCATTAACCAGCTCGTTTTCCCTATAGTTTGTTGGTTATTAACCACCATTATTGGTTGCTTCACTGCTTGACCCAGCTCGCCATATCAATCAACCCAACAACACTCTCTCACCGGATGATCTGCGACAAGCCTGCCTGGCGCGCTTGGAAAACGAACGCCTGAGCGTCAAAATGCTGAGAGCCGCAGCGAAGAAAACGTAGCTGTGATAAGCAGCCAGCAGGCTGAAGGCTAACGACTTCCTCGCCACCGCTGCCAGTCTTTGAGTCCATGGGGTTTTGTAGGGGTCATAAGGGGGCTGTAACCATTGATGTTGGTTACTAATAGGGGATAATAACCAATGAAGTTGGCTATACGTAAGTAGCTTACAGACATGAATGTTCAAGCTGCTGGGTATGTCGTTCTATTATTCTGTCCGTAAATGTGTGGACACTATGCGCGTGCATGTGTGAATCAATGTAATTAATGTATAATTATATTTATCTGCTTCTTCTGTGCAACGTATGTGTCTATGTACATTTGTCTGCATATGTTGTGAAAATAATATTATATCAACATGTCAAGAAGTATTGAGATGTCTGATGTACCTTCTTTGCATGCAGAAGGTCAATGTCCACGACTCAACCACCGATGCATCCTAAATTAGGGGATTCTCTACGGAGGATTTTGATGGTTTTGCTCTGACCCAAGAACCGCGACAATCCGAAACATCCTGGCTATACTTGGCCGATCTGAGATACCATCAAAAAATCTAGCTGGTTGAATATCAAGCTACTTGATAGAAGCATTCCCGATTACTAAGCATGATCATATATAGAGGTTATAACAGCACCACATAAGGTTTACTAATCACCAAGGTATGACAATTTTCTCTTCCAGTTTCTACAACCCTAAGAGCAAATTCAAGCAGGCTACAGATAGAAATCTAAACCCAGCAGGCCTCGCAAGGTCCTGATGCGATCCTTTTCTGGACAGCTTTGGGCGAGACAGCACCTTGCTTGAAACGCCCTTTTGCCAAGCATGCGACCAGGCACACGTATTCTGGGGCCACCCGCGCGCCGTGGCATTCATAAAGATCTGCGACCTTTCGCTTCTTGCCGACCAATCGTGCAAGCTGAGCCCTGACATTTTTCAAATCAGGCCCTGGCAGGTCAAAAATGTCATCCTCTTTGCTGTAATGAAGACGCTGGATGCCAGCCGTCCGCGCCAAAGCAAGGACTCTGAAACTCCACTCTCTGTTGGGAGCTCTTGGCAGTGCTACTGACACCCCTGGCCAGTCTTTCTGCGTGGCACAGTTGTGATGCCTCCCAAGGGCATTTTTTTAGTAAAACACAGATCTCTCGTGTGAATGTCATATTTGAAATTGGCTATTCACCATGATCGATGGCAACATTGGTAATGGTTTATGGCCATGTTGGGCGCCGATGATGAGCCTAGACCCATTTGGTCAGTCAGAAACCTGGAAATAAACCCTGATTTTACATCCCCGAGACCTCTGCGAAAAACGCACGAAAGAATGACTATTATTAAGCAAACTCCCATCAACACCCAACTTTGATTGGCAGCACCTCAAAATTTGTCGACAATCCCCACTCTTGCTTAAATCCAAACAACAGTTCCCAGTTCGCATCTCTTTTTGCACATCATAAATTCGAGACCTTAGGTTCATAAATCAATGAATTAGCATTCAACTGTAACTGGAATTGCCTACTGCTCCCTTGTATCAATTGTTAACCGTTTTCAACCATGGTCACCCACCAGTATTGACTCGGATTGACCATTCACAAACAATCGCTTTGCGATCATGACTGTGCAGTTATTCATGACCATCATCCAGCAATATCCCTTGGCCACAAGCTTTTTACTCATCGTTGAGCCATTCGTGAAAAATCAATTGCTGATGTTTGTTGCTCAGATCTCAGTAAGCCTCATTATTCAGCCTTAAGACACGATCCGCACATTCATGTAACACCGCTTATTGTCAAACAACGCTCCTGTTGCACAGCTTGCAGCCGCGCTCCTCAAATCTTCTGTCCGATAGCCTTTCAGCACTTGATGTCTTGCTGCAGCCCATGCCGACCTCTCTGCTGCAGCTCTACAACAAGAAACACACACACACACACATATATATATATATATACATATATGGCTATGGGTCAATATTCACCAATCAATAATGGGGGTTAATAACCAACCAAACTATAGGAAAAACAATGGTTGATGATGGGGACCAGGGGTACAGGGTTTTGACCCACACCCATATGATCATCCGGCAAAAATGAGTCCCACTGATGGTTAATCACTGGTTAATGATCATTAATCACTGGTGAGGTAATGATGTTAATTAGTGACATATTGATGATTGATAATGATCATACACTTAAATACTAAAAAAGGGGAACCAATGGTTCCCTCATGCTTTAATGTTGGTCAATCATGTTTTGATACAGGTAATACTGCAATAAAAAATCAAGAAACCTTTGAATGACCAATAATAGTCGATACCGGTTGACAAGGGAGAATCATCATGGCTGATCGTGGACAATGATGGTGAATCATGACTCATAATGATTGAAACACATGGAGTATCTACTGTGCAGGTGTCTTTATCTAAGACTGCTACTTTTGAATATCTAAATAACTACAAATATGCATGTAATATGGACACATATCTATCTGAAATGAATCCATGACTGTAAATATGTAAATGTACTTGAAGCTATGCTAGTTTCATCTAGTTTCTTAACAGCTAGGCTTACGCCCAGTTATCATCCAAGTCTTTCATCGTTTTCAGTCATAGCATGACCAATCATAGCTTTCGGGCTCCCCAAAAATTTTCGGGTTCCCCTAATGGCTTGAGCAAAAATCAAATGAACATGATGAGGCTCTCCAGGTTTGGCCATTCACGATCAACTCCTGTTATAAGGCTCGTAGTAACAGACCAAAACCTTCAGAAACTCCCAAATGATGGGGGTTTCTCAAAATGGCGGACCCCCCAAAGTGGTTGGTTCACTACTATAAATGCTCGATAGTGTCTACCCAGGATTAATAAACCCCAGGTTGATTAACTGGGGGTATCCCCTAAAAGCCTTGGTTTTCCATTAAAATTGGAACCCCCCCAGTTAATCAACCTGGGGTTTATTAATCCTGGGTCAACATTAATGGATAATGCGGGGAGTACTCCTATCTTGCCAAACCACCACACCGAATCGACCAGACTACGAGGTTGACACACCATCCCTGGTTCACCCTTCTCCGATCCTTCCCGCGCCGGTGGATGGCTGCGGCAGCACGTCGGCTTGCGGCTCCATGGCAAGTGTCCAAGTGGTGATGTATGGTTTTGGCTAAGTTCGTGGTTGAATAAAGTGAGTGGCTAAGAGGCAAGTGACTGGTAGTGGATTGATTGGACAGTGACTAGTGGCAAGCTCATTACTGATAAATTGGGGGAATTGGCTAAGTTCGTTGTTAGTAATGGCACAGGGGTTACAATGGCCAACAATGAATGGTTGATGGTTGGTTTGGTTGATCAACTTTCTCAATCAGCCATGTAAATCAACCATTGATCATTTGACCATTTTAGTTAATCAGCAGCATCACCATGAATCAAGCACGTTTTTGACATAGTGATTCCAGATCATTAGAACCATTGCTGTCCACCGGAGATGGGTTTGAACAATTATCAGTCCGAAGGAAGCATTATACCCCTACAATACTATCAAGAAACTGGCAACGACAAGTGGGCACTCTTAGCCTCCTCGGGAAGGATTTCCTGCTG
>VSDK01018466.1:298688-427609 GCA_009767595.1 Symbiodinium kawagutii | reverse complement strand
GATCTGGAGGCAGATTTTCAACACGTCTCACCGCCCGTTTCGGCTCGCTCTCAGAGACCATGTCTGCAAGACACGGCGATCATCCCAGTCACCAATCTTGACGACTCGCTGATTCAGTTTGGAGATTCAAATGAGATGTGTGTAAATACCAAGATATGGACAGAACATCTGCATATATGCATATTATATATAGATATATAATCGTATGCATAGAAAAATATCATAGAACAACTATGATTAAACTTAAATATCAATGATCATTGATAATCAAAACATATCCAAATAACATATCCTTGGATTATGTGAAGGCTGCTTGAGCTATCTGGTCGCGTGTTCATCACATGTCTTGGCACCTTTAATCCCGAGAGTCCAGGAATGGTCACTTTAATGAGTAAACCAGTGATCCAGGGGTCACTACATGTCATAATCCACATTCATGGTACTTATTGTGAAGCACATGATCTTACTACAGTGGATCTGTAGTAACAATTATAATTAACATGTGTCTACTTCCCATGATAGTTGTTGAATACATCTGCAATAAACCTGCTAATGAAACCTAACATGAATTGGATCAGGAATAACCCAGAATTTCCCTTGGCACCACAATTCCAACAATTTGTTGGGCTTAGGTATATCCACAATTACCTCAGAATCCCTTGGCGCAGGCACAAACACCTTGCAACCACAATCACTATAGCCAAACTGATTTTTATGTCATATATATATATATCAGTATTCTATCTATCTTCTATGGCTTATGTCATGTAATTTTCACAATTACATTGACCTGGTATATGTATACCAAAAAAATCACACATGATATCCCCCACTATTCCGGTGTCATGTTTTGAAGATGGCTTTCCAGCATCAACTTTCCAAGGATGTTTTTCATAACTAATCAAACATGCTCACCATGGGAAATCCGCAGATCCACAAACCCCAGCCATACTGGTGAATCACCAGCTCTAAATCAACTGACAGGCTGGTGGATAAGTGGATCACACAAGTTTTGCATCTGCCATGTTTGATAGCAAACTTGGACATGGTCCCTGCTGATACGATCCAGGATGAGCGGTTGCCTATATACAAGTTGCGGTGCCACGCGCGCAAGCGCGCGTCGCCCCCCGGTGCG
Source organism: Symbiodinium kawagutii (assembly GCA_009767595.1). Taxonomy (NCBI): domain Eukaryota; class Dinophyceae; order Suessiales; family Symbiodiniaceae; genus Symbiodinium; species Symbiodinium kawagutii. The sequence goes on along the minus strand of VSDK01018466.1, from coordinate 426,474 downwards.
CAGGCGCCGTTCAGCCGGCAATGCCACAACAGGCGCGGCGCAGCCAGGCTCCGCGAAGGTCATTTGATGGTCAACGGCTTGTTGTATCTGGAAAGCCGACCTGATCACAACGCGAAGATTCGTGCCGCACCCAGGTGTTCTTGGTTGAGGCGGCTTGAGATGGCTGGTGGGGATGAAATCTCAGGAGCCAGTAATTGTCACTTGCCGGTTCATACTACCAACAGGACCTGGTTGATTTCCAGGATAGAAGGGACAAATAGCCATACTTTCACTTGTACATCGGCTATACTATAGTCTTGCACAGCTCGCACGTCAGGCTAAAATGGAATATATCCAGCTCAGCAAAAGCACATGTGGACTTGTCAAAAAAAGGTATACCCTTAGAAAGCCCTGTGATTGGTAGTTTCACTATTAGTTGTACATGGACATAAATCACCATTTTGCGGGCACCCAACATTTTTGGGCAAACGAAAGGTATACACCCAATGCTGGCCCCTGGGCATGGAACGACATTTTGGGTTCATCCTGTTTAGAGTCTGCACAAATGTAAATATATAATCGGCAATGGCAGACCACCAAAAAAAAAATACAAGACCACAAATATGTTTTTTTCCCCACTTCTGGGTTAGCTTGCCAGAGCGAACCTATTGCTGCCTTGTATAAACTGATCTGTTCTCAGCAAGCGGCTGGTAGAACTGGAAGTCTTGCAACAACCACCATCATTCCAATGCTAAATCATTCGGGTTTTGCCGGGAACAGCCGTGCAAAGATTGGTTCGATGGTTTGCAGGCCACTGCCGGTTCTCTTCTTGTCAAATAGCAATCGTATCGGTTGTTAGTTCTTGTTGTCAGTTGATTCTTATAGCTATTGCCAAATCCTAATATTGACCCACAGCCATGTGTGGGATTCTGTTTGATTCTTACTGAAGCAATAAACATCCCAAAAATGAGCAAGCTAGCAATAGTTGCTGGGATTTTCATTTCAGCATTTTTGGATGGTTTTAATTGACCCACCACCCAAGATACTGAACAGGTCCACAACCAAAGCAAAATTGCCAGCAACGCAGCAAGCAATGTGGCAGTAGGATGGTAAACTGTCTGCGTATGCAAAGCGATGCATCTACGCTGAAAGTCATCCAATTCAACCCAATCAACTCGTGCATGGAAAGAGATCATCGACACATCGATGATGGAATGGGATAACCACAATATGCTGACTTTTGCTGTGGTATCACCATGCGAAAGAATTTTTGATGATCGGTTAGGTTGGTGAAGAAAAGAAAAGTAGCTTACCGCTATGGACTTGCTGGCATGCAATCTCCATGTTTTAGGATGGCAGTACCCTGAACCTGTATCACTCCCGAGACATATAGACTCCATTCATTAGTGCACAACCATTTGCAACCCAAAGCTGCAGAATCAATCTCAATGATCGCTGCTACCCGCGGCCGACCCCAGCTAAGCTTCATGCTGGGATTAGGATGGTTGTGTTCTAAACAAAGCCTGCAGGAAAAGGCGCTGCGCGCGTTCAAGGAAGGCGAGTGGGTTGCTGGTTTATGTCCTGATTTTCCTTGGGCCATGTGTTGGTGCAACACTTCAGCGATCCATGTGTATTGACATGGGTTTGTCCATAAATGGTGGGGTACCTCCGAACTATCCAAGTTGATAGCCGTGATTGATAGGGAAACCGCCAATGACTTGCGACTTTGGACAACCCACTTTTGATATCAGCTCCTGTGGGACTTTGGAGTCATGGGCATGTCAATAATATGCAGTTGAAGTATACCACTAGTGATGGTTGTAACCCACAGATTTACGACACAACTTTGGGACTTGCAAGCGCTGGAAATCAGCATTCTTAAGTACCAACTCCACCGAACTCCCCAGAGTGGTAGATACGTGGTGGGCCCCCCTGATTGCAAGTTGGGTCAATAAGCCATTGAACTAAAGACATATATCTACCACAATCGGTAGTCACCCTAGTTATCTTCACCAACTTTGCTGAACAAGCAGCTCAACATTTCTCACATCGCTGGTCAAAATCCTTTGCCAAACGCTGTTCAAATCCTGTTTTTATGGCCCAAATCCTCCCTGTTGCGAGGCTTCGCCTACCCATGAAATTGCAGCATTCTCACATGAGAAAATGTTGCCTCTATCCGGCCTATCCCTGGCCTGTCCCTGTGCTGCTTTTTCGAGGGTTGGTAAAGATCCAATATATATGAACATTGGAAGACTCATTTGGGATAGTGGCGGGTGAAGAACTCTACGTTTTCCATAATGATAAAACATCAACCAAACATGAAACATGTTTATATACGTAATTTGAGGATAGCTGTCCGGACTACGCTTAATAACACATCGCTTCACAATAGTTGATTTATAAATCAGGCAAACATGAACCACAAATCATTCTCATGGGTTGATTAAGCTAACCACATCTATCCATGATAGGAGGCCCATCACACTGGCAATCCCACTCTTAGCCAAAATCAAATGGGTAAAGCTACCACTCATAATTTTGGCACAAGATACATAACCATTGTGAAGCAGGTCAACTAACCCTAAAAAGGTGACCCATGAACAACCTACCACCATAATAGCCTATAAACTTGAGTCTGTGTTTCTTTTCAGTAAATCTATCCATGTGCTAGATTTCAACCATAGACTCTAGCACAGGTCACAAATAAAACGTGAAGTAAGCTTTGTGAGTATGGTAGGTGACCCCCGTTCACCAACCAGCGAACCCGCCACAACCATGGCCGCTCGGAATGCTCGTGCCATGCACTTCCCCGCCTGTTTTCCAAGCCATTTTCGTCGAGAACATCATCGTCTTTCAAATGTTGCCGACCAGACCTGCCGCACGTGGATTGCTGTTGTCAATCATAATTCAAACTGGTGATTGCTGTTGCGCAAAGCGGACAGTTACTGAATCCCCAATATGGCTAAAACCCTGAAAATAAGTGTTTTTGGGGTAGGGGTATGCTCAAAAGATCTTTTGAGCCTTTCCTAGACAGTACCAATCAAAATTTGAATTCTAGTTACCAATTGATTGGTTCTATATTTGATTGGTTTGATTGCACTAGTACTCTCATTGCTGTTGCGTAGCCAAAAAACAAATATAGAACCAATCAAAAGTCATGAGTGTACAGCTGGCGAAACAATACTTCTATATGTGCATCTAGTAATGAGCATAGATCTTGATTTATAATCATGTGTACATGTGGGGTGTTCATGGGGGTTCTCAAATTAGGGTTTAACCTCAAGTCATCCGAGAGTTTAATCATTTTTTGGGGTTCCCTATTTTCAGAAACCACCACACGTGCGTGTGCAAAAAAATATGTTTGGAGACGCCAACAACCACAGCCTGTTGGTTGATTTCATCCCGCTTTTTCCGACGTTGCTGATATCATGCTCCAACCGCCAGATTGTACCCCTTGCGTAGTTGGGATTGATCTACAGCCATGTCCCTGCGACCGAAACGTTTGCCTTTGGTCATGCTCCTGATTGGCCACTTTATTGACCACTCAATCAACTAATAAGTTGGCATGTCAACCATCTCACCCTTTCCCACCCCTTAACCACCCTAGTGACCGTTGCTAACCAGCCTGTAAGTGTACAAACCAGTGTGCCAACTTACCAGCCATCACTTGCCAGCAACCCCTCACTCATTCAGTCATTCGGTCATTTACCAGCCTGTAAAGGACGTGACTGGGCATTTCTGGAACAATTCTCTTCACTGGTTGGCGGTTTCAACCCCTTTGATAAATATTAGTCATTCAGCTCGATACTATGAAAAACACAGATTTAAAACCGACCAGTTCCCTACTGACCAATTTATGAAACAGCTCATTAACACTCGCTGTTTTCTTAATTCTTCTCATCCAATTATTGACCAGCTCTGCACCCAAGTTGTTACCCTGGCTTGAGCAAACAGTTTGATCTGGCTGAACCCTTAACCACCAAATGAGCGAATAGGGATCTCGCTGTTGAATTCATTGAAATGGGTCCAGCTCTCTTCTTGGTCTTGTCACGTTCCAGTTGGCGATCAGTCATTCGAACGTCATCAAACTCGCCCCGGTTGATGAGGTGAGTCAAATCCTGGAAGGTCCACAGTGTGGCAAGTGGTGTTGAGGTCTCGGCAATCACCGGTTCTCTTTCGCTGGCGTATCTCATCTGTGTGGCGACCTGATGCAATGATCCATGCAATCTGTCGTGGCTGCTTCACATAGCCATCGTAGGTCACCTTGGTCTCAATGGCCAGCACTCGTGCAGGTCGCTCCAATCCTGTGAACTTGAAACATTTGTACTCGTGACTACCAAAAAGGCATAACTTTCTGAAGCTGTGACAAAGCTTGATTGTACCTTGTTCCTCCGCCGCCAATCCCGTCATCGACGTGGATTCCTAAGATTCCGTCGAGAATTTGAGGGTTTTCCTGATTCCTCAATAAGAAAAGGCAACTGTCTAAGGGGTGTACCTCAAACTGCAACTTCTCCAATTGTTTCCAAAGTTCTCTATAGAACAAGAGGGGAACATCTACCCTTCCGTATGCATTTCCCTCTACCAAACAGACATCTTTCTCAGATCGTCCCATCATGGCTCTCAGTTCCGGCACTGGTTCCATGGCTAATTGACGACCATCGCTCTTTCCGCGTAAAAACGCGGTGATATCAAAGTTCTGGAGAACCCAGCGCTTCGATGCTACAGTTTGTAGCAGCAACATACGTGCATCGCGAGTCAATGTGGGTGAGTCAGTAGCTACTTCACCTGCATCGGGATCCTGGAATCCCTTCAGGACTAGTCTTGCTTTGGCTTTGAAGCCACTGGTTGACTTATCGCATTGCTTCCAAGTTAAGACCCACCTTGACCCTATGATCCTGGAAGGGTGCACGCGGGACTTCAAGATACCACGGACTGCGTTGGTGTCCAACCAACATCTAAGTTCATTCTGCTTGGCGAGTTCAAAGAGAGCTCTTTCTTCCTTGGATAAATTCTTATAAGACACTTCTGCATGGGATTTCTTGGCTGCATTGGCTAAGAGGGCCATGGATTCACTTGGATTATTTCTGTACTTATGGATCTGCTGTGTTGGCGCAAAGAACTCAAAAGAGCAGAACTCCTCAAGATGGTCATCAGTGTTACTCCATAGAGCTTCATCATCTTGAACTACGCAATCCCCACTATCTCCAGCTGATTCTATGATGCTCGCATTGAAGATAACCCCTGCGTCTTCAGTGGTTTCGGGTGCTGCTATGGATGGTGTATAATCGCTATCCTCTTGAGGTTGATCAACTTCCCCTTGATCATGTTCACTTTGAGCCTCACTAGGAATTGGTGAGTCAAAGATAGGCACATCTAGCCCATCGACTGGTACATTATCTTCTGGAAGAGTAGAGTTCTTCCGGTATGGTTCCTCTTCTGGTTGAGGTCCAGGAGGCGGTTCAGAGCCATCTTGATTCGCGTTAGGATTGTCCGGATTTATCACCCACAAAGAATTGATTGGTTATGGGTTATTGGTTACCCTATTCTTGTCCCTTGGGACAGTCATTGGGCGAATAGGGTAACCAATAACCCACCAAAAATTGATCATTTTTCTGGGAAACCACTGGTTTTGGGGGTTCCCATGGCTTGGCACATACCCAAATGACCCATGGCTTCACGTGGCAACCTGGTTGCCGCTGCAGCTCCGCTGCACCTTGCGGCGATCCGCACCAACCTCGAGAGCGGCGACGGCTAAAGGAGCAACCCTACGCAGCTGGATGTCCAGGAACCATGTCACGTGGTTTCATAAAATGGGGGACCCCCCAAACAAATGGTTGGTTCATTAGCAACACTAGTAGGGGATATACCAACTATATCCTGGTGGTTTCGACCTAGCCGTAGGGACTCCCGAAAATGCTTGGTTTATCACTAAACAGGATTAAAAAGGGATGACTAGGGGGGTCCCCTATTTTGAGAAACACTCATGTACGATGTCTAGTTGGTGATGGAACCACCCCTATGAAAAATATTAGTCAACCTTACTAGGGAAAATAGAACATGTTTCAAACCACCAACCAGATGTGGTGATTGATAGCCATTCAGCACCAGGAAAACCTTAAGGGAAAAGTTGAGCCGTGGTTTTTTTGGATGTTTAAAAAGCGACACCAACGCGAAATGCCTACGCGGTGCCTACGCGATGTAGTTTTACTAGGGGTTTTGCCTACGCGGATGGTAGGTGTGAAAAGGTTGCCTACGCGGCGCCTACGCGAGACCAATCAAAGCTCCTTTTTGAAAATGCATACCATCATGTTGCCTACGCGAGATGCCTACGCGACTTTGCCTACGCAGAATGCCTACGCAAGCCTACGCATCTCCTTCTCACCAATCAGAACTGCCTACGCGAACAATTTTTAGTTCCCTTTTTGTATGAATTTGAGGCTGTCAAAAAAAACCGTAGCTCAGTTGTGATTCTTCATCGCCAGCAGCTGAAGACGCGCGGCTATCCCCACTGAAAAAACAGCTGGGTAACGGCTCACCCAGTGGCTAAACTTGAATTTCTAGTGGCTCTGACTCAGGCATGCCAGCCAGGCTGAGTTCCTGGGGCCTTACCCATCTGCCCCGGCAACATCAGCCAGCAATACTGTGTACATCTGTGTACACAAGGAATCATCCAATCACTCCGACCGACTACATGGCAAGTATAGAAACAACCCCCCCATGCAAATACCCCCAGTAGTAACACACTCGTTGGCAGCATCGAAGCAATGGCTGAAGGAAGACAATAATGGCAGCGTATGAGATTCCCTGCACGATGTACAATCGAGAGTCTTTTTTTTGAACAAAGCGCTGGAAAAGAAAACAACCATGATCGGGCAGGAATAGCTCGAGAATCACAAACACTTGTTTACATTTGCCAGGTACCTATCTACCATGCAGTTGAAACCTATCCTATCCTCGGAACTTGTTTGATTAAGTGCCCAGCTCGTCATGGTCAGATCGGTGGAACAAAAGAGTCCAAGCTTCCAAACATGGCCACGCTGTCCGCATTCAGAACATAACAGGTTGCCTTTAAAGAAGAACAACGTCATGAATGGTTGCTTATGGCTATCGCTGGCAACCGTTCCTAGCATTGATTCATATCGTTTAATCATGACTAACCATGGACAGGAACGGCAAGAACATTGTCATAGCATGTCGTAGGGATCGACAGATTGGTTCGTGGTTACTATAGCCAGTATGAAAATCAGTATCCACTATTGTTACCAGCTGTTAACCACTAAACTGGTTGATTAGCAGCTAATTACGAACCATCACTGCCATAGGTTGAGCCTATTATTTAATGGTTATAGTAATTAATGGCCAGTAACTAAATTGGTATCCGCCAGTACTAACCATTACCACAATCATTACGTCCGCTCAAGCCATCAACCGCTCAACAGCTGGCCGAAGAGCGAGATGAACGAACCACTATTGATTCATAGGGGTCAATTGGTGGTTTAATGGTGGCCAAACAGTGGTCAAATGGTGGTGACATAGTGGCTGAATAGTGGTTAAATAGTGGTAAACACCACTATCGACCACTATCTTACCACTATTTGATCTCTGACAAGCATTACGTTCTTCAAGCAGTATCATCTAACCATCACAACCAAGTTTGATCAGTGTCGATCCTTCCTGCTGTTGCAGGGCTAAGACTTTCAACGATTGAACTCCCAAGTTAGTTTTTGAAAGAGAGTGTCGTTTGGCTTCGCCTTTGCTGGTACTTGACGTAAATTTGCAAACTCAGGAAATGTTCAGGAAACCCATATCATATGACTTTGACCGAAACCAGATGGTCGTGACTCAGAAGCGGGTAAGTGATGACATCCCAACATGATTCGTCCAATAGTGCTTTTTCAAAATAGGACGGACACCGGACACCCAAAAATAGGTTGGTGATTTGCTTTGAATGGTTCATAGTGAATGATTTGGGGGTTTCCCCTATTTTGAGGTTACACCCAAATCATGGATGACCATCCCCTATTCAAGAGGCTATTCATCCCACAGTTGGTTGCTATACCCATCGAGCAGTCTATTAGCTTATGATCAATCTATTTCACCCATGCTGAACACCAGCCATTCAAGCACTAAAACTCATCATTCCTCTCCATTTGCTGGCTTCAAGTTGGAACCTGTACCTCAACGCAATAATTACTAAAACTCAAAAGTATAATTCACCATCTTTAGTATTTTCAACCAACAGTTAATCAACTATACCTCCATCTTTAACCAACTTTCAGCATTTTGAACCAACCGTTTCATTGCCATCACTGTCCAGCTGTGCCATAATCAGCATCTTGAACCCCCCGAACCTCCAAGTCTTGAACTCGTTCTCAGGGACACCGAGTTTGTCCTAGCGATGCCATGGAGGAAGCGGGGAACCTCGAGGAACGCATCTGCGCAAGCGGCAAGTAAGCATGACTATAAGAGTTATACAAGCTAAACTATATCAAACTCTAAGGTTGCTTATTTTTTTTACTATGGTTTCGGCCACTTACTTGGGTTTTATGCTTTATCTCAATTCTAACCCCGCTGCGCATCCAAGTTGCACCCAGCGGGGGGGTTCTCTTCCATGGCTACGGATGATCATCCCAGGGCAGCTGACAGAACGGTTTGCCACACTAGTCGAACCACCATTTTTGTGGGAGCCCATTTCTGCAGTCGCAAGCAAAGCTAATTACATGAAAATCACTTGTTGAGCAGGATGATCATCAAGACAGGTGCTTGGCTAATGGTTCATTTTATTCCATGGTTGATGGATGATTCAGAGTTAAGAATAGTTGTCTGATGGTTGTTGCGAATGGTGCATCAATTTCATCATGATGGTTGGTTAATGAGAAGCACATGGTTCGTTGATGGGTGGTTCGTTAATGGCTGTCCATAATCACTACAGAGTGATGTTTCCCCAGCCGGCCAGCTAGAAGTCGGTCAATAAGCCAATTCACCCGAATTCACGACCACTTCCACTTTCTGTACTTCCGGAGCCCACTATTGGGCTGAACTCCAGGCAATTCACCATATCTTTATTAAGCAGAAACGGCAACTATCTAAATCATTCTATATCAAGCATAGCCAAGTAACCTCAGTTGACTAACCGGTATCACTTTGCAGGTAACGGCTTCACCTTGTGTTTCTACCTCGCAGTTCCCCCAGCTCGACCACAACCGGCCCCACCGTGCCCAAAGTCCTTGCAACGATTTTTGAAACTGCCGACCCGTTCGCCAGGGATCTGAGCAAGGTGCCACCACCAGGATCTACCCATGAGGTCACCCGGGATCTGGTAGCCCAGTGATATGGCTATGGGTTAATATTAACCAGCCAATAAGGGGGGATAATGACCAACAATAATAAGGGAAACAATGGTTAATGATAGGGGAACCAGGGTACAGGGTTTTGACCCACAGCCATCTGGACAGATCACCATGGTGTGGGTGGCTCATTAGCGGTGATTGATGGACCAATTTATGGTCGTCAACATGTGGGTGCCGAGCCATGACGGGTAACCAGCCTGGGCCCCACCAAAGCTAATGATCATTTTAGTAGGATGGAAACCATTGGTTTGGGGGATGTGTTAACTATGATCGACCAAGGCTGAAAACGGAGATATGGGAGACAAACCAAGCCTAAGGAACTTGTCGACGGTGAATCTCAGGTCCATGGATCCATCAAACCCGCCAACGTGGTGGTCAAGCACCCGCGGTCTAATGATAAACTCCAGGGTGGTGCAACTGAACAGCTAATGCTACCATGTAGTGTTGACCTTGGAGTAATAAATCCTGGGCTTATTGATTGGGTGGTTATCAATTTTGTAGGTTGGTAGCAAACCATGGCTTTTGACGGATCCCGGATACCCTCTGTAAATCAACCAGGGCTTTATTGCTTTTTTGAATCGCTGGGGTGATGGCTCCTGAACGGACTTGTCCGCAGCAAATTTGCCCAAGAACCCCCACCCACGGGGAGAATCACCAAGTGAAGATAGCACGCACATCATGGTTGTTCTCAATGTAGGCAGGTACGCAACTCTCAGTCCTTGAAACTTGAGTGGGATACTTAAATTGTATAATTGTGTGGTAAATCTTAGTAAACTAACCTGCCAATGGACAATCCACCATTTATGGCTGGTTTCCCAGGATTTCACTGTGAAATTTGCTTTAAATCCATTGCCAGGTTAGTTTACCGGAGGGTAAATCTCACCAAACATCAATGGAACATCAGGTGACGTCAAGGACTTCACCAAACCTTCGAATTCAGAAATTCTAAGAAACCAACCCTGCCAATGGACAATCCACCATTTATGGCTGGTTTCCCAGGATTTCACTGTGAAATTTGCTTTAAATCCATTGCCAGGTTAGTTTACCGGAGGGTAAATCTCACCAAACATCAATGGAACATCAGGTGACGTCAAGGACTTCACCAAACCTTCGAATTCATACGTCGTGAACCGCCGTGAACCGGAACCCGTTCGCTTCAAAAGGTGAACGACCGCGGGGCCCTCACAGCAACCAGCGGCACTGAGCTTTCCAACAGTTGGCAGGAAAAAAGGGTGTCCAAAGGCCTGCCAGGGGCAGCTCGTAGATCTGACTGACGGCTGAAGAGGGGGTCCAACAGCCAGCAGCTGCCAGCTGTAGTGATGGAACTGGATGTGTAGCTGGGCTTGGTATATAATTACCCATGGTAAATCACCCCATAAGGTGGATTGGAAGGCCAAGAGCCATGGTTAGTTTCCAGCCACTAACTGGGGATGCACATCCAAGTAGGCGAAAGTCATGGTTGACCGGTATGTAGGTATAGTTTGCGTAGGCTACAGAAAAATTCAACTGATCTTAGGTGGCCAAAGTGAACATGGCAACAGTCTTACCAGGGTATGCTCTCCATGTTTGATGACCTAGCAACTGTAGCAACTGTTGAGGAACCAGGTTGAAACACATCCTCGAGCCAAGCATGACCATTATTGACCAACATCAGCCATATTCAGAATCATTGGGAACCATGGAACTAACCAGTCTCAACCATTTGGTGGCTTTTCAAAATAGGGGACCCCAGAAATGGATGGTTTATTAACAAACAATGGTCAATATGGGATGATTTATGGGTACCCCTATTTTGAGAAACCACCATTTCATTGACCATTGTTGACGGAAAACAAACGGTTGTCGGCTAATAATTGTTGCTATGCTTCCCCATTCCCAACCATATCATTGTCACATCATTGACCATGAACCATGTCATTAATCCTTTCAACTTGTGGAGATATAACCATGGATGCACCGAGTGATACCCTTTCCGCTGGTCTCTCATATGCGAGGCTTGTCCATGGCCCTGGTGGTATCCAGCTGTTCATAGGGATAGCACAACAGTAACATGGGAGTCCACCACTGACTTGGCCGTATCGAAATGTGGCATCATGGCAAGGTCACAGCGTGCAGGGGGTTTATCTCGTGGGGCCTTACTGCTGGATCCTCTTCAGGGTACACAGGTGCCATAGGCACGGTCTTCAGGTACTCCTAGGCTAGCAATGAACTAGGCTAGCCATGTTTAATAGATGATGTTTAACAGATGTTACTGATGTTTAATAGATGATGTTTAGCAAAATGCAAAATCATGATGTTCAACAGCTGCTACTAGGCTAGCAATGAAGTAATGAACAAGGTCACTGAATGCTCAAAATGATCTATCATGTACTGGTTGGTGGTCTCAACCCGTATGAAGAATATTAGTCAACCAACCATTTGAAAATAATCACTATATAGGAACCTCTATATAAAGAAGTGCTTTAAAACCAGCAACCAGTAGCTAACCATCTTTAATCTAACCATTGCTGTTGGTGATTTTCCCCTATTACAAACCATTGTTGATTGCCAGTAATTAATTAGCAAACAATATCAAAAACCGATTCATCACGCTTCAATGGTCAATCCAACTGAGCATCTCAAGTGTTGGATCTCTCATCTCGAACGGGACTTTCCACGTTTGGAGGAACAGCACCCATTCATTGATGCATTGCTACTTGGAGGTGCATACCTCCTAGGGTTTATGCACATCCAAGTAAGCTTGACATGAAACGGTTTGGGGAGGCTACGCTGAACCAATCTCAAGGTGCAGCCAACTTGGCAAGGCACTGTTTTCCTTTTCAGCCGTAAAATCACGTGGCTAGATTCACCTGCATCAACCACTATGGTATGGTGCATATGCTGACCAGGTGCATCTCAGGGAACATCCCTGGATAAATAGGAAACGACTATAATGGTAAATCCATATCACTAAGCCACCCCCCCAGTTTACCTGCTCAATAATTGGGCATTTAGGGGCTTCTGAATACAAATGTAAACACCGATTTTGTAAAATTGTCAACTGCCATCGGATGGTCACTACACCCGTCTAATAAAAAGAGCAAAACCTCTTGTAAAACCTCCTGAAAACTGTATAAAACCTTTGCAAGACCTTTGAAAACCCTTATGAAACTCTAAACATCTGCCTTATAAAACCCTTTTCAAGGACCTTTAAAAGTCCTAACAAATACCCCACTGCGCACTCGGAACAAATCGCAGGCGCAAAGCTTCGCGCGTGCCTGCTGACTGGAACGATCGCAGTGATAGACCTCCGTGAGGTACACGGGCACCTCGCTGCAGCGGATCGTGATCCGCTGGGAGTTTTTTACCGAGACATGGGAGGTCCTCTTAGCGTAGCTTCGAACGGCCCTGTTGATGAGGGACCGAAAGAGCAACCACTGTAACAAGGCTGATGACTTAGTTAAGAGATGGTAAGTGGTTATTGGTGGATTTGCTGACCTTGAAACTAAGTAAATGTTGATGAAGGACCTTTAGAAACCATTGACGTTGAGAGGAATGTAACCATTAGTGATTTTTCAAGGACCCTTGTCAACTTGTCAACATCTATCAACCATTAAGTAAATGTTGATGAAGGACTTTTAGCAACCATGAACTAACAAGGCTGATGATATAGGTCAGAGGTTGATGGCTGATTTGTTGACCTTGTAACTAGATGTCGCCTCATGATTTAGCTAAGAGGCCCATGATTCTAATGATCTAATGGTATGTTTCTTCAACTAAATGGTACAGTACTTCTAATTCAATGTTAACATTAAGGAGTTTGCAACTATTGACATGCATGGTAGACATGAGGAAGATGTGGTTAACATGTAGGGAATGTTGGGAAGACAAAGCCATGATTCCATGATTCTTCGACCTATCACTTTGCAACCGTGGAGGTATGCAAAAGAAACTCCATGGTGCTCGCTACGGTGCACGCTACGGTGCAGCCACCACTGAGCTTGGGGTCTTGATCCAGCGCCACTACAACCGCGTGCCAAGCAACCATGCAGCATTCTTTTGGTCATGAACAACTGTTTGGAGAGGCAATGACCATCATGGCCAGTGATTACCACCATTAGTTTGGGCCATCATTAGTGTGCATCATTGATTACCAAACGCATTCGTCGGATTAGCAACGTTAATCGTAATTACCATCATTGGTTTGGCCATAACAACGTTGGTTATTATGAAGGTGCTGGCGTCTTTCAGCACTGACACGCAGCCGTGTCTGCCCGTGCACATTGATTTGGCAAGTGCAAGTGAGCGTTTCAAAGACATTTCACCACTTGCCACAAGCAACTCAGCTGATGCGGTGGGCCAGTCTGCTTGTCAGTCGGCGTTGGCACCCGCACTTTGTAGCCTCTGCAAGCACCAACCCCTGTCCACCCTTGTGCACTCAACATCTTGTCTGTGAACGTGCTGAAGGCTTTCAACGGTGGCATGATCTTGCCAATCAGCACATTAAGCTTTGCATGAAGCCTTGACTTCCACTCCTCCAGTGTCCATTCAACTCTGGAGTTCATGGCGCTCTCATCTGTACACAAGAAGCCTCTCCCTGTAGACACCCAAGTGTCCTCATAATTTGCGTTCTCCAACCCTCCATGTTGGGGTCACCAGCCTTCATCAAGGTATGGACGGCATCCTCGACAGGTAACGGACAGTGAAATGACAATGCACCAGCTGTGCTGATGCTATCCTTCTGGATAGCATGTACCCATGCAAATTACCTACTTGGATCTGCAGTTGGGGTTATAACTGGAATATTGCTGTGCTAAATTATTAAGTAAGCCTATAGTTGGTGTTTTCAATTGCTCTGAAAAATAAAAGTTAATCAACCAACCATCCCAAATATTGGGCTGCAGCTTTGCGGGCATGTCTGGCTCTCGGTATGACCCAGCTGATGCAAACCATACCCTTCACAGTCAACATTGTGCCCATGGCGGGTGTGAGATAACAAATGACCTTTAGTAAAATGAGCCTAGGCACAACAACAATATCGGGGAAACCAGCAACCATCACCAACTGTATAGATAAGGTAGTTTACAAGTTATAACTAGTTATAACCTTTATAACCATGATCAGTAAATGGTCAAGCCACCCGACTGCGCATGAATTCTGGCAAGGTACTGGACCGCCGTCAGCCTCTTCCTTCGCCTGCTGCTGTGCGAGCGTGGCAGCGTCGGCTGGTGGTGGTGGTGGTGGTGGTGGTGGTGGTGGTGGTGGTGGTGGTGGTGGTGGTGGTGGTGGTGGTGGTGGTGGTGGTGGTGGTGGTGGTGGTGGTGGTGGTGGTGGTGGTGGTTGTGGTCGTAGCAGTAGCAGTAGCAGTAGCAGTAGCAGTAGCAGTAGCAGTAGGAGCAGTAGGAGCAGTAGTAGTAGTAGTAGTAGTAGTAGTAGTAGTAGTAGTAGTAGTAGCAGTAGTAGTAGTAGCAGTAGCAGTAGCAGTAGCAGTAGCAGTAGCAGTAGCAGTAGCAGTAGCAGTAGCAGTAGGAGTTAATAGTACTTAGTATTTGAAGTTAGTAGTTAGTAGTCAGTAATGGTAATATAATAACAATAATGATAGTAAGAGTAATGATAACAACAGTAATGAGATAGCAGTAGCATGTTGTAGTATACAATAGGGGTACCCCCAAGTCATCCAATAGTAATCATTTACAATATCAAGTCAACCATTTTTGGGGTTCTCAATTCTAAGAGACCACCATATCCAATGCGTCCTTTGTTGATTGGTTACATCCATTTTTTGATCAGCACCAGTTTTGAGGATGAACCCGCTATCCAAACCATTCTTCTTAGCCATGACTACCCTGGGGGGTCGGCACCACCCCGCGGATTTGCCCAACCATCCTCCATCCACCCGGAGGTTGAAGCGACCTACCAACTCAGTCAACCCCGCCTCGACACGGATGGAATGGTAGAGCAGATTGGATTTGGAGAAGCATTGGAAGTCTCGCAAGATATCATGCGGCCTCGCGGCTGTGCGCGGTGCGCGCAGCAGAAGGAGTGTGGCGACGTTGACTCGGTCCATTGATGGTAAAAAATGGGGGCAACTGGCTATGGGCCAATATTAACCATCAATAATGGTGGATAACAACCAACAAAACTATGGGAAAATAATGGTTAATGATAGAGAACCAGGGGTACAGGGTTTTGACCCACAGTCATGGTTTACCATCATGGTCTACCGGGTCGGTGAACCCTTGGTTTATCAAGGTTTATAAACATTGCCCGTTACCCCACCTTCATGTTGTCTTTGACGATACAATATTCCAAACAGATGTGTTCCACTGCGGCATAGTCGAACCGACTTGTGGTGGATGGTTGTGGAAAATCTTTGACTGCGGAGCTAGATAGTGAATCAATAGCCAGCAGTAGAGGGCATCAAGATCCACAATCAGTCTGATGTATGCTTGACAAAGTGATTGCTAGAACTCACTATGTCCCTTGTTGATGAGTTCTTTATTTCTGCTCCATAGCCGTGTTCAAAAGCCACAAGCCCACTCTCTTCAAATAGCAGCGATTGCTGTCAACAACACTGTCTTGATGTGGGATATCACCCTGTGAAGTTTCAGCTCTACCTCGACTGATTGATTGTATCACCCATTAGTTTTTGATTCTGGAGGTTGTTTGATTTGATATCACTAATTCTTCACCCAGGGAACAAGAGATGGTGAACAAGATTGTGGGTATAAAATTGATCAACTTTATCATGGGCCCACTATATACCACTTGAAACGCCTACATACAGATCAATACTCAACCATACCTGGCGCTTCCTAGTTCCGTACAATCTACACCAAGGGTCGCTGATGCGTCCCCAATCTTCCAACGTTGAACTGCACTTGTGCATCCTGGAGTATATCCTCTGGTGCTAATCTCTGCCAGTCACAGGTGATATTAGCGGTTTAACTGCAATGGCCGCTGATCCTTCAAGTAATGATTGATTGTTGGACATTGTTAGTGACCATCCAATAATGAAACCATTTCATGATGGTTAATGACCATCTAATAATGTGAGTTATCCAAAATTGATACATCAAACTGCTTAATAGTTTAGTTGCATAGTTGCTTATAAATCCTAGGCTAACACTGATACTGATCAACCGTGATTTATGATGGTTCCACTCCTGGAAGCTAACAGCTTGTCACAGTGACCCTCCCTGCAGTTGGAATCGTTCGGATCTCCGCACAGAACGGATACCATGGGTCCTTCGTAGAGTCCGTCAATTTCCAGGCAGGTATATGGTTGATAGATTCCAAAATTCATGGTGAAGATTATCTTACAAGGCGGGACCCCCTAGTCAAGTAAGTTTGTTGACAACTTATAACTAGGGGGGCCACCTTTTACACTGGTTCCACTTTTACACTGATTCCACTAGCAAATTGCAATGGTGGCGATGGTCTCGCATTGATCGCAGCGGTAGTCCCGGTGTGTAGATTGCTTGTGACAAAAGAACCCAACAAGAGACCACGGTTTGCATCAGTCAATCATGTTTGCTTATTACTTGGTATATTTGTTTTACTTGTTTTCATTGTTACTGGACAATCACAAATCAGTTTTATAGATAATTGGTCGTTATGATCATGGATTGTTTTCATTATATACTGATTGTTGTTGGATACACGGGCTATCCCTGATACGTTAGTCAAACATTTTTTCAATGACATAGTCCACACCGATAAACCAATAGCATCCAATGATTCGCTGGTATAGTATTGAACAATCATTTATCTAGTTGGTTTAGAGCTTGCACATGGTGAAAGCAACAACCGTGTTTGTACTGTGTAGCAACACTTCCAAACTGTTCTGCCGAGGAATCACAAGCTGGTTAGTGACTAAGGTAACAGCCACATCAAACAGTATACTCAATAGCTGCGAATAATCACTTGCTGGTCAATAATAGTTGTGAATCTACCACTGGTTGGTGGTTTCAACCCATATGAAAAATATTAGTCAACCAGCCATTTGTTAGCAACCACTAGGGAAAATAAAACATGTTTAAAACCACCAACTAGATCATGTCCGACCGACACTTAGCCATAGTTCTTCACCAATAGCATCTCACTGACCCATTCAGCAGCTAGCTGTATACCTTTGTGAATACATATATATATATATATATATAACTATTCTACAGGTAGTTCACAACAAGTGGTGATATATGATGAATATTCTACACGTAATTCACCATATCACAGCTATTCACCACAAGTGATGAAGCATACTTCAAACTTAGGATGAGTGCCCATCCAAATTTCACCACGGCAAGTCGTGTCACATCTCTCCGGGAAGCGCCGCAGCGCTTGGGCCGGAACGACCTGTACAGGGTTGCGATGCCATCGATCACCTCCATGACCCTCAAAGGTGGCAAAATTTTCCACTCCTTGGCGTGTGGAGATGCGTGGGGGTTCGTCATGTAGCATGGACCTTTTCGACATGGAGACCTGGGTGAAACGGTGAACGAATGGTGAAGGATGATTGGTCAACTGGAATGGTTGACTGGGAATGGTTGACTGATTGGTTAACTCATCATGGCTGACTCATCATGGTTAACCAAGAATAGTTAACCATGGTTAACCAATAATTCTTCACTTGATGGTCACCTGATAATGAAGTTACTGCTGTGAGCATCAATATTGTGAACATGATGGTTGAAATTTCATGCTCAACAATATCATGTTTAAACTTTGATGCTTAACCCAATTTGCAAGTTACTTCCAACTTCAACGGTTAACACATAATCTAAGTTATTGAATGAATTTGAACCACGCTGATGTTGACCTACCATTGAGAATTTGGCCGACTAGAAAAACATCGATAAGATTGTTAATTAGACAATGATTAATGAACTAAAGTGAACTACATCATGGTTTACTTGGAATAATTGTTAATAGCCTGTTGGCAGTTGAATAATGAATAACCATGACAGATAAGTCTTTGTCTCGATGTGACCTACTGTTTTTGAATGTGAACATTGACCCAAAACGTAACTAAACAGGTAAAAAAAAAATCCACTCCTTCAATCGTGGCTTAGGACTGGCTGCATGACAACTTCCACGCACAGTGTACCATCATTAGCCCTTGGTTTCCCGATTGTCGTTGGTTATAATCCCCTGTCCAGATCAATTTACCCTCGTAGACTTTGACTAACCAAAAATCTTCTATAAATGGTTGATGTTATAATTGGGCAAATCCACTTGATGATCATAATTTACCAACGGACAAACTACATAAAACATAATTGATTGAACATCAAGAACCCTGCAAAAAAAATCATTCCACGAAACCACAGGTTATCACGAGGTGACGGGTGATCCTAAAAGGGCCAGGAGTAAGTGCCAATGAAATCTCGGGACACAAGTAATTGGCTAAGAACGCAAGCTCATGGGCCAATCAGCCTCGCTACTTCGAGCCGCCCATCCTACTCCACCAACCATCGACCAAAACCTGATTCATTCACCAATGATCAACCAGCTCAAAAATCATCAACCAGCTTAAAACTTACAAATCATCGAACAATACCTCCACCAAGCAGCTTGCTTAATCACTCATGATCGATGACAATGCTTGTGAATCATCAACCAGCTCATTTCGTGAGTCATTTCATGACTCATTTCATCTCATTTCTCCCCGGCTGTGCTGCATCCGCCGTGCCGTGGCGGCGCCCGCCCCTCGTCGCCGCCCAAGCGCGGGCTGGATCTGCGGGGCGATGATCTCCACAAGGTCCTGGCGCGACACGGATCCGGCGGTGGCGCTCGCTGGGATTAACCATGTGGTGGTTTCTTAAACAATGGTGGTTATGGGTCAATAATAGGTTAACCAACCAACAGCAATGGTGAAGCCTAGCTGGTTAATGATTAGCAATAAGGTATAATAAGTAACAATGATAGGGGATATACCAGCTATACATGGCTATGGGTCAAGCAGTTAACCAACCAATAAAATAAATGGTTAATGAATAAACCAAAAAATGCTATGAAGAAACCAAATATAGTAAGACTATATTTTTTAAAAAATAACCAGCTTGTTTTTTTTGGTTAACCCAAAGAATGCTTGATTTATTGCTATAAATGGTTAATAGTGGATGATTTGGGGGTCCCCTATTTTGAGAAACAGCCATGTCAATGAATGGTTAATGAATAACCTTGTGAATGAATGGTTAACCAATTAATGGTTGATTATCATTTGTTAAATAATTATCATTTTTATTCATTGGTTAAACATAAAGTTTATTATTATGGTTAACGAATGGTTAAACAAAAAACACGATAATAACAATCATGCTAGTAATAATGATGATAATAATAATCGTAATGGTAGTAATAGTAATGATAACGATAATAAATGATGATAACAAAAAATCGTAATAACAATAATACTTGATGGCTAACAGTGATTAATTAATGGTTACTTGATGGTTATTGATGGTTTATGAATAGTTAATTGATGGTTTATAGATGGTACATAATGGCTGAAAATGATTCCTCCTGGGCAACTAGTAGTCAATTGATGGTTAACAATGGACAATGAATGGTTCAAAAGGGTGAATGATGGTTCATAGCAGCTAACTATGGGGGATAATCACCAACAATACTGGTTTATTTGGGGGGTTAGTTCCCTGGGATAGTGAAGCCATGCATGCACCTTACAAGGCCGGAACACGTACAGCCTGAAAATGCTAATATTTGGCCGATAATTGACGTTCGCCAATGTTACGCAAACATCAGGTGTTATAATTGTTATCATTATCATCATCATTATCATTATCATTACTATTGTATTGTGATTCAAATTGGTGATCCATTGGTTCGGCTAGTTAAATGTTATTGTGATATTCAAAACTCGGTCTAAAAGGATTGTTCATACTAAATAATGGCACCATACGGTCAAACATTATTTTCGCTTTTTGATAAACCAATCCTTGTATATATAGTATAGCAGTAGTGATCAAGGTAGAGGTTACCAACATTTACCAACCAATCTATCAACAACAGTGTTTAACATATAACCACAACAAACATATCATGGTTAGTAGTTAAAGGCTATTCAGAGTTGACAATTGCTGATGTATAATGCCTCATGGTGGCCCAAAAATGGCAATTTAGACACTGATCAGTTTCAGCTCTTAAGTGAATCACCAACCCAAACAAACCAACTGTGTTGTTTCAAAGATCCAACATGGGGTCGTTGGGACAAAAACACAGCCGGCTGATCCCTCTGTGAAGAGGGACCAATCTATCTGGTGATTTATCAAGCGATGGGGGTACCCCCACTTATCATCATCGGTTTCTTAAGTAATGTTGGTTTCTGATTAGTATCTACCTGTTGGTTTCATCTATTTTCATTACTTTAGGGGGGGTTACACTAATCAGAAACCAACATATAAATAGAAATAAACTCCAACCATAACTTCGGAGTGCCCAGTCACTGCCTGGAGGCCAACCCCGCCATCCCACTCCTCCACAGTGCTGTTGCTATTCAGAATGCACATGGAGCTGCCCACCTGTCGTCATCAGTCATTGGTGACCATGACTGGTTACGGCTACGGTTCAACACGGTGTCCTGGTTGACTCAAGTTCATTTTCATTGGCTACTGGCTACTACTGGCTACAACTTCTCTATCCAAAACACTTCATAAACTGCATGTGAAATGGAAAAACATTCATTATCTGTAATCTACCGATCATATAATATCTATATGAATGTATACATAACCCATGTACATGAGTTGCATTTGTGCCTTGATCAGTTAGTTCGAGGGAATTCTCTACATATCAAAGTACATCGCAACAGAAGTTATATCTTGGAGGCTACATGAGGCTACCACCAACTAGCCCTTTGTTATTTTGTCTACTTTCTATCTAGACATTGGTGAACTATGGAAACCATACACTAGGAGCCTCCAGATCGCAGCGTGCCATCAAAATCCAAGGACTGAAACCTCTAAACGGATCAGGATTGACCGGAGCTTTCCGAATGCCCAGGGAAAATGACCAGTAGCCAAGTTGCACATTTGTCCTGTTTCCACAGGTTGATGGGTATTCTCACGACAACGCGAAATGGTAGACTTGCGCTCTGCTGGACCATCAAATAAGGTTTGGCTCCTGAGTTCTTTTGGTTTCTACCCAAACGTAGCCTACCACAACTCAAAAACATGATATACCCATGATCTACAATAATCTACCAATGATCTACAATGATCTACCCATGATCTACCAATGATCTACAATGATCTACAATGATCTACCAATGATCTACCCAACATTTGTTCATTCATGGATGGTCTTTGCATGTCCGAGTTGCCCACCACTGGTGCCGTCAACTTCAACAACAGCTGCGATGCCATGGTAAGGCTACAAAATTGTCAGAAAAAAAACGGCCTCCACATGAGCTGGCTGGCGGTTTCAACCCTATGAAAAATATGCTTGTCAACCAACCATGTGTTAACAATTACGAGGGAAATCAAAAAATGCACCAACCGGTTAGGATTGTCCAAAATGAACATTCCCGAAGTAGGTCAGTTGGATCAGAAAATGCAGGTGCTCAATGTGCACGGCGATAGGAAAGGAACCAGCATGTCTCTACCAAACGGTACAAACAAGAATCACACGACCATCAACCATCACTACAAAGGTAGGAAAAACACATCACATGACCATCAACCATCACTAAAACCCCCATGTTTGGTGTACATCCACAGCAACCACCATTGAATCAACCTGGCACCAAGGGATACCAGGGGATACCTTGGCGGGCCAAGGGCAGGGCCAAGGGCCTCTCGCACGGCCGAATCGAAGAAGCGCACGAGAAAAGGCCAGTCCTTTGCATCGTAGCCTTCGGCGCCTGGCTCTACGACAGGGAATCGACACCCCTCGCCGCACAGATCGGGTGTCCGATTGGTGTCAAGTTGTATGAACCGATTGGACTAAATGTTAATAAAGATATAAGATATGTGTATATATATATATATATATATTCAATAAATAAAATTATGTGGAAAAACACAGGAGCCCACAAGGAGCCCACAAGGAGCCCACCTGGAGCCCACGCAAAAACTGGGGAAAAATGACAACAGCCCAAGCGGAGCCCAATCGGAGCCCACACTTTCATTTGAAAAAACACAGGAGCCCACCAATTTCACCCACTGGGAAATATAATAATCTCCTGGACGGGTGAGGGGAAAGGTGGCCCAGCAAAATTTAAGTTTTACGCATACAATTGTCACGCAGCAAGTATTATATGCCAACTTCGTCCTTGAGGGTGTTGTGCCAAATCTGGGTTGAGAAGTACAAAATAATAAAAGCACGCCCGGCGCCACGGATGCACCTGCCTTCTCCTTCTATGGGGGGGGTGGGGGCTCTCCAAAGAAGAAGCCGGCTGGAACCAAAACTGGGGCCAGCTTCTCTTGCCAAAACCAGCTTCGCTGCCATGGGCCCTCACAGTGCGCAAACACATGTGGCTTGAAGCATGATAGATGATGATGGATGAATGAAAACCAACAAGACAAGGATGGTCGTTAGCTCTTGGCAGCAAATTTTGTGGGATGTTCACGTCGGCCAAAAAAGCAGACGGAAAGACCGTAAAATTGCACAAACATGGACCCACTTTTGGGGCCAAAATTTCGACCCAAATCCTTTGGACAAGTAAATACGGGTCCCATTTTTAGGTCCGCATTTTGACCCCAAAAGTCGGTCCATTGTTTGCGCGATTTTACGGTCTTTCCGCATGCGCTTTAGGGCGCCCGGCGGCCGAATTTGTTTCCAACAGCTAAGATCATCCTTGTCTTGTTGCTTGTCCTTCATCCATCACCATCTATCACGCTTCAAACCACATGTGTTTGCGCACAGTATATAAGATATATTTAACAAACATATATGTATACATAAAGGTATATATATATATATAATAAATCAAATATCGTCTAGGGAATCCCCGTCTCAAAATAATCGTTAAGACAGGAGATACGGGTGTTTCTCAAAATAAGGGACCCCCAGTTATCATCCATTGTTAACCATTTTTAGTAATAAACCAACCATTTTTGGGGGCCGCCTATTTTGAGAAACACCCGATTGGTAGAAATGCTAGTAAGGATATAGAATATATGCGTACATACATTAAACATATATATATATATAATATATATTTATACCATATCTATGAATAATAAAACACATCAACTAAGATATGTGAAACAAATAAGATGCAATTACATATGTGCATATGCTGCTGTGATACTGAATATATGTGCATGTCCTTCCAAAAGTTGCATATAATGCATGAAAAGTGGATCAAACAACACATGGGAGGATAAGACAACTATGTCGGATTCGTGGATGCTGTGCACATTCGAACTATAAGGAACAGCACTGTTGGGCCAGTCATTTCTCCATTTGGCTGTTTCTCAAAATAGGGGTACCCCCAAATCATCTTTTATCATCCATTTATAGTAATAAGCCATCCATTTTTTGGGTTCCCTATTCTGAGAAACCACAATTTCAAGGGTGGTCTATGGTGACCCGTCCACACATCAACCACGGCCCAACGGCTGTCCCAACCAATGACGCCTGGCCGAAACGGCATCTCCACGACATGCAAACTCAGAGGTTTCCGACCTGGCGGCCGGTAACCAAGGAGAAGGCAACCAACCGGTGGTGCCAGTGATGTGGGGCCACCGGAGCTGGGGAAGCCATGGTTAGTTGCACCAATAATAAGGTAGCTGAAGTAACCCCGAAGTAACCCCCTATAACCAAGGTCAATGATGGTGGGTTGATGACTTTAGTGATCAATAAGTTGTCAAGGATCTGTATCTACCAAAAAATGGTCTTAATAAACTGAGTGATCAATAAGTTATCATCCCTGGAACCTTGCCCCTGTAACCCCAGCACCCTACTTTTAGCTGGAAAATAATCAAAATATCGCAATGACATACCAAATCAATGATTTAGAAACGATCCATATCTACCAAAACACGGTTTCAATTACTGATTGATAGAACATCATGGCTGGTCATCAATGAATTGGAATGTTGGCACTACAACCGGTGATTTAATCATGTTTGATAATGATGGTTCCCCATGGTTCAAGATACTATAGAAGAGCAAACAACAGGAAAAAAACAAGAACCACGGGGAAGCATTATCAAGTTGAACCATGGGGAACCAGATATCCCACTGATAGTGGGATGGCTCTAAAAAACATATCAAGATATTACTATCACTAGCTGAAAAAAAAACGCAGTGGGATGGCTCTTTGGTAACCCTTTTCACGCCCTCCTTGGCTTTGTGAAAGTCCAGGGTTCATGGAAGGTCCCAAATGAGAGTCTCATTCGCGACTGGTCAAAACTGTCATCTGCGAGGGTCGCAACTGGCGGCAATTTGCTACGCAACAAACGGGGATGGGGATCTCTACCACATAGGGATTTCCAATGTTGTGCCAAAAAACATGCACACACGTGATATATAAGTATATAGTATAGAAATCAAAGTATGAATATGAACAATTATTCTACAAGTACAAACTTCCTTCCTTCCTTCACTCCTTTCTTCCTTCCTTCCTTACTAAGTTGCTAACTTACTGAATAACTGACTAAATGACTGACTAACCCTTCCTTCACTCAACTTCACTCCTTCCTTACTTGCTGACTTGAGAACTAACTAACTAACTGACGAACAAAGTAACTAACTGACGAACTACCTAGCTAACTGACTGACTAACTACTGGCAACAAACTGACTAACGTTGCATCACCACTGCCTGCTCCGGCAACGTGAGAATGACGACGCAGCTCCTGATCCCGGTGGCCCTTCGTGGCGGTCATGGTGGTCGTTCATCGAACTACCGATAGGGGATCCTAGGGGTTCAGGAACCTCCATGGGGATCGCAGGTGGTTCATCCTTACCTAGGTGGGTCATCCTTACCTAGGTGGGTCATCCTTACCTAGGCGGGTCACCCTTACCTTCAAGGGGATCCTAGAGGTTGAGAAGTGATTGGTCTACTGGTTGGTGGTCGAACCACCCCTCTGAGAAAATGTGCAAGCCGACCGACCAACCATTCCGAAGTCATGGTGGATAATGAAAAATGCTTAAACTCAACCATTTGTTCATGCTTGATGTTGGGTTCTGTCAATCCTTTGGGTCGCTTGGTATGTTGGTTCATGGCGAGTGTCAACTATGAACCAATAGTGATAGGGCCAGTTGCAACATTTAGTGGTTGCTTAGTTGATTACTTGGTTGGTCGATGGTTCTATCTGCTGATTGTTGGTATCCCCGCTGCCGGTTGGTCCCTTGTGCTGGTTGCCAAAGCTATGCAGTGGACGCGCAGTGGCGAAGCGTGGGTGCCACCATGTCCATGAAAAATGGGCGAGTCTTCGGGTTTTCTTAGGACATTGGGGAAGCCAACTAAGCAGCATGGGACACAAAAGATGTGACACTACATTAGCAGCCCACGATAAGCCTGTTCAATATACTCTGATTTGGTTTCTGTCTAGGTCAGAAATTGGCCTGGATCATTCTGCAGTGATGTATGCAAATGCAAGACAGTACCGACTCTGTGAACCACTAAAGGATACTAAAGGTGTGCATCGATGATAGCTTTTAAATGCAAGGCTTGTCGTGCGTGTACCCTTTGCTGGCCAGCTTGATTAAAAAGTGGTACCAGGCACCGCGAATCCACAATTGGCACCTAGTATCAGCAATCATCGACCAACCGTTGACCTTCACAAACCAACCATCCCAATCATCAATCAGTTCATGAACAAAACAAATCATCCCTTCATTGACCACGTATCACCACAAGCTCACCAAGAACCGGTTGGTGAATGGCACATTGATGGCAGGTTGGTTGATGATCCACAACGCTATCTCCTTCAAGAACTCGCGGTCTTGCTTCGTCCGCAAAGGCTCCTCAGCACCGGGCTGACCAGCAAGGACATGCCGAATGAACCGT
The DNA here is from genome assembly GCA_009767595.1 of Symbiodinium kawagutii. Taxonomy (NCBI): domain Eukaryota; class Dinophyceae; order Suessiales; family Symbiodiniaceae; genus Symbiodinium; species Symbiodinium kawagutii. Next base: position 400,183 of record VSDK01018466.1, on the reverse strand, counting down.
GCATGGTCAGATTGTAGTGTGTAGTGCTGACTATAGCAAATACTGAATGATTATGCAATATATATATATATACATAAATATAGGGTTATGTACAATTGGATATAATGTACAAGTGATGAACATGTGTGAACAAAGAACAACTATACACTTGTAGACTTGTAGATCCAAACGCAACTAAGTGCATCAAAATACAAAGGCATTTACAGAGATATTCTGATGTTATCAAAGAGCTATGTGCATTCCGGATATCACTTGATTGTTTTTTCTTTACATAGCTTATGTATGCAAAGACTGATATTTATCTATATCCACATTTAAACATTTATGTCAATCAAATCATAAGCTAGTTCGTCTATCAATGGCAGAACCCTCCCACAAGGTTGGGTCTGCATTGTTGGACTAGGATGACGAGTAGTGAACAAAGTGAAAGCATTCAATGTCAACGAAAGCTCTCCGGTGGGTGGTTTAAAGCCATCCCAAATAATATTAGACAATGGAAGAAAGAAACATGTTTAAAACCAGCAACTAGAACTTGATGTCTCATCACTGTTTCATTAGCAGCAACTTGTGACCCTGTTTTTCACTTAAGTGGGCCCCGGACCCCCGCTATCAAGTTGGTGTCCCGGTGTCCCCAGATATTGAAGAACCATCAGTTCTATACGGTACACAGTTTTGGTCAGACTGGACAATTGCATTGAATTACCCTCTCTCATCAGTTCCCATCATGAAAGAACATAGCATGCGTCCCTATCACCCAGCTTCGATTGTTCACCTCTTCCTCCTGTAATAAAACTCGTCATTTCGCAATTCTTGGGACATCTGGGGACCCCATCTGCGTCAGCTGGACAAGCCAGCGCAGGTCCAGTGAGTGAACCACCAACCCAACAGGGGTGGCAAAGGGTGCCACCAAGGGATGGCACCATGGCTGCCCAAGCGGCATCTCCATTGAAAGGCGATGAAGGGAAGAACCTGGGCTACAACTCGGCTCAATGTACATCAGAAATATGAGCTGAACTAGGCCTAGTGATGGTTGATATATGGAGACTTCAATGGCTTTGGTTACAACAATGATATAAGTTAATGATGGCTAATAGGTACTTGTCGTCGGAATCACTATCTAGTTTTGTTCGCTCATGACTCAAGGAAGCCCTCTCCATAGTTGATTTAACAATGACCATTATCAAATAGTCAAATAGATATACAAATTAAATCAACTTAAAATTTGAACAAATCAATCCTCAGCAGTTGCTTGCCAACTATTCGTGACCTGCAGGATCATAGCAGCCACGGTGACCCCTGACTGCGGAGCAATTGGGCACTGCTATTCTGTCATAGCTGCACTGCAGCACTGCTGGGCTTTTCTACCAGCAGGGTTTTCACCGGGCCCGAGTTCAGTTCAAACGACTGAACTAATCATGGATCTCATGGGATATTGGCGCCATGGATATGTAAGAAACATGTGAGGAATATCCATTGGCTTGTCTATAACATCTCATCTCCCCTATTTGTAATGTCTACAAGGCTACATCTATTGGTTCTCCATGACTCCATGGCCACAGCCATGTCAGTGTCTAGCGCCGCCCAGTGGCCATAAGAAGCTTTCTTCTTCCGGCGGCGGCGTGTTGGCCGCCGTCCTGACACGACCATGGTGCTTGGAATGGTTGCTGTGCATGGTATGGTTGCTGTTGCCAAGGGTGAATCATAGTGAATCCAATAGTAAGTACTTATAGTTAATCCAATAATTGCTAGTAGTTGATCCAATAGCAATTCCACGTTGCTGGTGAATCCAATAGAATGATCATAGTCCATCCAATAACTGCTAGTAGTTAATAATGATTGAGACATGGTTTAACAATGGTTGGCCTAGTGAACATCCCATAGATGACCAAACTAGTCTTTGTTGGTATGTTCACCTAAATGAGATTTTCAGCTTCCTTGTGAGTTTACCAGAGTGTAAGAATAGAATATAATAAAAAGATAATTCAACCTGAAAAGAAAGGGTACGAGCCAACATAGAAGTCGACCTCCGTATTATGTAGACATGCCTTGCTCTCACTTGTTAGGTCACTTGCTTTCCAGCTAGCTTAACCTGTCCTTGACGGGGATCACCGCCACCAATGAAGCAACACAATACAATGTGTGCAGCTGTAGTGTTTGTTGGTTAATTGCTAGTCTGGTTGGTGGTTGAACCACACCTATGGACAATATGGTTGCCAACCAACCATGTGTTAATCATTGCTAGGGGAAAAAAATGTTTGAAACCACCAACCAGGAGTTGCTTAACCAGTGTTGTTGGTTATTCTCCCTTATCATTAATCATAATTAATGGTTATGTTACATCCTCTATACTTGGCAACATTATACCCTATTACTATCTATTATCAACCACTAGATAATCACGTACCCAAATTGCTGGGCACTGGTAGTACCAAACGGTTTTACGTACCACGAGTTTCTAGTATGCACTTGTTTTTGTTGGGCCTCACATTTGTTCAAAGCAGGTCACCCACTTGGAAACAGCTGGACACTGCCAAGCCGGTATCCTTAGATAGAAAGCAGTGCATGTTTCTAATAATGTCTATTTCGATGGGTTGGAACACTTTTGGAGTTTTCCATCATGTTCCAATTCTGCAACTTTGAGCTCAAAGTCTTTTTAAGCTGGGATGTGAGAAGGTTTCCATCTTTTTGATGTCTCAAAGGTAGCCTGGAATGACAAACCAGTGATCAACCAGCAATCAAAACAAACGGTATTTGATAACCGTTACAGAAGAAAAAACAACAACAATCAGGAACCAACCGCTGCTGCTCATGAACATCTCGGTTGGCATGGTACCAACCACCAACTCATCATTCGCCACAGATTCCGTCATGAATCAACCATGAACCCATCAGTGAAGGCATAAATCAACCATATCATAAATGTTGAAGTTCAATAATGGTGATATGGTTGATAAATTGATACTGGTAACTATATGATTATGGTGAATTAGAAGGTAAATGGTTAAACGGTTAAACTACACATTACATATGATAAAATGGGTGACCTTAAATCATGCAATTCTACCGTTAAGCATTGCCATGACTACCATATCGTACAGGCATAATCACCCAATTAACCCTGCAGCATCATTCACTCACCATTTATTGATGATATGTCCCAATGTCCTGTATGATAGTTGGTTATTCTCCGATCATCAATCAACAATTAAGCATTGATTCACCATTGATCGACCACATATTTCTCAAACTTCCCTATGTTCCATCAAGTTCACCATTTGGCAGTGGGTCAAAACCCCGTACCCCTGGTTCCCCATCATTAACCATTGTTTTCTCTTATTATCGTTGGTAAATCCTCCATTAGTTGGTTGGTTAATATTGACCCATAGCCATATAATTGACCAGATATTCCCTAAGATTCCCCAAGATTCCCTAAGATCCACAGCCAAGCACGGATTCACCAACGACCGGTGCTGAGGCGAAGGACGCGACATTTTTCAGGCCAAATGCTTCTGCAATGACGCCTGGAAGCGAAAGCCATAGGGAACAAATGCTTCACTTGGTGGCTGAACTAGATCCCTTGCTAAAAATATATTTTTAGTGGTTATATGGTAAATCAATCATATCCCAAAAAAGCTAAAAACCTAAGTTAGTGGGTATAAGCCATCCAGTTCATTAACCACTGGTTAGTTGAAGAAATGGTTAATCAATCTTAACTAACATAAACCAGGTTTCTGTTGAAATGTTAAGGTTCAAAATGGTTTGAAGAAAATGGTTAACCATTCTCAACATCAACCTGGTTAAGCACTGTTGAAGAAATGATTTGATCTTTGAAAATGGTTAACAAACCGGTAACCACTATGGTAAATGATGGTCAACGAGGGTCAATCATTGATGGCTGATAGCACTGATCAATACTGGGTGTTGATGACTTGATGGTTCAGAGTGGTTAAGATGGTCTGATTGATGTAATTGCCATCTTAACCACTCTTAACCACTCTGGGTGTCTTGACCCTCGAGGGTCAATTACATGGTAATCTTAATGGTTTCGAGGGTCAATTGCAACTCAAAAGAAAACCCGCAATTGGGAAAAACTGGTCGAGTGTAATGAGTTGATGGTGAACAATGTTGAGCTGATGGTCAATGATTATTGGTCGATGGTTGTTGATTGTGGTGATGGCTTCGTAAGCATGGTATGATGGTTGTTGATCTTTCTCCAGCGGTTATTGAAATAATAGCTCATCATGCTGACTAAGAAACAGCCATGGAGATTGGTCGATCGTGATGTTGCTTTTGATTATGTTTGAATTGTGACTTAAAAAGATGCGAATTGGACAGGAAAAACGGAATCATGACGAGCATAAATGGTGAATTGGTGGATATACTTGATCATCAATTGATGATGAACTGATGGCTCTGTGATGCTGGAACCGATGAACGACGATCATACACTGGTTAATGTTGTTGATGGCCAATATAAATGATTGCCCGAAGACCATCAGAAATTGGTGAACATGTTTGCCGTGGCGATTGTACTTACCCGTCATTCCAAAAAAAATGTGGGGCTCCCCAGTTCTGAGTTGGTCCTGCCTAACAAGCTCATGTAATACCTCGGCCATTCTTCTCCGGGTGCCCCAGTTGATTGACTTACTACTCGTCTTGATCGATCTAGGGGGGCCGCACCTTGCATTGCCAGTGCAACAATAAACTCACCGTTTTCATATCAGCCGCTGTCCCCTGTCGGATCCGGATCGAAACATCTCCGCCTACCACGTGACTGTGCCAAAAACGGAGGTCCATTTTCAGCTCCTGCACGGGTCGACAGGTGCGAAAAAGCGCGAAACTTGGGGTTGCGGTCACATGGCAATGGAGTTCAACATTGCGGATTAGACTTTTATGGTGGTAGATTTTTGAAACCAATCTACTACTATGTGAGTCTAACTAGTTCAACTACTAGTTCAACTATCGCGGATACAGTACTATCAATTCTATGGTGGTTGATTTTTTCTCCATCGCAACGCTGTACCGCTAAATGGTGTCCGCACGACAGCAGTGAAACCACCCAATTGTGTTTCTTTAGATCAGCTAGGGTGAAGAGAGAATCAAACGGGGAGAGATTTCCCAGGATGGAAGGATTGAAGATCAGAAACACTGCGGCTTTTCTGGGTACGTGACATATTACGGTGTTGTCCGCGCATTGTCCCTGAAGCCTCAGGAGAACATCCAACGTATTGGAAGACATTGGAAGATGGTTTTCTGGTTGGTAGTTGAACCAACAATATATGGAAAATAAGACAAGTCAAGCAAGCAAACTTAGGGGATCTTTCGGGGAAATAACTTAATGCTTCGAAACCATCAACCCAATCGCGGTGATAAGGCCAAATATACCTGACTGCGGATGTTGAGGGATACCGTTCTTGAAGAAATCGGTTCCTCAACCCATGGCGAATCATCACCGGCCTTGGGCTGCCCTGTGCCACCTCTCCCCACGCGCTGCGCTGCCCGGGGCCCGTCTGTGTCCGCTCTCCTTGGTCTCCGCTTTTTTGAACACGGCGGGACTCTTTGCCAACGCCAGGTCCTATGGTGGCGGGGCTATCTGGGAGATCCATTCATCCGTGAGGTCAGGATGGTAGATCCATGGCTATTGCTAATGATGGCTATTGATGGTGAATGATGGTTAGCAGGTTAATGATGATCCATGTTTTTTGATGGTTCTTGGATGCTTGTCTTCAACATGATCAATGACTGTTCATGAAACTTCGTTCGCTGATGGTAGATCCAATCTTGTGCACTTACCAGCGAGTCACTGGTGAAACTGGGGAGTCCAATTTGCCATGGTCATTACTTAGGCCCATCATGAATGACCATCAAATGATAAACCACCCTGAATCTTCAAAATCACTCTGAATCATGTCCCATGGTGATGAATTCTGTAGTATCACCACCTGTGAATCATGAATCCCATCATGATTTACAGAATCATTAAACCCCCCCGAATCTTCACATCGCATAGCCTAACAGGGCCTATGATCATCCAGATTCACTGCCAAACCATTGCCCTGCCGCCACCCAAACCTCGGGCTTTTCTTCCTTGCCATCCTGGTGGCTGTGGGAGGAGGAGGAGGAGGAGGAGGGACATAGCCATTGATGGCTGGTTAATGGTTGAGCATCATTTTTCACCATTACAAACCGTTACTGGAATGGCTAAGAAATGCGAAGCAAGGTTAGTAATGACTAATTGTGTGATTGAGCATGGTGGCAAAGGATGGTTGAACATCATAGTAAATAACGGTTGAACATCCTGGTTGATAATGGTAAATAGTGGTTAAGCATCGTGTTTCATGATGGCTCGTAGTGGTTGATAGGTAGCCACTAATTGTGAACAAGTGGTAAAACATGGCTGACGGCTGGGTGAGTGATAAGATGAGGTGATAATAACTCATCAAAATCGGCGATGTATCAACTATACCGGTGTTTCTGAAAATCGGGAACCCCAAAAATGGCCAGTTTATTACTATAAACATAATGGTAATATAATCGACGACAGCAGGGGGACCCCTATGGTTTGAGAAACACCCATACGTGGCCATGGCATGCTATGGCTCCAACCGCCCACCATCCAAAAGCCAAAGGTAGGTAAACATCCCAAAAACCATTATGTTCGCCAGCAGTAGCAGGCCCCTTGACCCACCACCATACCACAAGACTCAGCAATGGTTGAGATCAAATGATGGCTAAAACATAGGGAATGGTGGATGGTCATGTTTAGCTATTAACAGCCATCATATGAAAGTAATAAAAGCAATGATGATACTCTAACAGGGGACTGGCTGTGAATGGCCCAAAACTAGTGTTCAACATAAACAAAACGAAAACTCTTATGAAAATTCAACACTAGCATGAAACTTGACCACGAGAACTTATATCTGAACATTTTGGATTTTGCATGGTGCTGAGAGCACCAGCCAGGTGAGATGCAAAAGGAGAGAAGGCCATCTCGAATAACCAAATGAGAGTGACAAAATCTCATTTGAAAACCCTCTTGTTCTTTCACTATGTGCTAGCCGAACTGTTTCAACAAAAAAAACACCAGAAACATATCAAAGGAAAATAAGCAAAAACAAAAAAAACAATAAACACGTTACCAAATCAATTGGGGATTCATTGGCCAAGTGTCCTGCCACTATCCTTGCAGCTAGCGCTTTAGTTCCCTTGCAGCCAGCGCTCTAGTTCTCATCGAAAACATCTTAGGAATTGGTAGCTGACTGAACAACATGGTTCATAAGTGTGGCTGCAGCTTAACTAACAACCATCAATCGTGGGGGGAGCGGTTTCCGCTATCGAATGCCAAGCATTGGTAAATACAGATTAGCAATGGCTGATAATAGTTGATCATGGCTGAATGCTAACTGCCAAGGACCATTGTCAATGATTGCTGCGACTCGTTTTGGTTCCAGTGTTCCGTTTTCTTTCCGGCTCATGAATGGATTTGCCCACTACTTTAAGAAGGAGATTGGGTGGATGCAATATATGTTCATTTCAAGAAAAAACATTCAACAAAAATCCCGGAAAAATCATGGATGAATAATTTCAGTAATAAATACAAAATATCACTCAAATATTCATGATAATCTGATGGTTTGTGGAGTTAGCATCGCGTTGACTATCCCAATCTAATTTGGATAGCTAAGCATCGCGTTGAAATCTTGAATGATAACAACATTAGTCTTGTGGGTTCTCTGGATGAACAGTTGTTTATCATAAAGTACCTGCTACAAACATTAAGATTCAATTCATGTGTGCGACTGTCTAAACTCTGGTTCGAAATCAATGCCATGGACAAATTTGGGAAGGTCCCATCGCTTACCACAGTTTTGGCACTTTTCCACGTTATGGTTTTCTGGGGGGTATCGCTTGCGTGTAAAACAATAACAACTATCATGTCTTTATCATGTGGATCGAGATGTGTTGGGAAGGTCCCATCGCTTACCTCATGTTTTCAACATTTCTTGCATCCCATGGCGGCCGAAGACTACTTTTAAACTACCGGAGTTTGGACGGTTGCTGATGTGATTTCCGTATTTTTCTGAATGATGCACCATGTAAAAATATTTGCATTCGTCGCTGGTAATCTTTTATCAACCGATCCATGGCGTGCCTGTAGCCTCCAAAAACTTCCCGTAACCATCACACTTGCACATACTTGCACATTGAAAATTCGTGTGTCCAAACACCCGTGGTGCTCTGTGAGAGCACCATGGGCCACTCGAGCCCTGGACCATCTGGGTCCAAGGAAGAAGGACACCCATGTCCACTCGACATCCATTTCTAGACGCGTCTGGTCGATCTGGCATTGCCCGGTTTCGAACTTCCCGAACCGATCAGTTCATTAAACGCACCTCTTGTCATGAGCAGCGATGCAATCACAGAATTTCCAATCAGGTTTTCAAACCAAGCTTGGTCTGACTCGTGGAGGTCAATGGGATTTGAGTCTGCTGCAAGCAGGGCCTGCATGCTACTTAAGGTGAAACATGAGACAGCAGGGTTGACAATCCCTGCCGAGAACGAACGTAGAAATACACTGGTTGGGATCCTAGTTGGAACCCTGAGGAGAAGGATGCTTCAGGGTGGCACGGTGATGGTGATCCCACATGCCGGAGACCAATTGAACACAAGCAGCCAGTATATTGTTGACACTGGTCGCCATCCCAAGGCTCGAGCGGCACGTCCACAGCCAGATGTTGACATCATGGAAAGAACCGGAGCACCGAGGTTCACAATGTTGCGCATGGGATTCTTTGACTTCCATATATTTGTTGATTTGTACACCCACCAAACAACACGGTTCTACCCATCGTCAATCAGCGACTGTTACCATCTGGTTAGTGGTTTCAAGACCTCTCCCAAAATCACCTGAAATCAACCAACCATTCCAAATAATTACTATAGGGAAAATGTGACATGTTTAGACTCCACAATCAGCCAAAGTTCTGAACCAACTTATCCAACTGCAGAGTTTCCTGCAGCTTGGAGAACTGTTTGCTGTCCAGCTGTTGAATACGTGGAAGCGAATGAGAAAAAATGATGGGATTCAGGGTTTCACCTGATCCAAACATTAAGTAAAACATGTGACAGTCAAATACTATCGATTTCTGATTTAAATGAGATTGATATTTACGGCTCTGGAACTCTTGGATGATCGCTTATTATTGGGCGTCTAGTGGTGGTCCGCACATATCCAAGTAGCTAAGGACACACTAAGGGTGTCATTTCAAGGCTCAACTATTTCCTGTGGATACATCGATGGACTCTCGGGATGATCCTTGATCAGCTCATGGTGTTTATCAGCCATTGTTTACGGCCATCAATCATCAAGTAACCATCAAATAACCATTAAGTATTACTGGCCAATAAAGGTTAGTACTAGGTATTACTGCCATTACTTACTACCATGAACTGCCATTTACCGTCATTCACCATGAATTCATCACTAACCATCAATGATATGGTTTCACTGTTAACCGTTCTTAACCATCATTACCATGAGCCCCCAAAACCCGAAAAAAGGTAGGTTTTTACCCTGCAAAGAAAGGGGTCATAACCCATAACCATGATGGTTTTGGGGGCGAAGGGTAACCATAATCAACCATTCATGGGCCACTGATTCTGTTTTTTCATCATGTTCCCCCACGCTGCGCCACAAAAAAAATCCGGCCTGTGCTGTGGTAGGCCTGAGCGACGACCACGGCCGGAGGGGACCATTCAAAGGGGAATCTCAGGTGGTTTACGTTTAAGGTTTCAACATAGGAGAACAAATTAATATGAGAGAACATGTAGCGATATCATAGATGATCACATATTTACATAACTACATTAAAAGTTGTATGGCCTTTTGTAGAACAAACATATATGGGAGAACAAACTATGAACTATATACTTGAAAAAGGAATACGGAATGTATACAAGCTTGAGAATTCTCTGGATATATGGCTTTGGGTCATTTTGGGTCAACACTAGCCATCCAAAATCCAAGGGTGGTAGTGAATGCATCCCAACAGTTTAGTACCTAGGAACTGGTCATGGCAATGACAGCAGTTTCAGGGGCCCCTGGCATGACCGCCTCCGCCATGGAGCCCCACTGACTGGCACTCCGTGAGCTCCACAGCGAGCTGCTGGCTGATGGTTCCGAGCATTTGCTTGGTGACAACAAGAGGTTCACCAACAATCATAAAGTAATGCACCAAGAATAACCAGGTCGACTCAGTTTGTTGACTTTCGCATTCCCCGCCGAGAATTCTCCTTTTTTACCCAGCCTTTTTTTGCCCATCAAACAAAGTGATGCAACGCAACCGAAGGATGATGCCCTTCAGAAAAACACCAGTTTGGCGGGAACCCGAAAAGCACAACTTGCAACATGGCAACCAAACTGAAGAAACATAATTTGCTACTCAGCATTTCCTGGTTCTCCAAACACCAGCAAGCCCCTGCCTATGGGGTTTGCAAGGTGTTTTTCGGTCGAACTTTCCATGATCATCCCACCTGCTTAAAATGACCAACGTTACATTTCACATTCCAAAGAGGATACTTTCCAGATTTTCGCCAACATGACAACCGTTAGTGTTCAGATTCCAAAGATTTTCCCCCAAAAATTATCCCCTCAAACCAATACAGTTGAAACCAAAAGTAAATCTCCAACAGTGACTGGTTGGTGGTTTCAACCTGAAACATTTTAGTCAACCAACCAATTGAAATCAACCAACCTAGCTCCATTTACAGTTCCATGGCTATGCGGAGCTGTTGCGAATCCGGGAGATCTGGGATCTCCAACCGATAGGCTCCCCAGTGTCCGTTCATCACCACTCCGTCAATGCACATAGGCTGGCAGCGGTGGCAGCGGTGGCACGGTCAGTGGCATGGGATCTGGCCATCTATCGCGGAGTTTCTCTATGGGTGTGGGAAATTTTGCTTCAAAAATGGTTAAACATGTGTGCCTTTACCTGCAAACACCCTTGTAGGTAACAACCTGTGATGGTAACAACCTGTCATTCGCACCTGAGCAATAAACAGAAAAGAAACATGTCTTTGCAATGTGAGCAACTGGCTAGCCCTCAAGGAACCATGGTTTGACCATCAGCTAAGCTTGTATGGATCATGACTTGCCCGTCAGCAATGAACCAAATCTGAATGACGAAACAATCTTTAACAACGGCCATGTACACAAAGAACAAACGGGGGAACTGCCATGGCAACTTGCTTGGTAGTTTATAACAACTGCAAGGTGGTTCTTCATCTACTCATCAGCATCTCTAAATTGGTGAATGGCACAGTGAAACAGGTTTCACATCAACAGTTGAATCATAACACTAATTAAGTCTAATTAATATCAAAAAGGAAACATGTATCACAGAACAACTGTTACATAACATCTCAGAGTCAGAGGTTCTATGAATATGAAAGTTTCAAAAACGTATTTGCACAATCTCTGATATGAACATATATACTGTAATCAATTTAAAGTGAAAAACACAGATGACAAATGATGCTATGTAAAAATTGTTTTGGCCGGTTGGCAACGGCAAAGAACATATTTAAAACAAATCACCGCCTAGCAAAGTGTCAATTTGACAAATTCAAATGACTGATGATGTTCACTGTGTATCAACCAACTGGTGTCAACACCTTGCAATCATACCAAACGTGGCTGCCTGTCGCACTCGCAGTGGGTTCATGTCTTGGGCCTGGTTCCACCGAGTGTGGCTGCACCAGTCATACAAAATCATAGGAATCAACCCTATTGCCATGTTGATCAACCATATCACTCAACCCATCAAGCAACCAAATTAGATTAAGCAACCAGCAATCGCTGCTACCGTTTGGTTTGAACCCTCCTGGTAGCTCCTGGCCTAGCTCCCCCTGTAAAGGGAGATAGGGATACCCCTGGTGCAGCTCATCGCTCCCTCCCACCAGGAATCACACGAAACCAGCTGTTCAAGAGCTGCAACCTGCGGTGCACCCGCACCTGCTTGGCATCCATCAAGGTCACTTGCACGTCGACGCTGTTCACTTGATGTTCCTTAGGCTGCTTGGTTGGTTGGTAGGCTGGTTGGCTACGGCTGGTTGGCTTCTTGGAAGGCTGGTTGGCTACGGCTGGTTGGCTTCTTGGAAGGCTGGTTGGCTGGTTGGTAGGCTGGTTGGCAAAAAAAACTGATCAGTAAGGCTTAATGATGGTGAATCCATCAATTAACATAAAATGGATTCATATCCATTGATAAACAACAACCAAACAGGAACTGATTTGATGCGGAAATTTCCCTTGGCATCAGCCGTTGGCTTGTTGCATTCAAAGGTCACATTCCCAAGGGCCCTCCGCAGTAGATGGATTGTTAAGTCGCACGACTTGTGCTAAGCTCAGGCGACTTACAAGTGTCATCTGTTATCTGGTTTGGGATCAGATTGCCCATCCCCAGCAAGGGTGAAAATGACATTTCAGCAACAATCATACCAGCTAGCCATATTGGCTGGTAATGGAGTGATTCATGGTTAATTGATTAGCTGGTAATGGTTGATAATAGGTTCTAATAACTGACAGAAACAGGTGATATACCCAAACCTATTCACTTCAGATTCCCCAAGCTGCTTGTCTTGTTCCAACGAAAAACGGTTCTTAACAATGACTATGGCACAGTCCTGGTCAATAGTTCAGTTTTCAACGGTTGCTGGTGCGACCCCTGAGCAAAGAAGGACATGTTGCACCACAACTAGCGCATCCCCATGGTCCCATGTATGCCCACACCAAAGCGAACCCTGCACGTCTCAAAAACCAGAGGGCATCCTGGGAATCGACTCCGTTTACTTCTGACGACCAAACCCTAAAGTGAACTACCAGTTATATGCTAGAACTACCCTGGAGATCCCTGGAGTTGGTAGCAACCTCTGTTGGAAATAAACCTCCAAGAACCTCTAAGCTAATGGTTAGTGGAAATAGCCATTGATCATGATGAATAAGTAACACAAAGGATGTCCAAACAACAAAAACGCATGGCAAGGGATCCTAATCATGAATCATATCCGCAACGACTACATCATTATCCCATACAACAGCGTATTCACGAGTGTTTGGTATTGCTTCGTGGTCACGAAAGAATATCATAGTTTTAAACTGCCATCAGTCGGTGTTTTTCAAACCAAACCAGAAAAGTATCCCCAAATCATCCATCATAACCATGTGTAATCCGTCAAACAATGGGTGTTTATCATCCATCAAACGCCATGTATATTAGTAAACCATCCATTTTCAAGCGTTCCCCCTGATAAGAATCCATCCTTTGTAGTCAAGGTGGTGCCGATGGTTGCTTGGACGCACATCCAACAGCTCAAGCTGGCTCCATGGCTGGTCATTTCCCACCCAGCCGGCTGTTTGTTTGCCAAGCTGGGTACCAAAGGCAGTGACGATTGTTTACCACAAAAACCTATGGTTGATCGTGATTGGCACCATCATGATTAAACATTCTGGCTTTGATTATGAATCCTTATCAACCATCAAAAAAACATTATCTCAACATCACTAGCCACCCTTTAAGCGCCATTTTTGACCGCCATTCTTAGGCATTATCTGACCCATCAATCACCATACTTAACAAGATATGAACAAATCATTAGCAACAAGCAATCCAGATGTAAATACACAAAATGTGTATATGTAAAAATATACATATTACATATACATTATTCGCTGCTATTTGCTAGCTCAACACCCTAAACATCCTTGAGCCCTACACCCATGTTCCACCGTTCCTGTGAATACCTTCGAACAAGCTCGGCTGAGTGGCCAAGAAATCCGCCACGTTGTTGACGGGATACGTCGGAGCGACCTGCCGAGGGGCGGCAACTGGGAACAAACACGAACCCCGAAACCTGCTTGGAAAGCCATGGACATCATCTACCACTGTGGACAGCAGTGATATGGAAAATGTATCAAGGGTATACATGTCAATACGGGGTGATAATGGCTAATAAAGATTAATAGTGGTTAATGATGGATAGCATCATGGTTCAAATTGGATGATAATGCTTGACATAATTGTTGACAATGGTCAGTAACAGTTAACAACGGAAGGTAATGGTTGATACTTGCTATGAATTGTAAGTGATAAAACGAAAGTTTTTCAAATCGGTTCACAGTATCAAGTATTGACAAATGATAGTTAATTAATGGTGGTAAATAATCGGTAAATAGCTGATGGACCTATGGCAACCAAAACCAATACATGCTGCTGAGTTACATGCAAGAATTCGTCTGACATCAAAACAACAATATAGCGTTGCCAACACCGAAAGTTTGGACCATAATTGCCAATGTCAAACAAATTACTATAGCCAACAGCATCGAACAACAATAGCGCTCATCAAACATTATCCTCTGGAATCTAACATCGCAACGGAAAGTCTGCGAATTAGTGTTGGTTTCTGCCTTTTTCATCACTTCACGGCTCAAGTTCGAGAGTATGTCCTTTTTTCGGTGCATACCGATGGTGCGCAGTGAAGCCAGGATGTGGGCACAACATGGACATTGACATCGGCATTGAGATCGCGCGCCGGCGCATGGCATGAACTCCTCGGTGGGCTGGTAGCGGTGCTTGCACATCAACATTGCGCTTTGTTAGTCAGTGATCCAGTTGTGACCAGTAACGAACTAGCCAGCGGCAAAGCAAGCCATCGGTCACTGGTCAGTACTCAGTAGCCAGGAGCCTCTCTCTATCTCTGGTGGTCACTGACACGTGTCTGTCTTGATTGCACGTTCTTGCGTTGTGCTGAAGCAGCATGCGCTGATTGTGGTTGTGCGAACGCACTGTTTTGATTTGGCAGTGGGTCAAAACCCCGTACCCCTGGTTCCCCTACTATTAACCATTGTTTTCCCTAGTATTGTGGGTGATTATCCCCATGAAGTTGGTTGGTAAATATTGACACATAGCCATTTAGGCAAACTGATTGGTAGTGAAGCTTCTGATGGCTCTTGTGGATGATCCTTCAGCAAACTCTCACCGCGCATGGATGAAACCCATCGTGTTTGATCATGGGAACACCGACATCAAGTGGTTCCGCGAAGACTTCTCCACTGCTTAAGTTGATCATCATGAAAGAACAATGCACCCTTAATGATCAAACACCTCTGTTCTTGGATAAGACTTGGACGAAGAACTTCTAGGTTCTTAATCGGAACTTTCCTAACATTGCAAATCACCCATGATCATTGATCATCACGCATTCTTGACAATGACAAACACGTAATTACAACAAAAGTCGTGATTTACTATCATTAATCAAGAGCATGTCATCATCCTTCATCAAAATCAATGATCAGTTGATTGACCTGCTAATTAACCCATTATCAACCAGCATTAACATTGTTAATTAACATATGTGATTAACATATGTGTTAGACCAATCATAGGGTTAACATTGTTAATTAACCCATCATCAACCAGCAGTCCAAAAAAGGTCTACCCTGCCTGTGATTGGTGGTTTCCCCGTTGTGACCAGTCAGCTGGACAAAGCCACGCTCCAGTCATGAACGGTACCCCATATCAATCAACGAATCCTTCGTCCCAAGTCATGAGGCCGGTCATGGAAAGAGACGATGGCCGGTCATGGGGCTAGTCATCTAGTTAATATCTTACATATATCTGGGAACCTGCAGTGAATAAGTTGGTGAAACCCATGGCACACTATGGCGATATCTACCATAACTGCCAACTTCCTCAGCTCTAAGCTCGAAAATCAAACCGACATTGATCAACAACTAAGTAGCCGCAAATGGGCTTAGAAATGTAGCTAGCATCATGAACCATGTCATTGATCCCCTGCAATTCGTCAGTATTCTAGACTCTAGACTCTCTAGTTTTAAACGAACTTTGTTCCGAAAAACAATGACAAATAGATTCGTGTGGTGTGTAACATCACAAAGCTACATATGTCAAATGACCTATGCCATAAATCCACAACTGCTGGGTTGTAAAGATGAGATAGGAATAATCATCGGGATTCATCGGGTTGGTTGATGGGAAAATTTACTGGAACCCTTCTCACTACCAATGTCATTGCACGAGAAAAATAACTAACAGGCAAATCAAAATAACCCAAAATAGGTGGCAAACATGCAGCATTGAATAGCATTCAAACATTAAACAACAAACAATATAGATATACACTCACTGTTGCTGCCCTGCGCTTCCCACGGCCCCATCTTTTTCTCTTGACGCAAGGTCGCTGAGGCCGTGCCATTTGACTTTGGCTTCGCCACACCCCATCGCTGATGCTGATGTCCCCCTTTAGAGGTCTTCAGCACCAGCTACATTCCACTTCGAGGTGGTGGGGAGGAGGTGGAGCCGAAAACTCGCATCGGGCAGCTTGTGTCGTGTATAAATCTCACTAGTGATCTACCATACACTCACTGTTGCTGCCCTGCGCTTCCCACGGCCCCATCTTTTTCTCTTGACGCAAGGTCGCTGAGGCCGTGCCATTTGACTTTGGCTTCGCCACACCCCATCGCTGATGCTGATGTCCCCCTTTAGAGGTCTTCAGCACCAGCTACATTCCACTTCTCCTTCCATGCGCCCCTTGCTGGCTCGCAGATGTGAAAGCGCGCCGTGCGCGATCACAACGTTGAAGGGTGGTGGGAGGGTGGGCAATTGCGGCCAAACTTTGCAAGCCCTGGTCAAAATAAATGCGGGCGGTGGTCACGTGCTGCCACCTTCCTTTTGTGACTAATTAATGCGTCAAGACTCATGCCTTGGCGATAGGCGCTAGCGGCGGCGCCTCGTCGAAGGCTATAAGGCTGGTAGCCTTGGTTGGCAAGTCCCAGCTCCTCCAGTAATATTGCCCACAACCTTCGAAACTTAGAAGAGGACAGCTGGGACAACGTATCGCCAGGCTTGAGCGAGGCAGTCAGCTCCTGAAGAGCTCTGATGCCCGTAGTTTCGGTGATAACCACTTTGTCCAAAGGGACCAGGCATCGTTTGGTCGCCTTAGTACTGGGTAGCAGGAGCACTGCCTCAGTTGGAGAACTGGTGAGAGGGACCACTACGTCTTTCTTTTTCAAGGTCAGGAGTTCTGTGGTCCTCAACATTCCTGCAAAGCCCAATACAATGAGCCAACCTAACCGGTGCTGCTTCCATTTGAAGCACTGACCGGCCAAACTAAGCACTAACTCCGGTGTCAGTGGTGTGGCTCGAGTGGGCATCTCCAATTGAGACCAAGTCTTGGTCATTTTCCAAGCCCAAACCAAGGCTCCTTTGGCCTGAGGGCGGAAAAAGTGCAGCGCAGCCAGAGCATAACTGGCCTCCGATTTGGGATAGCCTTCTTCCCAAAGAAACTCGATGTATTCAGAGGCCATGCAATCCATGTGCTCTGGAGCTGGCATTCTAAAGGTTTGGGATAAATGGTGAAACTGACAGAATTCTTGGAACGCTCTTTGATAACGTGATCGAGTGGTGGGTTGCACCACTTGATGAGACAGCTTGCCTATGGTTTTTCGGACGCGTTTTCGCTCTTGCTTGGTAGCCATGGCCAACACTTGACGAGACCTACCGCTCATAATAGCGGCTAGGCCCATCTGCTGGATTGAGATGGGACTCAATCCAGGCAAGGATTGGGTAAACACCTCCTGCAATGGTCATGGCTCCAAGCTTTTGCAGCAGTCTGTTCAACTGCCTCGACGAACTGCGTCCCTTTGTGCAAACTGCAATGACGACTTGGCTATCGCAGAGATGCAATGCCCGTGCGTCACCAAAACCTGCATTTCGTAATCTCCACTCTAGTGTATGCAGGTAGGCTCTGAGCTCGAGAACGTTGATGTGTTCTTCACGTTCAAACCTGTAGTGATGGATCTCATGCCAGAGCCAACGATGGGCATTGACTGTTGCCCTGGCGCAGCAGTTTGGGCGATACAACGTCCCAACATCGAGCCTCACGTCAGAGCCTCTGTACTCCTGACGTCTCATGAATGCATTCACCATCACGGTGCAAAGCCTCAGGTCAGCTTTGGTAACTTCCTTCATCTTGGTGAGGTCTGAGAGTTGCATTCGAGGCTGCATTTCTTCCATCGCAAAGGCTTCTGCCTCGGATAAGCCTTCTTGGTCTGGCAGCTGGACATCCATCGCGGACTGGTCACTCAAAGCATCAGCCTCTGGAAAGGCTCTGGCTTTGGCAAAGCTGTCTTGGCGTTCCTGCTCTGCTTCCGCAGCAATCAGGTGATGGCCTTTTAGGCTCTTCACCCCAAACGACCACAAAATGTGGTCCAGTACACATGCAAATACCAAACAGTGAAACGAATTTCCCAGAGCGGCTAATCTCAGATCTTCCAGTTCCCGTTCCTCTTCAAGGGACTCAGGAATCTTCTTTGTCAAGCTCAAGGTGTGCCCGCGAGCAAAGCCCATCAAGAGCTCTCGCTCGTTTGCATTCAACACCCTTTTCTGGCCTGATTCGTGCTGCACCACAAATTCCTCCTTGTAAGTGTACGGAGGGAACCGGAAACTGTGAAGACGCCAGCGCTCCTGTGCTTCGGCTGGTGTGTGCTCCAACCCAGCTGGCTTCTTTGGGGGTTTCGCTCTGGGGATAGCTCTGGTGAACGTGGGAAATCTGGCCTTTGGGTCTGATTCCCCCTTAGGCCATTTCCATCCTTCATCGAGGATGTACTTCATTTCCTCCGTCTGGGTGCCATAGACCATGACGTCATAGTCTGTCTCTTCATACCTCTCGACTTCCTCGTGCATGATCAAAGGCACTGAGAACCAGAACAGCCTTGGCCTTCGCACTCTGGATAGCGCCTGTGCATCTACCAGCACTGGCCTCATATCCAGTTCACTGGACATCATTCGAATGTCTGCCCCATCGGGCACCACATTCTCACAAAACTTGATGATCCAGAGTCCTTCTCTCCTTGCCTCTGCCTCGACCATCTGCATGACCTTGGCCATGTCAAAGAACAAGGCTGACCGCGGGTCATCCAAATGCTGCCTGTCTACGGATAGTTGGGACAGCCCTTGACATGGACTTCCCCCACCGCAGATGATACCATCCACCTCTGGGCATTTCTTCAGCCACCCGCGGATCATCTTCGGATCCACACTTCTGATGTCACTCACCAACTCAAGTCCCGGAAATTGCTTTCTCAAACATCTCCTGCATGCTTTGTCCTTCTCCACGGCCACCTTGAAAACTGGTTTCACGCCAGCCAGTTCCAAACTCCTCTGAAGGCCTCCCAATCCAGCGAAGAGGTCCACCACCAAGACCTTCTGCTCTTCCTCGTGGAACTGGTCGCTGATCTCGTGATTGGCCGGCTCCTCCTCCTCCATGAGCTTTCTAAGCTCTTCTTCTCCCAACCTGCTCAGTCTGCTGGCGAAACAAGCTCCTCCTCCTGTTTCACACGCGTCACTGGCTGTGACAACAGGATCCAGCCGGGCCCTCAAATTACATTGAGCCACCGGCAACAGTGACTCCAGCAGAATCATCTCGTTGCAGGTACCGGTGCTCAGCACTGGCCTCTCCTGCCCACGAGTGATGGTCTTGAACAAGTGATCCAAGACCGAGAAGAGAGGACGTCTGAACTGCAGGATGTGAACAGCTTTCCCAGCGTAGATTTGAAGGGTCTTCTTGGTGGCCTTTCTGTCGCTTCGGATGAAACCACCTAGTCCTATCAGGTCCAGTGATCTTTTAGTGCTGGCCCTCAGGACCCCTTTCTCTCCATCCAACACCGCTCCCAGCCTTTCACATGACCTAACCCTCTCTAGGGTCTTGGCTTTGTTTGTGGGTATCCCCCACCACGCATAGACTGCTCTCATCCTTTCTTGTTCCTCTGCTGGCTGAGCGGCAATCTCCTGCGCCACTTCATCTGCAACCTTCTCCAAGACCGTAGTGTCATCCAAATAGATGGTCCAGGCAGGGGACTCATCCAAGTCCGGAAAGACTGAATCCCTACGGATCTCAGCCCTGGACCACAAAGCCGCCCCATGTCTCAACTCAGAGCGCAACGCAAGTTGCCTGTGGGCATGCTGCATGATTGCCACAGCGCTGTTCCAACCCATCGGCAGGACACACACTCCTACCATGGTTGTCCCTTCAGCCCCCTCTTTGAACAGGGACTTCTTCACTGGTTTCCTCAAGGCCATGTACTGGGCCCATCCTTTCGGCAACCTGAAAAGGTAGAAGGCCGCCGTCAAATCATCTCCGGAAACCAACACCTGGTTTCCTTCTTCAATGAGCAGCTTCTGGAACCCAGCTGCTCCACTGAGGGTCCTCACGTCTCCCTCCAGCTGATCCAAAATGGTGTTGCTGGCCCTCAAATCAAAAATCATCCTCAGGATGGGCTCTCCACTGTCTGTGAAGCGGTCCGGTTTGACCACCCCAAAAGCTCCATTCAGGACCTTCTCTCCCTGAACTACGGGGTGTTGTTCAATGGGCTCCACCAACTTCCTTTCATAGAGAGCCTTCACAATTTTCTCCCACTCATCATCCCCGCACATCACTTGAGGCCTGGGGATTTCTTCTGGGATATCTTCTCTCACCATATGCTCTGGGTGGAGCAGCTTCTTCTGCATCTTTTCGTCAACCACCTCCAGCAAATCAACTAAACCTCCGTGCTCCACACTTGGTAGACCGGGGAGGATCTGCTCCAACGTCAGAGGCCTTGCCTTTTCCGTCACTTCGCCACCATAGGATATCTTCAACTTCTCCAGTTCTTGACTCCAATCCCCCGATGGCGTTCGAGGCACTCCTTTCTTCGGCTCTTTCTCGTCCACAAAGATTTTCACCATCTCCCAGATGCGGAGGAGAGCCTTCTCCTGTGCCACGGTGGCCATACCTCCAGGCGGAGCTCTCCCAGCTTCAATGCTGCCTCCTGCATGGAGATAATTCAACCCGATCACCACCAATCCATGCCACCTTAGAAGGCCTTCCACTCTAAGAGCCTTGTTTGCCCGGCTCTTCGTTTCACCTCGGGACCTCCACTCACCGGGTCTGTCCCTGTACCTCATGCTTTGGACCACTTCCTCAATGGCCGTTCTTGAATCGGGCCACAGGGGCAGAGGCATCAGGTTCCGCACTCGGCCTCCTGACCCCCTCGTCGGCCTCAGCGACATCTCCAACAATTGTCCAAAGCCACCATTGAGGGTGATGGCCTGAATGATGATGTGTTGTGACACCTGGGCTGCCGTAAGGTGCTGGCCATCATTGTCTCGGAGCCATTCAACTAGGTCTTTCACTTTACCTGGTGTCACCTCATCTCCACTCTCCTCTTCTCGTCTCCGGCCAGGGCTTCCTCCTCTCTTTGCTTCGGGCTCTGGGAACGCTCCTTTCCTTTTCCTTTCCCCTTGGGTCGCTTTCTCTGCCACCACGGCTTCCCTTTTGTGCCTCCTTTCATCTCCGGACCTCCACCCGTAGTGGACTGTCCTGGTGGCGGACTGGGAAGGCGGAGAGCGGCTTTTCTCCTCTCGAGGCCCTCCAACCGATCCTTTTCTATCTTGTCCTCGTCGAAGCTTACCTCCTTCGCTCTGTCCTTCATCTTGACTTTGCTTTCCTCCTCCAGCTTCCTCTGAGGGGGGTATCCTCTTGGGCTCTCTTTCTGAGGACTCACGGATCTCCTCAGCCCTTCTGGAGACCCGCTGCCTTCCCCCTATTTGTTCTTTCCTCCTTTCGCCAAGGACTCCTTCAGCTTCAACGCCCTCATCTCTTTGCGAGCGGCCATCTCGATTTCTTCGTCCTGCACGAGACTGGCCAGAGGTTGGGGGATCAGTTCCAAGTGCTTCCCCATCCTCCATCCGCCTTCCCCCAATGAGGTTTCTAAGGCTTTGAAGCGTTGAATGAGCGTATCCGACGCTTGGCACAGACGGCCTGATAGGATGTGATCTAAGGTCACGGCGATGGTGGTCATCTCGCGTGAGGTTCTCAGCCCCACTTGACTCGGGGGATGAGTCGCGAAGGTAATCTGGTTCAAATAGGCCATCACCCGTTGACCCTTCCATCGCTCCTCGGTCTGTTCCTCTTCGGTCCTGTTCGCTAAGTACCGCGTCATTTCCCCCAGAGCTTTCTGGGTGAGGTGTCCGGGTTTCTTTTGGGCTAGTCTCCAGATTTCCTGACCCCCCCGGACTGGGGCCAGTTGAAAATCCGAAGAACTCGACTCCACGCTCGACCCACTGCTGGCCTCTGCGCGGTGTCCTTTGCTTTTCTTCTTCTTTGCACCTCCTTCACGGTGCTTCTTCGTTTCCTTCTTTTTCTTTTGACGCTGGCGGGCTCTCTGTCTTGAAGCCTGCTTTTCGAGGAACTCACCAAAGTCTTCTCTCCCAGTGGGCGGAGTGCGGCTCCTATCTCTCTTTTTCTTTTCCTTCTCCGGATCCACATCCTCCCCCCTTGGTGCTGCTGCAGCTGCAGCCTGCACCGCCGCATCCAAACCCGTCTCTGGGGCCCTGGGTGCAACTTGCTTCTTGTCCCTAGCTGCCTCTCCAAGTACCTGGAGTCCCAGCTGCTCTCCCATGGCTTTCAAGTAGGGAATCTCCAGCATGACCGCCGGAGTCAGCATTCTCCACTTATCTATGTGGATGAGCACCCGGTTGTCACCACGCCTCTTCCTCACCTTACACTTGGAGGCGGGTCCTTCACAGATGTGGTACAAGCCTCCGTCCTTTCCCATCTGGGAATCCACGAAGTACTTGTACCCATCACTGCTCGGTCCGTGTGTGCCCAAGAAAAGGCCACGATCGGCCTCTTCCCATTCTCGTAGGGTAACCACAGCTCTTCCTTGTGGCCGGAATGCATCATCGTAGCATTCATACTCCAAGACCCTTCCGGTCTCTAGGACTTCCCTTGCCACCTGTGGTGCCCTACCTGCCAGGTCTGGGCTTGCCACCCATGCCAGCTCTGTAGCTGGACGGTTCAGAGCGAGGGCTTGGTCTACCTCCTCTTGGGTCAGACCTAGAGCTTCACCCCGCCTGACCAAGGCCTGCATGACCCTCTGGTCACACCTCCACCCTCTATAGAGTGGGGCAGGATCACCTCACAGAGGCAATCAGTGGGTGGCACTCCCCAACCTCTTCGGGAAGAAGGGCACACCCGGAACCAAATCCAACCTTCCTAGGCCCCACCTCAACCCACCCTACCAACGCAGCTTGCCCTCAAGGGCCTAGCCACTAGGATACCGGTGGGTGAGGGGGGCCTGCGCTTCCAGCTGTGAGCCGAAAACTCGCATCGGGCAGCTTGTGTCGTGTATAAATCTCACTAGTGATCTACCATGTGTTTACTTACCTCATGTATTTGTCTTTCACCATGACAACTACAGTGCATCGCAAATCTATGTGTGATCTATGATGTTGTTGGTTCGAAAACATGAGCAATGACACATCCCAAAATACCCTATGTCACGACAAATCCATCATTCATAGGCGGTGGTTTCTCAAAATAGAGGCCCCCCAAATCATCCAATATTAACCATTCATAGCAATGAACCAACCATATCTTTGGGGCACCAGTATTTTGAGAACCCCCTAATCATCGGCCATCGTTTGGGTAAGTGTCATCCCCTATGATAAACCATGATCAATGGTTGCAAACCTTCCAAAACCCTATAAAACCTTTTAAACAAAATAAAACCTTATAAAAGCTATAAAACCCTTCAAAACCTTATAAAACTCGACCAAACCGTACAAATACCCATGAAAAAAACTAAATAAAACTCATAAGCCATGGAAATGTTCAACACGCAAAACAATATAATCACCATCCCTTCATTTGCGCCTGACCAGGTTCGAGCTGCTCTCGCTCCGTGAACTGGCAGCAGTGGCCGGGGTGAACCCAACCAGTGGTCACCGGCACTCCAAATGGGAAACCCTGGGAAGCGAACTAAACTGGTTGGTGGGGTTGAACCACCCCTATAAAAAATATGCTTGTCAACCACCCATTTGTTAATCACTAGGGAAAATAAAAAATGTTTCAAACCATCAAGCAGGAACTAGAATTGCAGATTTTCCATTGCAAGGTTGGTTTACTAGAGGGTAGATGTATGTAACACTAGTGATATGGGTCTTTCTCAAAATGGGGGTCCCCTGAAGTCACTCATTGATCATATAAAACTGACTATGCCCGGGGATGATTTGAGGGTCAACTATTTTGAGAAAAACTCAAATGGGTTGCATCAACAAACGTGTTGTTTCTTGCTTGTCCCCAACTCTTTTTACACATATGTTTATCCTCTTACGGATTTCAACATCCCATCAGAAATTGAATAAATATCAAACCCTGGAACATATCACCAAGAATGATCTTTTGATGCAAAACAGTTTAACCTTCGTCCTCAGAACTGCAAAATATGTTTTCTTCCAAAAATTAACGTCTTCCTCCCGACGTCATATTGGCAATTTCATCACCATCATCATCTGGCTGGTGGTTTCAACCCCTATGAACAAATCTGTTTGTCAACCAATGTGGTTCTCTTTTTTTCTGGGGTGCTTGGGTCTGCTGGTTTGTTTTTCCGTGCTGATGTTTTTTGTTTGATGGTGTTTACTCTCTGTTTTTGTTGGCGGGTGTTTTTGTCTGCTGTTTTTTGGCTTGTGGTTTTGTATGTTAGTGATTGTGTTGCCTTATGCTTTCCGCTTTGCGTTCTTTGTCTATGCTGGCAATTTTTTCGGTGGTGGTATTTCTGTCTGCTGGCGCATCGCCATGCCATCTTTAATCACTTTCGCGAATCTCTATCTCATCATCACTTTCCTTCTTGCCTTTCTTTTGCTCTCACCTGCTTCCTTTCGGCCCATGCTGTCGCCTGTTATATGTTTATCTGACAATAAGATACTATATGCTCCTCAAAAAAACTGAAAAGCTATGGTTCCGCCCCAAAAAGTATAAAACAGCAGGCCGGAAATTAGCATCCATGAAAGCTTCAAAGTCATCCAAACCCTGGTATGAATGCCGGAAAATATCCGTGTCATGGCCTGCAGGGGAAGACGATACTCAGACATGACTGAAGTCTTTCTTCAATGTTTTCGCTATCTGCCGCTTTGTTAGGGTTCGAGCGATCAGAAGCATGCAGCCCTGCTTCAGCCAAGTGGGGCAAAGGTAATTCACAATGGGTCCAAGTTGCGTTTTGGTTCAAGGTGCAAATCAGTGCGGGATGTCCATTCCGAGTGCGCCATTTATGGGACTATGAATCAAGTTGCATGAAACATTTATTCTGAAAAACGAATATTTGACTCATGAAACAACTACATCAATCTGATTAGGTTTGTCCGCAAATAGTGTACCCCTATGGCTGGTTCCCAATCAATTATGGTTATTATTGTGTGGTTAGTAGGTACTACCATTTATGGACAAACCCCATACAGATCGATATAAATCAAGAACTATTCCGAATATTACTTACAGTAATCCTTATAATACTTATATTACGATACATTAGTTTATCTATAACAATTGACTGCTAATTCATACTAATTCTATACATCAACTCAACCTATAACTCTTGCAGGGGCCAGCTTCCACTCTGCAAGTCCACCTCAGGCGATGCCGGAGATGTGACCGAGGAGTACTGCCAAACCAAGATCTCTCCATTCCTTAGCGGAGCCACGGCTCGCGAAACATGCGCGAGACAAGCCATTTGGAGGTGACCCCCAGGGATCGTCACTGCTAACCATGATGTCTTCGGGGTTCTACCAGGGCTAGTAGCCATGGGGCACGGTTATATCATGTAACCATGATGTGTTCGGGGTTCGGGCTACCTGATAGGGCTAGCAGCCATGGTTATATCCCAGCCCAACTGCACACCTCAGTACAGGTTGTCGAGGAAAAACATCCCATCTGCAAGGTACTTCAGCTTGACAACCAAGCCAGCCGGCCCATGCCTGGTGTCCACTGTTGGGAGACAACATTTTTGGCAGTACATCATGATTTTCCTTTTTTTACATTGTAGAAGTTATATTACCAGTGCCAAATATGTATTTTTTCCACAGACCTTCGTAGATAAACCATCCGTCAATTGGAGCGATGCAGCGTTGACCTTGTGACTCTGGATACTTACTGGAGGCATGGCACTTTTCCCTCTCATGTCAACTGATCCAACAGTAATTTCACAGAAATCCGCCCCCATTCTTCCCTTTATCCAATACATCGAACAGGGAGCCCGCCGATGAACAGCCATGATTTCACGGGTTCTGGGCCGTGCTATATCGTCGGGAAACGACGATCAATCGGCATTACTGTGTAGCATGATAATATGGCTGCGGGTCCATACCCTGTACCGCAGCTGTTTACGTGCCCTAATTGACAAAACTAGTCTAACTGGTTGGTCCTTCACCAGGTTTCTCTGCCTGTAGGCATAGCTTGGTCATCGACAGCTTCTTTGTTCTGCCCACATTTGCATGTCACAAGGGGCTTCCCAGCAGCACCATGTCACCGGGCAGGTGTGCTTAGCCAAATCCTGAGTTTTATCGGCCCCTGGCTGATAGATCAGTTGTTGAACTGGTGAATTTAATCCCGGATTTATAAACCCTAGGTTGATTAATTGGGTGGGTAGTACTTAAACCAAGGCCTTTGGGGGATACCGCCTATGAACCAAACAGGAGTTCATAAATCCGGGGTTAGCATTGAATTGATGATGGTCTATTAAGAGCTGGATCTCCCTTGAACCATCGTTGCTTGGTCATCAGCCATTTTCAAGTATTTCCAACCATCGTCAGCCCTCGTTGACCGTATATGAACCAGCATTGACCATTGATATAAGAACCATCCATCATCAGCATCATTTAACCATCATTTAACCACATTCACCATCATTTGACTCCCGGCTACCTCATCAAAGTAGAACCATCATTCACCATCATTCAGTCTCTGCATCCCCGGCAGCCGCGTAAGCGCGCGCCCAGCGACATTAATCGCTCTCCCTTTGGCGACTTCCGGGGATTTCGTGCCTGCATCTCATGCCTTGGAGACGGTTCAAGAATCACAGCGCAAAGTGCAAAACTGCTTGGAAGTTAGCATCCCCACGACGAGTAATTGGGAATCAACCATGATTATTTGGGTCATAAGCTACCTTGTTAGGGTTTCTAATCATGGTCACAGCCCCTGCTGCACATCCAAGTTGAGGAAAGTGTGATTCGTGAAGTGGGGTACCCCAAAATGCTTGGTCTATGAGTATAGATGGATAATATTGGATAATTTGGGAGGTCCCCTGTTTCAGAAACCACCAAATGGGTCTGTGTGAATGAATGTGACCTTGGAGAGAACATGTACTGTATACACATGTATGCATCCATAAATGCATAAAGAAACTGCAGGATAATGTAGGTACTCAACGTAATTAGCAAAGATTCTCAAGATATACCACTCTAATCATGGATAGGTCGGGAGGACCGAACGCCGACCCAATCAAATCTCCCCTTGATGTTACCCAAACCTTTCCCCCGTCAGCCACTGCTGATGTGGAAGCCCTGGCAGTCATTCAGAGGATCCTATGTAACCAAAACCAACCAGCGAAAGTACATACACTCCGGTGATCGAACATAGCAATGGAAAATCAGCATTTTTCTAGGGAAACCCTGGGAAATCAGCTATGACTGGTGGATTTACCATTGCTATGTTAGATCACCAGAGGGTCAAAACTGTGCCGTTTCTCTAAGGTGGTTGAGCCCTGGTCGCATCCCAGAAGAACGGCATGTTCACTACTTCATTGACCCTCTGGCAAGCTAGCTTGGAAGCTCAAAATTCCATTTTTCTACAGTAGGTCAACTAGCTTGGAAGCTCAAAAATACCATTTTTCTAGGTCAAACCATGACTACTGGTGGATTCTCCAGTGGTGAGTTTGCCGGAGAGTATATTGATGATCATCTTGAAATGGTTCACAATAAATTTTGTTTTACCATCAACAGACGGTGAAGTTGCCTGTATGAGACCGTCATTAATCCTCATAAACAATCATCATACAACCATCCTTGCCCATCAAGCTAGCATCATTCAACTGTTATTCAAGCATCATAAATCCAAATAGAATATTTTCACATATATGTATAACTGTGTATCACCAGCATTGACCATCACATTACCATCATTCAGCCATCATTAGTCATCATAAAGTCAGCATAAATCCAAAACAATCATGACGTAACCATCATTAACCATCACATTACCATCACTCAAACATCATTCAAGGTTTTTTTCGCTGGGGGTTAGTAGCTCCATCCCTCAAAACATTCAGGGATCCCAGGTATGGTTGAACAGTTGAACATAGAAAATCATCTCAAAAGCAGCAACCAGTTCTTGAACCCCTCTTGGACGTTGGTTCCACCCCTTTTTAAAACCACCAGCCAGTTATTTTGATGTTTCTCAAAACAGGGGCGCCCCGAAATCATCCAATATCAACCATTTATAGTGAAAAACAAACCACATCTTTGGGGTACCCCTATGGCTTGGGAAACACCCATGAATGATCACCAGCGCCGCGCATCTGTCGGGTCCCCGGCTCGTTACATTCCTCCCAGCACTCCCAATGCAGCGATGGATCCTGGCCAACACTGGTCATGAGCAGCTAGTACAGGGCCAAGGGGTCTAAAGATGGTTGATTATCCCCTATTATTCGCCATTGGTAATGCTTATAATGGTTAAAACGTTAAAACCCCTATAAAAACCCATAGTTCTTTTCAAATGTACACAGCCCACGCATTCATATAAATATTGGGATCCAGAATGCACCGTAATGTTTCTTGCTTCGCCAAAAAACCACAGCAAAAAAAAGAAGTGGCCGTTGGCCCTGCCTTGTTAACTTTCGTGAGCGGGCTGGGTTGGAAGCAAATAAGTGTTCAAATTTGTGTTCTCTTGACGCAGTACCTGTGCATACCCCAGTCCCTTTCCACATGATATAAGAAAAATCGATGCAAAGCCAAGGGCTCCCTTGGCACAAAGTTACAAAGGAATGCCAATATATTAGTCACCAATGTCTCCCAGTACAACTGATACCGATAATTAGAACCTTGTTTGAATTTGAAGGACGGCCTATATAACAAAGCAATGATTTGACATACAAAATGCAGCAAACTTGACAAAATGAACAACACACATTGCCATGTTGTTTCTATAAGCACATGTTTTCCAAACTGTCGAAAGCAAACAAAAACTTGCTGCAGAACAATATATAGTTTCCAAAACCAAACACCTCCAGTAGAAGCAAACAAAAAAAACACACCCCAAATTACACAGAGATGGCACATGTCGTTGGAAGAGAACTATTTAGTGTACGTAAAACAAGGCGGAAAAAATATTGAATTGCATTCCAGAACACTTTTGGTAGTTGGTTTGAAATATTTACAAAAAATGTTGTCTCTAGAGATGACGTTTGTTCTTGTCGTTAATTGCTGACGGAAAAGACATGGCTCTGTGCAACGTGCGTTGCAGGTTCATAATTCGTCATTTTGTATCTTCAAGTCTTGGAGAAAATGCAATCTCCAGAAACAATGTTGTGCGCCCTATGGTTTAGTAGACTAGATCTTCTTGCATTTCTTGTACCAAAAGCGTTGTAGGTGACGACCACATTTATTGTGCCTCAGTTTTTACATAACACTCGTTCAACTAGTTCGTTTAAACGATTTTGGTTTCGTTTCCGGCCTTTCGTTTGTTTGATCAACTTGTTTGTTTCTTCGACGGTCATTTGTGGATGCGAAAACATTTTTTTCCGAGTCCCTAAACCACCAAGAATATTGTCCCTCAAGAGATGGAACAATAAAATTTCTGTACGGTCTTGTCTCTGAACCTCTGGGCCACAGTTGATGTTTAAACATATCATTTTAACCGTTTAGTGACCTGACCATACTCGAAAACTCCTCAAGCAACAGCAACAGCTGTCTTCAATGGTGCTTTACAAAGCATGTGAAATAGCTCTCAAACCCCAGGGTCACCAAACTTTGGGCAAATGAAAGTCAACAATGCCGAATTTGAAAGTGGAGGCCACGCATGTTATCTCCAAGGACCGTATGTTCCTTTTTGTTCGGTCTAGATGTCAATAAGATCCGTTGGAGACCACCTGGAGATCACATGTTTGTTCTTAGATCTAATGTCCAAAAAAAGGAAACCACAGATATTTTCATATTCAAATATGATATAATTTCTTAAATAAATATATATATATATATACAGTATATATGTATATATCTATTTAAAGATGGATAGATATGGGGGCTCTAGAATTGTTCCTCTAATCGATCCACTTGTCAACAATAAGTCAACCACAACTAAAGACCACCTATGTTGTCTCTGGATTTTCTTTGTTTCCGAACCCAATTTTCAACACATCATTTTTTTTGAAAACAGTGGAGACCAGAAATGTGGTCGCTAGAGACCAAACATGTGATCTGTGGATCGTTTTTTCTCAACCTGATGTTTAACAAAGAAGTGAGAAGTTTACCTTGAGACAAATGTGGCCTCTGGTGACCACAGATGAGACCACAAATGTAGTCTCCGGATTTTCTCCCAATATTCGACAAACAAAACGGAAAAAACAACTTCAGACAACAAATGTTGTCTCTAGAGACAACATTTTGGTGTTGAGAACTGTTTTTTGATAATTTTTGGCAAAAAGAAAATGTTTTGAAAGTTTCGGAGACTAAAAAACACTTATTTGCGACCAAATGTTGTCTCCAGAGACAACATTTGTTGTCTCAAGTTTTTTGGTCATATTTTTCACCGAAAGGGACCAAATGAGGAAAAAAACGCAAATGTTGTCTCTGGAGACAACAAATGTTGTCTCTAGAGACAACATTTTGGTGTTGAGAAGTGTTTTTTGGTCTCAAAAATCCAAGAATCGGAGACCACAAATGCAGTGTTTTCTCCAGAGACAACATTTGTGGTCTGAAGAACTGATATCCGTTGATCAAAGTGGAAAAATCTGGAGACACAAGTGTTGTCTCTAACCACCTTTGTTGTTTCTAGAGACAACATCTTGGTGTTGGGAAGTGATTTTTGTCCAAAGAAAGCAGAAATCACTTACCATCAATGTACTGTTGTCTCCAAAAGTGTTATTTGTCGAACAAATGAAAAATTCTGGAGACCGCAAGTGCTGTCTCTAGAGACCTCCAATGTTGTCTCAGGAGACCACAAAACAACATTTCTTCAGACCACAAATGTTGTCTCTAGAGACCACACATGTAGTATCCAAAGGCCACATTTTGGGTTCTAGTGTTATTGAAATCAAATCCAAAAACAAAGATGTACCCTCCGAAAGCTTTTGGCGGTTGTTCTTGAAAGATTGAGGGAAAGAAATCAAAAACATGCAGTCTTGGCACAAAGTCATTTCACCATCTCATGTTTGTCTGTGCCCAAAAACTCCAAGCTAAATGGGTCTAGGAATGATGAATGAAATAAAACACACCCAAACTGTCTCCAGAGACAAGTGTTGAAACAAATGTTGAAAACCAGAAACGTTGAGCTTAATTACTGAACATCTGCTGTCTCGAGAGACAGCAGCTTCGGCCAACACAAGGACATATCTTGAAAATCAGGTTGCGAACAGGAACACGTATTGTGAACAACACAATCACTTGGCATTTATGCACCGAATGCAGGAAATGTGACAAAAAAAAACCGCACACATTGCCTCCGGAGACAACATGTCACCACACCACAGAAGGAAAGCAATGTTGCTTCCAAGAGCGCATTTGTCCAATCTTCTGCAAACGAACAAGCACTTGCTGCAGGACATGTTGTCTCTGGAGACAACATTTGTTGCCTCTAGAGGTGACGTTTGTTCTTGTCGTTAATTGCTGACAGAAAAGACATGGCTCTGCGCAACGTGCGTTGCAGGTTCATAATTCGTCATTTTGCATCTTCAAGTCTTGGAGAAAATGCAATCTCCAGAAACAATGTTGTGGCGCCCTATGGTTTAGTAGACTAGATCTTCTTGCATTTCTTGTACCAAAAGCGTTGTAGGTGACGACCACATTTATTGTGCCTCAGTTTTTACATAACACTCGTTCAACTAGTTCGTTTAAACGATTTTGGTTTCGTTTCCGGCCTTTCGTTTGTTTGATCAACTTGTTTGTTTCTTTGACGGTCATTTGTGGATGCGAAAACATTTTTTTCCGAGTCCCTAAACCACCAAGAATATTGTCCCTCAAGAGATGGAACAATAAAATTTCTGTACGGTCTTGTCTCTGGACCACATTTGATGTGACCATAGGTAGAAACACCTCATGGGATAACAGCTGCTGAGTCTGATAATCTAGCGTTTCAAAACACCCCTCTCACCGTTCATTAAATACGAACTGGTGTTTTTACAAGACCTGTAAAACACTTCTCAGCTCCCAGGATTTCCAAACCATTGGCTCACGAAAGTTAACACCCTGCCTGGCTGTTTACTTTCTTGTAGCGACACAAATCTTATGTACATGGGCCGCTCACTGAGGGTATATGCTTTTAATACTTTCAATGTTTAAATCATCAGGTTGAAGCCAAGAAGCAAGTAATAAACAAGAATTGTATTGATAGTAAACTAAGATCTGTGTTTCCTATGTTACGTTTTCAGTGATGAAAGTAATCAATAAAAAAGACACAAAACGACCCAGAGTTTCGGCTCTACACCTGCAATTTTTCTTCACATAGTGAGTTCTTTCACAAAGAGATCATTCACGATGAGACATTCACATTTCACATCAAGTTTTTATACAAGGAAGCTGTTACCTGGTCAGTTAGAAACACCCTAATATGTTGTTGTGGTTAAACTATGTCAAACTGCCAGCTATTGAAAAACAATGGAGCGCTCGCAACTGGATCTGCAAAGACATGAGTGGTGATGAACGCAACTGTTCCTGTTGGACGACCGCAAGTACAGGTTGTCCAATGAGCTGTATACAAACTATTGGACGATCCATATCCGTGGATAGTTATGGTTTATGAAGTTGATGGTGACAGAGTTGAAACATGATACGAAATGGATAGTCATAGTTCATAGTGCCTGTAGGAATGGTCTGGCTAATCATGGTCGTCCAGCAAGGTACGAGCCATCCGGGCCACACATTCCGACACTAACATGGAGCACAGGCATTTGTATGGAAACCATGCTTAACTACCATTTGGTTAGGCCACTCTTGGTAGCTCCTTAGCTCCCCCTTGAAAAAGCCATAGGGATACCCCTGGCTCCAAATCGCTCCCTCCAAACCCCCAGCCACTTAAGCAATGTTGAGCGCAAGGGGCCACCAGCTGAAACTGGTTTTCACCCACCTGGTGGTGATTGGGGGAAACCATAACCAACTACAACAGCAAAAAACGGCGACAACAGCAGCAACCAACAGCAACAACCAACAGCGACCAACCTGGCTGGTGGTTGAACCACCCCTTGAAACTTCAAAATTACATGCTTGTCAATCAACAAACGACTTGTTAATGCTGGGGAAAATGAAACAAATGTTCGAAACCACCACGTGGACTTCTATCCCCCTCCCAGCTGTTCGAAACCGCCAACCAGTCAACATTTAATATTTGATGATCCCATATTATCAGCCTAAGCATGCCTAAGCCCTAAAAAATGCACATATAGCCAGCCGTGGCATCACCGTTGACAATGGTGCCCACTGGGATGGGGATGGCTCCAGGGGCAGAGACAGAGAACACAATGCCGCCCGTCAGAGCTTCCAAGCTCTGGTGCGTCAAGCAGTGATGTAAGTCGTGGCATCGATGGTTGATGGACGACCATTGGACGATCTCTTGGCAGGTATATGTAGTTAACCACAGGGAGATAAGACAGGATGTGCTGACACTTCTGCATGAGGGACAACGTCGGTCTTTCTCAGCCGACTACGAAACTGCAGGAAGGTAACGAGAGGCAATATGTCACCTTGAAGGTAAAGGCTAGGGACCTGCCGGCGTTGTTGCCTATAGGTAGCTACCTGTCTCTCCAGCTCTTGGCACGCTGTGAGACAAGCTACTGCCTCCGCTACTAGGTTGTCAGCACACTTTGGAAGTGCCACGGCGACCAAGATCCTGTATTGAATGCCCGAAGGACTTGCTTGCAGGACTACCGTCCTTACTCGCGCCTGCGATGGCGCAAATGCCATGGGACCTCTTCGCGGGGTTTTGCGTATCCCCGGAAAATCCATTGTGCCCATCCGAGAAGCATCTGTGATCGCCACTTTTCTCAGAGCCCCATGGCCGTTGCATCATCCCATGACGTGGTGAAAACTATCTCTCCAGGTCCCTCCGATGGAACCGTTTGCCGGGACCCAAAAAGGCGAAGAGGGAGCTGGCAGGCGAAGAGCTTGGTGATCACATGGGGGTTATCATATGAATTCAAGCCATTATGATAGTGATTAATGTTGGTTTCTGATTAGTGTAACCCCCCTAAAGTAATGAACATAGATGAAACCAACAGGAAGATACTAATCAGAAACCAACATTAATCACCAACCAGCAACCGTAAGACTTGATCCGCCCAACGTCGTGTGGGCGTAGCATCGAGCAGGCCTGCGGTGGAAGAGGAGACACCTGGCCACCGCCAGGGAAAGCGTGTGGGGCCTGGCTGGGAACAGCCCACAAAACATGATGGTTTCTTAATCACAAATGGTCATGTTAATCATGATGGTTGGTAGTTACTAGTGGTGGTAGTTTCTAATCAAATGGTTCTGATTAGTAGATTGAATACAATATCTGGCCGCAATGTGTGTCCTGGCGTGTTTATGCGGACATCCAGAATGACTGTTCCTCCACACTCATTCCGATTAGCTATACTTGCTAATGGTCAGCATCCACATATCATGCCCTGGCAGGATTCTATGGCTCAACAACAACAACAACAACAACAACAACAACAGGTTTTGTGCTGCTCCCCACTGGCTGGTGTTTGGCCACTGAATCGGAGATCTGGAACCAAATCACCACCAAATCTCAAGGCTTTCCTACAGAACTGATCAGCACCACCCGGCCGTTGGTATCCGGAAGTTCCCCCGGTGAAACGCTGAGGGCTCACCGGGGCTAGCAGCTATGGCTCAGCTGTGGCTCGGCATGTCGCTAGCATCATGGGTGAACATGAAACATGGATCAGAACAGCACCCCACCATATGGTCGTTTCTCAAGTCAATAAGGGACCCAAAAAATGGTTGGTTTATTAATATTTATTACCTATAAACGGTTAACATTGGATGATTTGGGGGTCCCCCATGTGGAGAAACCCCCACCCTGCTCCCTATGGCGAGTTTCTTGCTGAGTTATCCTGCCAGGCTACTTCCCATGACCACCAACATGATCGATTGCTGCATGGCAGTGGGTCAAAACCCTTAGTCCCCCTGGTTCCCCTATCATTAGCCAGCTCGTTTTCCCTATAGAATGGTTGGTTATCATCATCCCACATTATTGGTTGATTTTTATTGACCCATAGGTTGGTTGATCATCCCCTATCATTAGCCATAATGGTTGGTTATTCTCCTCCATTGGTTGGTTGGTTGGTTAACTGCTTGACGCTGCATCAGCGAGTGCCTGGAGGTCCAGAGTTTCTAGTCTCTCTTGCACCCAGCCATCCTTCACCTCGGCACCGGCATCTCTGAAAGGCGAGCCACGGGTCACGTGGGCAGTGAACGTGGCAACAAACACGCACGGCTCTGAGTCAGTTCACCCGGCGGCCCCTCCCCCTGGTTCCCCTATCATTCACCAGAAGGTTTTCCCTTTAAAATGGTTGGTTCATATACCCATTACTGGTTGGTTAACGTTGACCCATAGCACTTGTTGGAATAATGCTTGAGCAGTGAACGGACAATCTCCACAAGCGCCACTTGTCCTGATGCTTGGTGAAGTGTGCCAAGATTGGAGTAGCCACCGTCGATCACCTCTGGTGTGAGTACATTACTTTCAGTATTTAGCTTGGTAATCATTATCAATCTTAAACACTACTGCTTGACCATGTCTTAGTTTCTGAAAATCGGGGACCCCAAAAAATGGTTGGTTTACTACTATAAATGCTTCAGATTGGATGATTTGGGGGGACCCCTATTCTGAGAAACACCCATTATGAATGATTTATATACTAGTAAACCAACCATTTCTTGGGGTCCCCCATGGCTTGAGAAACACCCATGTAAACCAACGATTGAATCATCATTGACCAGCCCCTCAACCCACCAGCAAGAGCTGGCTTCCACCAGGGGGGCCCTACCAGCTCGCTGGTGGCTAAACTAGATCCCTTGCTCACAGTCTACCGGCTTTAGTGGCTATATCGTAAATCACTCATATCCCAAAAAGCCGAACAAAAGCCAAGGTAGTAGTACTAGTAATCCACCCAGAAAACATGACACGATGGTGATTTGAGGATAATATATTGATGAGGTGATATCTGAACATGACCATCATATGTGATATCAATGTTAATTTAGGGGTGACTTCAATCGTGCATGATGGTAATGACTTCAAGACAAACATGACAACCCCAACTTTCCTGAGGATGGTTCATGGCAGCGTGTTAATGGCACTTACGAAGCTTCTATCTATGCGCCTCACCCATCTTCGCAGCTTTCCCATCACTAGGCATCAGCACCATGTCGTTCAAGGGTGAAGAGCATCCCATGTAGTAACCTCAGCACCGTGCGAATGATCTCAGTGAAAGATGAGCTTTGTTCGTGAAGACTGGTATTGGCTCACTCAGTTGAAAACACTCACTTAGTTATTTCAAATAGTTGTCAAAGTACATGACTTAGTTATTTCAGTACATGTTAACTCAGTTTGAAAGCACTTAGTTGAAAACCCCAAGAAGTCATGCACTCATTTAGTCGCCATGAACTATCAAATATGGACAAAGTTCTCTGTGAACATGGTATTTATGTGATAATTATCAAAGCCAGTAGTGCTTGATAATGATGTCGGTTTCGGCACCATTAGCAGTGCTTGTTTGTTGTTGGTACAGTGATGAAACTATGTTGATGCTAGCTACTGCTAGTTTAATATTGCTTACATGTTGGTCTGTGTACATTGATTTCCGTGCTCTCCTACATGCAACAGGTTCCAGTGAAAAAATGGCTAGCCATAAGAGCGAAACTCGACATTCGGTGAACAACGGCACACTATTCTCGAGTAACGCCCAAGAACGAACACTGCTCGTAGTTGATTCTTAATCAGACTATTTGCCAATGCTCATTCACAATTGATAATGGCCACTAATGGCTGAGAATGGTAAATAACCGGTAGCAATGGTCGTGAGGTTACCAACCATATTGGATTACGGTGGAGACAGGGGAGCATCAGCCACCTGGAGGAGGATCACTACCTGGGGCGGCTCATGGCTATCGAGAAACCACAGCGAATTCGTGCCTCAGTGCGAGCCCCTTTTGGAAAGTCCAGGGGCTCGAACAGGGGAGAGTAGGGCACGTGGGAAGTCTTCGGATCACTTCTTGGCACAATGTGGTGCCCCCTCCTTCGCCCAATGGTTGGAGGAAGAGTCGGTCATTTGGGGGGTTCACCTGCCATCCCAGCATCTTCGCCAGCAACTTGGCCGATGTGAATGGCATGGTGACCTTCTTGTAGTTGATCAAATCCATGGATCAACTGGATCAAATCTTGATCCAGTTGATCGCTTCAAACTCGCTGGAGCATTTCAGCCGGTCAGTGTCGGCCTTGGCTTTCAGTGCAAACGGGATTTGATTGCCTTGGCTGTTCAACTTGTTGCGGATGATCTGGAGGTCATCCTTGAGAGCGGCTTCTCTTCGACAAATGGGACACTTCACCGTTTTCCTGCTCCTTCTTGCACTTCCATCTTCTCAGGTGCTTCTTCTTTGTTGGTGTCTTGTTTCTTGGCCTCTCTATTTGTATCTATTTGGTGTGCCTTTGCTGGTGTGAGTTGACATTGTTCATTTTGACTTTTCATCTCTCACATTCCTTGCTCATCTATATGGTGGTTTCTCAAAATAGGGGTACCCCCAAATCATCCATTAATAGTCATTTATAGTAGTAAACCAGCCATTTTTTGGGTCCCTTATTCTGAGAAACCACCATATAGGCCATCACCCGTCCAATAGATTTTGGTGCCCATTGCTGTGGGCTCCCGACATCCGTTCGACTACTTTATCTTCTAAGAAGTGATACTGTCCATTCTGGTGGTTAGTGTGTCCACTGGTTTCGGTACACACTGCCAACAATCTCCGGTGACTCCCTGAAGGGTTGTTGATCGTTAAACATGGCGAACATCTAACGAAGAAAGCTGACAAAAAAATAGAGTGATTTACAACGCAAGCTGTGCCATTTTTCAATGAGTCCAAGTAGGGTCAGGGTCAGTCTGCTCCCAGATCAGGTTACCCGTACATAAGCATTAGCAACCATGCATCATAAATCTCTGCCTCCTAATACCAACCCCCGACCTTGAATAATAAACACTTCGGACCATAGTTTTGAATATTTGGTTGAATGATAGTTACAATTATAGATGGTTACACTCTGGTAATCTAACATAGCAATGGATAATCCACCATGTTTGTAGATTACTTACCAATTGAAAATCGTGATTTTCCATTGCCATGTTAGATCACCAGAGTGTAACCATTATTTCCCATTCATTATCAACCATCATTCACCATCAATAAAAAAACACACCTTCTCCAGCCTCTCATCGAGCAACAACCCAGGGTGACGATCTTCTGCGTCTGAACACAGAAGTACTTCACCAACAACCTCAGTGGCTGACGCTGACGCTGTTCAGTGACATCCCTGCAGTGGCCAGCTAGTACCTGTAAGCTATGGTGACCATGGGGACTGTCCTGAATAGATACGCTATGACAGAATGATAGGGTGCTTACATCCCGGAGCCTGTCATTATTTTAGATCAGTTGGGTACGCTCGGGCACTCCTGGTACCAACAGTTGGCTTTGACACGCTTGCAAACCAAGGTAAACCATCATTGATAATCTATCATCATATCATCATAGAGCTTGACCATTCTGAACCAATCTGTTAGCCACTTTTGTATCCCAAAAAAATCCTCAATACAATTCAGTAAATGAGACTTTTCACTGATGGGAGGACTTGCCCCACCAGCATGTGGAGCTGTGGTACCCGCTGAAAACCTTCTGCCTTCCAAAAGGGACCAAAAATGGTTCCTCCTTCACGAGGTTCAGGCTTTATCCCTAGGCTCTTTACAGTACATCTCTTTACTGAGAACTAGTAATCAATTCTCAATATTCTCAGTGACCAAGGGAACTTGACCAGGAAAATTTCAGCTCAATACCAACATTCCTGGGAGTTTCCTGTGATTTCTTTCGGTGAATCAACTGATTGATGGTGTCTTTTTGCATGGCTGATCAGCAGAACTCCTTAGTCTTGAATATTTTGCATGAAAGCGGACAATGGGAAACGACAATGACCAGAACGGCATCAACAACCAAAACAAGAAACAAAAGGCAACAACCAACAGTTGGTGATAGATCATGCCTACAGCAATAAACGAACTAGCTGATATCAACAAATAACTATCCACAATGCAAGCAGCAATCAGCAACCCGAAACTCATTTGTTTTTTCTCAAACAAGGAAACCCCCAAAATGGATGGTTTTCTTTCTATAAAAGGTTAAGAGACTGGATGGTTTGGGGGTACCCGTACCCCTAAAACTTGAGAAACCACCTGTTGTTGCTACTACCGGTGCTGTTAACGACCGACCCACCACACGGTTGCATCAGCATCCCGTTAGGGACGCCCCGCATGATCACGGTGTCTTCGTTCCACCTGAGCAGTGGTTTCGGCCGCAGGGTTTCACCATGACCTACCAGTGATCGCTAAGTTGATCTACCGGCAATCAAATAAACATGAATGTACATAATTAATACTAAATTATTGTTTGTTGAAAAAAAAACTAGCGTGTATATTTTTATATATACAGAAAAAACAATATATCAAAATGTATCTATACTATACGAAACACAAAACACATGCACACAAGTATACATATGTTGTAGATACTAGACGCCCATTTAGTTGTGTGTGAGAGACAACCACAGCCCTGGATCAACCAAGTGATCCAGCAGGCACTGGCAGCCGATCTCTTTTATCATGAACCCCCATATTGTGGTTCCCCGAAGACATATCCCAAAAAAATATGTCAAGACCGGCAAAGAAACATACAGTGTGGCAAAAACCATCCTGCTGATCAGCTTGTATGATTGACTGATTCAGATGTCTGTTTCGTATCTACCACTGGATTCCATTTGGTTACACCACCCCTGGTAGCTCCAAAGCCCTCCTCCTTTAAAGGGTAGCCCTGGATACCCCTGGCGCAGCTCATCGTTCCCTACCAACCACCAGCATCCACCAGCCATACCCATGGCATCTCGCGCCTGGAAAGATCATCGGGGTCTTCATCTGTGTTGCCCTTCCACCTGACGCCAAGCACAAGGATTCAGATTCGGGGCCGGTGCGGCTAACCTGAAAGTCCTGAGCAGTGAACGCTTCTCCCAAACAAGGTGGCGCTGGAGAATCCAGAAGCAGAACAAACCAAACACGGAAATAACAATACGTTAAAAGTTGAACTAATCATAACGTGTTGCTTCTGCGGCCCTTTCTTGGGATATTCTTCAACTAGGGTCAAACAAATAGATTACATTCGAAAAATGGTCAACCTGCGCCCTGTTACGCTCACCCCACCAGTCAAAACAAATCCTTTAGTGATGGCATGGTGAATTTTCGCGGTAGTGTCTTCGTGCTGGTGGTGGTGTTTTGGGGGGGTTAAGAGTGGTGGGGTTGTGGTAGTAGTGTGGTGTGTTTGTGTTTCACTGGTACTATCGTGGCGGTGGCACTTGTTCAGCGGTGGTGTTTTGCTGGTGGTAACTGTATCATGGTGGTGTTACAGCATCATTTGCTCTAAAGGTGGTGCTTTAATGACGTGGAAATGTTTGTGGCAGCGAGTTTTTGCTGGTGATGGTGGTGATACTGGTGGTGGCACCCCTGGCTCCCATCATCAACTACTATCAACTCTTGGGATCTCCCGGTTGAACTCCTTCCAAAACCACTATCAATCATCATTCATTCATCATAGCGGTTCAACATTAACATGATAGTGGTTTTCCTATCCCATCGTTCATTAAAACTATGGCACCCATCATCAGTAACATCCATCAGTCATGAAAACTATCAGCAAGCGTCATCAACCATCAACTATCATCAACCCCTAGGAGCTCCTTTAGGAAACCCCTAGGAACTCCCTTGGGAACCCCCCTAGGAATCCTTCAAAATCCCTAGGAACCACCGACTAGGACCGCACCTCAGCGGTGGAGGTCCGATCTCGAAGCCCTGGGAAGCCACCTGGCTGCGCCGTAGCGTGCGCAGTTGGCATGTGATACACCAGGGTGATGGTTCCTAGCCGTTGATTATAATGGCTCAATGGTGGTTAATAATGGCTAAATAATGGCGAAATGATGGTTAAATTATATCAGATTAAAACATATTAATGCCGAAATGATGGTTAAAATATATCAGATTATAATATATCTGGCTATGGGTCCATATTAACCATCAATACTAAGCAACAACAATAGGGAAAACAATGGTTAATGATGGGAACCAGGGTACAGGGTAAACCACTTCACAGGGATTACGAACAAATAGTAGGCTTACAGTATGGTTACTATATAGTGGCTAGTTCTTGGATATTTTTAGTGGTTA
The DNA here is from genome assembly GCA_009767595.1 of Symbiodinium kawagutii. NCBI lineage: Eukaryota > Dinophyceae > Suessiales > Symbiodiniaceae > Symbiodinium > Symbiodinium kawagutii. The sequence goes on along the minus strand of VSDK01018466.1, from coordinate 358,551 downwards.
AGCATGGTCACAAACCATAAATAATCAACCCCCCAAAAAAAGAGATATGGGTTTGTCCATGTATGGTGGTAATTACCTACTAACCATCCAAGTTCTTAGCCATTGTCCATTTTTGGACACACCTATGTTCTATAGTGATTGAATGTGACTCATAGTTGCTACGGTACTTAGTGGGCAAACAAACAAATGGTTAATGATAAAAACCCACTGGGATCTGAAACTGGAATACAGTTGTTAATCATTCCCATATGATGTGTGCAACTTTATGATTCATAAACTCTGACTATAATCGATTAAGAGTCTTGAATCACAATGAATCACATTGAATCACCATCAAAAACCAGCAGTGAATATGTGGCTATGGGTCAAAACCCTGTACCCCTGGTTCCCCTATCATGAACCAGCAAGTTTTCCCTAATATTGTTGCTCATTATCTCCCGTTAATGTTGGTTGATTCATGTTGACCCAACTCGCCATACGTTGGTGATCCTTGGTTCCATGGTTCCCTGATATCAACCACTAATAGCCAGAACCAATCATTACAGTAACTGGTTGGCGGTTTCAACCCCCATGAAAAATATTAGCCAACCAACCAGTTGGTAATAATTGATAGGGAAAACAACAAATGTTTCAAAGCACCGACCAGTGAATCATCGTTAAGCATCATGAACCACCATGCACCACGATAAACCATCGCTGACTATCAACCAACACCGTTTCAATTAGCCATCGTTGTTGGAAGATGGTACGTCAGGGCGCCACTTGGCGAACGCCACTTGGCATCATGGGTGCCCTTCACTTCAGCGACTGTGGCCCTGGCCCCAAACGTTACTTGGGCTTCAATAGAAGGAGCCATCTGCTGCATGGATATGCCTGGTAGATATCCACTGTTGAGGTCCTAGTCTTGTCGATCATGATCAACCATAATCAAACATCTTTAATGATAACAATAATCATCATCATCATCATCATCATCATCATCATCATCATCATCATCATCATCCGTATCCTTATCCTCCTCCTCATCATCATCTTCATCAATCATCACCGTCATCATCATCTTCATCAATCATCAACCCATAATCAATCATCACCACGGTCAACCTCCATGAAACATGATGACCCCCCCTCCACGACTGCTAAATGATTCAGCTCCCAACCCAGCAACTGTCGGATAGAGAGATCATATGGCTATGGGTCAATATTAATGAACCAACTAATGGGGGATACCCACCACCAACAATAGGGAAAACAATGGTTAATGATAGGGGAACCAGGGGTACGGGGTTTTGACCCACAGCCATATTACAGTATTGCTGCTCATAGTGGTAAAGAGTTGGACAACCGATGCTTAACGATGGTGGTTAGCGATGTTGGTTTACAATGTCGCTTAACAATATTGTTAATATTGGTGAATTGAGTCAATTGTTGAACAATTGTTGATTCACAATAAATCATACTGGTAAACGTTTTGGTTCATGTAGAGGCATCTGAAGTTGGTGGCTTCAACCCTCATGAAAATTTTCAGTCCACCAAGCCATAGCAAATATCTGGGAAAATAAAATAAATGTTTGCAACCACCCCCCAGTCATCACTTTGAGGCACCAGCTGTTACTCAAAAAGCTGGTGCTCCTAGCTGTTGTCACCAGCTGTCCTCCATCAGCCCCCATCCGACTGAACCAGCCATGGTTAGCTCCGATGAATTCATGGTGAACCATTTTTTCTGAGGCAACGAGGTCAATCCCTCGTGCCGATTATGGTGAACCATGCTCAAACATGTTCGACTCAGTCGCAGCTGCTGGTGCTTTCTCGAAATTGGGGACCCCCTAAATCATCCACTATTAACTCTTTATAACTATATTCCATCCATTTTGGGCCTTAGACAAATAGCTTATAAAACCCCATGTAACAAGCTTTTTTTCCCCTAGCTGAGGAGTTAGCCATTTAATCAGTTCCCCTACTAAGAAAACAGGATGTAACTAGCCATGTAACTAGCAAACCATTAACTAGTTGGAGTTCATTGAAGCAAACCATTAACTAGTTGGAGTTCATTGATAACAATCATCCACTATTAACTATTCATAACAATATTCCCAAGAGACAATGAATTCATCCAACTCAACCGGCGAACCGCTCCGCTGCGAAACGTCTGGGCGTCCCCACGCACAGCACCAAAAGGCTGGGATTGGCGGAGTCCTTGGGCGCGAGGAGGGCACAGCCCCCATGGCGGAAAGGAGGGCACCCAACATGAGCCCACATGGCTTAGGTACTTCTTCATCACTTAGTATATTTAAATATACTAAGTACCAGCTATTGTATATATGACATCACTTTGTATATTTGATATGAAGCATAGGTGATACCAAGTACTAGCTATGTGATATAGCATATAGAGTCAAGTACTAACAAGTCACTATACATATATTTAAATACACCAAGTACTAGCTATGTATATATGACATCACTTAGTATATTTTAATAGTATAGATATATCTACATATATAACATCACTTAGTCTATTTGAATAGTTATATAATATATGGTAGATATAACTAGGGTAACTACCAGCTATGGTAGATATAGCTAGGTACACTTAGCATAGTTAATGATACTCGGTCAGTTTAGGCATTAATGATAAGCATTAACATGACTATAGTTAATAAATATCGAAACTACTTAAGCATAACTTAGCATACACTGATTTATAATAACATGGAAACATGGTTGATGTGTAATTCATCACTGGTTATTTCATTACTTAAGATGGTTGATCACCCAACATGTTGCTATCAACTTATGAAGTTTTATGATAACTAGTTAATGCTTAGATAAGCTGTCAGGATGATGGCAATTCGACATTGTGAAAAATGATTTCAAATGGTGTTCTCATATCCAGTGGTATCACTGATCTTTCCGCGGATCTGGCAGCCTTTGCTGGTCTCAAAGTTGAAGCCATTCTTGCGGAAGCAACTTACCAACAACATTATCCAAGCAGCAACTAATGTCAATGAATGTATCAAAATGTGAACGAATCACCTACGATCAAATCAAGGCCAACTCTGTCATATGTTAATGATTAGTGATACTGATAATGATTAATGGTGGTAAAGACTTGATTAATGGTGGATATATGTGTTAATCTATCTAGCTTTATTTATATCTACTTTATGTGTATATGTAAATTTTTATGGTGGTCAATGGTGGTCACTTACACCTGCATTGTTTGAACATATATGATTAGCATGGATCCAGTGGATCCTTTGGTGGCTGGTGCTTATTCCATGCTTTCCAATGAATTTGTACAGTATGTTGTGTTTCTTGCAACGATTTGTTTCGGTAATTTCGCGAATATGCCTTCTAAGAATGTCTTTTGACATGAATCCGTGAATCCCGCGGAGGCATTTCAGAGCCACCACATGAATTGAATTTTCAAAAACAGGATATATAAAGTGAACATTAAGAAACCATCAGTTTTGAGGCTACCTCAACCCTCATCAAGGGATGTCAAGGGCATCTATTCAACAGAACGACTTGACTAAACCAGTATTCTTGAAGATCTGCCGTGTGGAATATACAAACAAATAAGCGCAGTCGGAACAACCAGATAGCCACATGGCTAGCGACAAAGGTCATTGATCATTCGAAGGTACTTGTAAAATATTCTGCATGAGCTACCGTATGGAACTTTCTCAACACGGGGGACCCTAAAATCATTCAGTTTATTAACCATTTATAGTAAACAACCGTCAATTTTTGAGGCTTCCTACGTAGAAAGAACCCCCCACATCTAGATCAACCAAGTGTTACTTGTGTTTAGAAACAAATTCCAAAAAAGGTAATCTCAAGAAGCCGTTCTTCCCTTTGTCACTTGATTTTGTGATACTTCGCAGTGACTAGGTATGTACAAAGTGGGTTATAACTAGGGTAGCAGTTACAGTAGGTTTAAAAAACTGGTTAAGTGGCCGTATAAACCAAGTTACAACGTTTGGGGGGGCCACCTGGCAGGGTAACCACCACTTATGGTAGATATTGGTTATAGTGACCTGGCGAATCTTTACCATTACTAATCATTGTCAACCATTTATATTTAAAAAATCAATGACTAGGTAAAAAAAAAAAACACCAGTAAAAACAATCAATGACTAGGTTAAAAAAAAAACACTAGTAAAAAAAATCAATGACTAGGTTAAAAAAACACTAGTAAAAAAATCCATGACTAGGTATGTATCTCGCTTCACTGCCCTACACCTGTGCTCTGCTTGGCGTTCGCACGTAGTGGGGCGATGTCACCTGGGGCATCTGTGACCTGGCGGCACTGGGAAGCCGTGCGTGCCAAGGCGGCCAACGGGTAGTGAAGGCTACCGAGGGCACGCATGGTGAAGCCATGGTGAAGCCATGGTTGTGGTGAAGCCATGGTTGCGGTCCCGGTGAAGCCATGGCTGGTTGGTTAGTTCACTAATAGTGGTTAGTTGATGTTAGTGATTGGTAATAATGTTAGCAATGGATCCCACAATGAGTTGCAAAAACTCATGTTGTCAACAACGCGGCTCGTTGTTTTTGAACGCCGAATTGGTCAGTCAAGTTTTTTTTGGCTGACCAAGCTACAGTAGTTGTAAGTTTGGTGGTGATTGATGATTGAGATCGATGAATATTTGTTGATAGCGGTGAAATATCCAATTTGATATGGTCAATAACGCTTAGTGGTTGGATGTATGCTAACCAACACTACTTGGACTCCGGGGCTGGTCAAACTGGTCCGCTCATGCTGCTGAATCAGCCAGATCATGATCGATGCCCCTTGCCTGCCAAACTGACTTCACTTTAAAATATACTCTCTGGCTAGGGGTCAGTTCACCGCGTGCCCCTGGTTCCCCATCATTAACCATTGTTTTCCCTGTCATTGTTGGTGACTATCCCCTGTTAGTTGATTGATTAACATTGACCCGTAGCCTCTGACACTGTAACCTGTAAATCAAAGATCTGCATTCATTCAAGGCGAACAAGCTATTTTTGTGATGGATTTTCTAGTTCCAGGTTTGTTTGGCGCCGCTTATGCCATCAGATTCTTGGACAATGCTGATTTGCATTTTTTTGCACATGATGCAACCACGCTACTGATGTGGTGGTTTCTCAAAATAGGGGACCCCCAAAAATGATTGGTTTAATACTATAAATGACTATTAATGGATGATTTAGGGGTACCCCTATTTTGAGAAACACACATGTTTCGACTTAATTGGGTTCAACATTCATCCTGGCGAGTCAACCATGACCCAACTACTACCGCCGTAGATTCCCAAACAGCAAGGTCTTCAAACCGCTTGAGTTCGCTCAGTTCATTTGGCACGGGCATCCACAATTTCTAAGTGACTCCCTGGCCAGTTGGGTTGACCAGTTTCGTCAACAATTAACAGCGATTGACTGGTTGATGGTTGAACGACCCCTGTGAAAAATATGCTTGTCGACCAACCAACCATTTTTTAATAGCAGGGAAACACGTGTTTGAATTCACGAGCCAGTATCATGATTAAACAGTTTTATCCATGATGATCAACCCTTCCCCATGCTCTACCGATCATGATTGAGCACTAATGACTAACAACCACACAATTGACAATTGACAAGTCATGATAGCCAAGGAAAATTACATCCTGCCCATTCCGTGCTTGATGGTAGCCACAGAAAAAGCAAACCAACTGTCTCTCGAACAGGAGTACATCACACCTTTGCTCGCTGTTGTCATGTCTCATTGGTAGTCACTGCGAAGCATGATCAACCACAATCAACCACTAGCAAGGACTATCAACCACCCTCAACCACTATAGTGAATGATGATTGCCATTAGTTACCATTAGTTCTCTCTCTCTCTCAACCATTCACATCACCCGAAAAATTGGCTTTGGCCCTGTAGCAACTTTACCCTTGCCCCCGCCACCCATGGTTCCCATGGTCTCCAGCTCACCTCAAACTCCTGTTTGGTGGCATGTACTCAAATCGTGTCTTAGTTGCGGGCATGCGAAGGCTGGCGCAATCAACAGGTCAGAGTCGTAGTGGTGAAATAAGGATTCCATGAACCACTTAATGATCCGAACTTACCAGGTGACAATCAACAAAGCACAAATCATGAATCAGCAGTTGGACTTAAATCACAACACCAATGAGTTCACCAAATCAATCACTAGTGGTACACTAATCCACCACATCAAAACAATTCAATTCTTGGTGGACCAAAACAACTATGGTGGTTTCTCAAAATAGGGAACCCCCAAAAATGGTTGGTTTTACCGTTTTACCCCCAAAAATGGTTGGTTTGATACCATAAGCGGTGAAGATTGGATGATATGGGGGGTCCCGGTCTCGGTCGGCGGTTGCCAAGCAGTGAGTTTTGCCACTTGGTCAACCGCCAACACAACGACTGGACGCATCAATGATTGGTTGGTGGTTTCAACACCTATGAAAATATTGGTCAACCAGGTTCACACCCTTCGGGGGGGGCCCCGAGTGTGGAAGCTGCCGCACCCACGCCGTCCTTGTCTCAATTTTCCGCTGCGCCAAGCGACTCAAAAATGAATGTTAATAACTACTAGTGAAAAGAAAAAATATTTAAAACCACCAACCAAATGAGTTTCCACAAGAAACAAACTGTCAATAATCGTGGCTGATGGTTGAGCCTGACGATTGATTACTATCTTCGAACATATTTGTTGCACCTGGCCCATTAAACATAAAATTCCAAGCTGAATGAATGGTGTGGGTGTTCTATCAACTTACAGTAAACTTAGATGTTTTATGTGTTTGTTTGAAAACAATCCTAGTTGAACACACAGCCGCAGAAATGATTAATACTGAACATACAAATGAAATGTGCAAGTAACCATGATGAGTTAATCATCAAGTCATTCACCATTTATAGTAATAAACCAACTATTTCGGGGCCCCCTATTTTGAGAAACAGCCATATGGCAGTGGGTCAGTTCACCCCGTACCCCTAGTTCCCCATCATTAACCAGCTCGTTTTGCCTAGAGTTGTGTTGGGTATAATTCCCATGCATGACTGGTCGATATTGACCCATAGCCATATGGGTGTTTCTCAGAATAGGGGTACCCCCCAATCCTCCCCAAATAGTCATTTATAGCAATAAACCAACCATTTTTGGGGTCCCCTATCTTAAGAAACCACCATATGTTCAATGAGCCCCTCAACATACTAAGCCATGAGATTTGCATCAGCTTCCCCCTAAGAGTTGATCGTATCATACGGGGCCGGGATAGCTCCGTGGTTACATCTACGGAGTGGGAGTGGTACCCCGTGCGAGTCGCTGGTAAACGTAGCTAGGGTAACTACTTGTTGTGGTAGATACAGCTGGAGTTAAATCGCTTATTAACCAACTTATAACTGGGGGGTACCACCCCGTAGAACCGGGGAGATTTCAAACTGCTGCCAGCTCGACCAACGAAGTCACTACTGTTGAAAATGAAACCTTCAAGCAGGGTGTACAACGAGTACATCATATGGTGGTTTCTGAAAATGAGGGTACCCCCCAATCATGCTTTATTTAGCATTTATAGTAATAAACCAACCATTTTTTCCGAAGTTCTCTATTTTGAGACAGCCCCACATAACTGGTCCCCTGGTTCTCAGGTTACCTCCGATCATGTCACTGAACTCAGGGACACCACGATGTCATGATGGGGCGACCTCCCAACATGTGCGGTGCTTCAATGTTCGGATGATTGGCCTGGTATTTACGGAACCAGGTGTCGTCACAAACAACAGAAACAACAAGCAACAACCAGCTACATTAATTAACCATCAATCATCATCAAAGGGTGGATGATAAAAACTAGCACTAGCTGTCGGTTGTGAGACATCTGTCAGAAAACAGGGCACAACCAGCTCGAACCAACCTTACTCACCACTGCTACAAAGTCGACGTTTCGACTACTACGACTACGCTGCCGCACTGCCTCACGACTTTTGAGAACAGCTGCAACTGTTGGGTGTCCCAACTGTTCGCGCATGGGTTCTGTACTGAAGAGCAAAGAGGGCCACATGACGATGATTGATCTGCGGCAGTCACACTGGGTTGGTCCATGGGAAATCTACGGTGGAAACCCGGCTGTTCTGGCCAGCTAGTGGGGGTTGTCCTGTTTTACCGCCAAACGTTTCGGGGGGCTTGTGAAACTTCAAAACCGAGTAGCATGTTGGTACTTGGATGTGCATCTCCAAGTCAGAAACTGGGAACATTAAGCATGGATATAGGCGTTATAAGCTACCTGAAAAGGATTATATATCCAAGTCAGTTGATGATGATTGATAATGCACAAAATACTTTCATTAATTGCAATACTGGCTGATGATGGTTGATGAACTTTTCGCCAGCAGTTACAGGGATGTATGGTGATTTCTCAAATAAGGGTACCACCAAATCATCCAATTATTCATAAAAGTAGTAAACCATCCATTTTGGGAGTTTACCCTGTTTTGAGAAACTCCTACATTATCGTATGGTGACGTCTGGTTCATCCAACTGAAACAACATCACATCCCCTGCCTGTAATATGGAAACATTCAAATAAATCATGTTTTAGATTAGGCACAGTGATAGTCTGCAACATGTCTGGCCATATACCTATCTTTTCAGCGAACGAGCAAGAACTTCCCATCGGATGATTGACAACTACTATCGCACATCACACTATGAGAAAACGCGGTTGTCCAGCAGAACTACCTGTTATACACCCTATAGGCCACTCGCGACAGTGAAACACCATCATCATCATCATCATCATCATCATCATCATCATCATCATCATCATCATCAAAATCATGCATTGTTGTGAGGTGCATCCGATTATAACCGACTGTGTATTGCCACCTGAGAAGCAGAACCACCATGAGTAATGATACAAATTCCACGCATCATATCTAAACCACCATTCAGAACACCCCCATCATTTCAGTTCGCAAGATTGACCACCATTCAGGTAGACCACCATCATTAACCACCGTCAATGGTGGCTCATGAGCTTAGGAACTCCATCGAACAACCACAATCCGGTGCTTCAGCCAGCCTCCAAGTAGTGTGCTACTTGATTCAGCAGGTCCTACAGCTTCCACCCGTGCTGAAATAGTTCATCATAGTTGAAGAACTCAACTTAGGGCTGATATGTGTGTTTCTCAAAATAGGGAACCCGAAAAATGGTTGTTTTATTACTACAAATGATTAATATTGGATGATTTGGGGGTACCCCTATTTTGAGAAACCACCATATGTTTCTCAAGTCACAGGGGAACCCCCGAAAAATGCTTGGTTTGGTTTATTAGTGGTGGGATATACCAACGATACTGGTTGGATCCCATGATTGCTTCTTATCCCAACAATGCTTATTGACGAAAGGGATAATTAACAACCATTAATACGGAATACGCAAACTATAATGGTTGGTTTAATCAATTGTCAATGATTGATAATAAATGATTCATGTAAAGGATATATTCCATTAATTGATAAGGTTGGTCTAAAATATCTAATTTTAATCAATGATTGATCTAAATGATGATGGTTTCTTCATATGCCCCAGGTGACATCGCCCCCATGACGCCACTTGACTGGCAATACTACGATGTAGGGCAGTGAAACAAGATGCAAATTGGGCGGTTTTCACTACGCAGGGAACCTCAAAAATGGATGGTTTGTTACTATAAATTGTTAAACAACGGATGATTGGGGGGCAAGCCCTATTTTGAAAAACACTCATATAGGTGAACGTGGTTTGCAAGGGCAAAATGCGTCCTGGGACCCATGGGATTTGTAACTTTGTCAAGTGAACATCCAGTCATAAGCCTGAGCTAACCATGGTAACGTGCGCGAAAATCACAACTGCCAGCAATAATCATCCATAACGTACCCTGGGTCCCCAATCAAGATCAGGGAGAGTCAGCTGATGATTGCCGATGGTCGATGCTGGTGAACCATTACGATCACCCCAGAACTACGGGAGCAGCAAAGGTCCATGGGAGCCCATTGCGACGAGTCTAAAGAACAGGCTGAAAGCACCGAAGTGAACAGATTCCAAACTTTGGAGCGTTGATTTTGGGCATACCCAGCTTGCTAGTTGACTCAACATCATGGTCTTTCAAACCCCACTCCGTCTGGTGAAACATCCCAAAAATACGGCGAACCTAGTCCTTGTCGGGATTTGAGCTCCTACCTGCTCCTACCTGCATCCCAGAAGCAAGGTGAGCTCCTACCTATTCGGATGGGACCTGGGTAGCTCTGAGCCAACCCCTGAGTTCCAACAGCTCCGTGATTCCATGGGTTTATCATGGTTTGTTTAAAATGCCAACTGACACACCAATAATTCACATCCATTGTGACACCATAATCTATTCGATCTAGATTCAACAAATCCAATGATTTTGGAAATCCAAATCATCAACACATCCAATAGAATCCTAACATTTGCAAACTTAGTTGTTCCAAAAAAATCCAATGAATCCAAGCATTTTGGTGAACAACCACTGGTGGGGGCTCCCCCTTAACAGAGAGGACCTCCAGGTCGCTCCTTCACGGCCTGGTCCCGGGTCATTTCCAAGGAATGCCTCGGTGCCGACGAAGGTGCACGGTGCGCGAGCGATCGGTGCGCGAGCGAGCTGTGGATGTTCCGGCTAGCTGCCTGCTTTCCGGTTCGATAACAGGGGGGTTTCCGCAGGTGTCCGTTGTTTTGGATTAATGTTGGTTTCTGATTAGTATCTATCTGTTGGTTTAATCTATTTTCATTACTTTGGGGGGGGTTACACTAATCAGAAACCAACATTAAGGTATTTCTACTGTGTTTTTCCGCAGGTTTTCCCGCAACAACATGTGTTTTGGATTAGACCATGCAATTTTTTTGGAAATGGGATGGGTGATATTGGTGAAACTATTGTAGTTTTTCCATGCCTTGGAACCAATATCTCATGCACTGGCTGAAAGTACCAACTAAAGTGGAACCATTTTCTTCATACTAGACAAGTGAACAGGCAGCACTATCACAAAGGAACCGTGAGCACAATTTTGGGACTTGTGAGATCTCAACTAAAAAATTTGCTGATCCAAAAAAGGGATCTGAAATCATCATTGTTTTTTCCCTGAAGGAAACCAATGAGGTGAGGAGCTGTTAACAAATATGGCAAACTGTTTAGGTGAGGAGCTGATGTATTGTAATATCTCACAGATAAAACAAAATATTTACTTATGCTAATTTCAGGTAAATAATGGAGGTGAGGAGCATACTGTTTATTCAATATGACGAGTGAACATTTACTTATGCTAATTGTGTATAGACAAATCCGCAAGGATGGCATTAATCCCCTACCGCGCTGCTAACAACAACCTTAACAGCAAAACACCGCGCATCGCCAGGGCACCGGTGAGGGATGTTGTGATCCCAGAAACCTGTCAGATTGCACCTGAGCAAACCACCGGGATGAGAGATCCATGGGGTTAACAATGGGTTAGTACACGGTGGGCCCCTCAGCAGCCAAAAGTTGGGTTGTAACTATAGGGTAACTACCCGTTATAGTAGATGTAACTAGCTTGCTAAGTGGCCTTATAAACCAATTTATTACTAGGGGGGCCCACCTTGTACTGATGGAGAATCCATGGTGGATAGCTGGTTGATGGTTTCAACCCCTATGAAGAACATTAGTCAATCAACCATTTGTTAATAAGTATTAGAGAAAAAAAACATGTTCAAAGCCACCAGCAACATAATGGTTGACATTGTTTGGTGATTGAGGCTGATGCTGGTTGGTATGGCGGTTGATAAAGGTGATGAATGTTCATAATGGCTGATGTTTGGTGCCTCAAAAGCAGTTGACAATGGTTGATCATCCGTGGCACGGAACTTTGAACGCCTGTGGCTAACATCAATGGCTTTAATCATGGTGGTTTGCCAGTGGTAGTCAACCATGATTGTTTATTTGCTTGTTTAGCATGGTTGCTTTTTAGTTTTCGAGCACACAAACTGTTCAAATCATTGATCATATGGGCGTTTCTTAAAATGGGAACCCAAAGCTATGGTTGGTTTCTTACTGAGAAAGTGAATACAAAAAGATAATTTGGGGGTCCCCTGATTTTGAGAAACCACCATATGACTGCTCTGATTCAACCAACATGGCTGTGGGTCAAAACCCTGTACCCCTGGTTCCCTATCATTAACCATTGTTTTCCCTATAAAACTATTGGTTATCATGCCCCATTATTGCTGGTCAATAAGGACCCATAGCCACATGCCAGGAGTTGTCCACTTTTTCCTGCATCTTCTGCTGGCGGCGCTTGGACTCGATGATCTCTCCGGCTTTGCTGCCCTGGGCCCCCGGTGGAACTTCACCATCTCCACCGCCGGCCCGGGGTACCAGGAGGCTGCTCCGACTTCGCCTGAACTTCTCATTCTGGAAGACCGCATCTGAACCGAAGTTCTTGAGCTGTTTCAACGCCAAGAAACGTTTGCCATTCGAATTTGTGCTGAGGCAGGTTTGGTTTCGCTCGGTCCTCTACTAGGTCCTAAGGCCAAAAGAGAATGCAGTGCTGTAGATTGCAAAACTTGAGACAGGGGGACACGAAAGGTAGCCCCGCAAGCAGGCACTCAAAAGATGTGTTGGGGTATGGTGGGGTGTGTGGTGGGGTGTGTGGTGTGTGGTGGGGTGTGTGGTGTGTGGTGTGTGGTGTGCAGTGCGATGTCTGGTGCGGGGTTTGGTGTGGTGTGGTGTGTGGCGTGGTGTGTTGTGTGGCGTGTGGTGCCTGGTGGGCGGTGTGTGGTATTGTGTGGTGTGGTGTGGTGTGGTGTTGTGTGGTGTGGTGTGGTGTATGGAGGTGTATGGAGGTGTGTGGTGTATGGTGGCGTGTGGCTTGACCCCTGGATTGGTATGCGCGAAGTGTCGGCTCGAAAGCATGATTGGTCTATAGAATTCATCATTGACCATCAGCAACACTCATTCACTATCATTAATTAACTACTATCAACCAGCCCAATTAACCATCGATCATCAACCCCTAAGCATCCCAAATCATCGTTGACCGTCACCAAGCATGATCCAATCACTTGGGCAACGGCCACTCCTGTGGGCCGCTCCTGGCCTGGCTTCCCCCTATCAGGTCGGGCCAAGCCGGGATACCCCTGGCACTGCTCCACCCGCAGCTCTCTCCCAACCACTGAGTCTTCCCTGCAGGTCAGTCTCCAGTACCAAGTTGATCCTGGCAGCATGACGATTTGAGATGAAGTTTCATGGAATTTCATGATGGTTGATGATGGTTGATGATGGTTGATGATGGTTGATGATGGTTGATGATGGTTGATAATACCAAGCTTTATTGATGGTTAGTGATGGTTGATCATAATGATAATAGAAAGCTTTATCATGTTTGGCAAAGATCGATGCTACTTGAAGATGATTCTGTTCTTTTTTGTTATGATGGTTTATGATGGTTGGTGATGGTTTCTATGATGTTGATTTTAGTGACTGTAGCTCCATGATGGACAATTGTAACGGCTTGATGCAGCGATTCAAAATTGCTTCAAGCCGTGACTTTTTGGTTGGTGAACGATTGCTTGGGGTCAACGGTCCTTTGGTTTTCAGTACTAAACAACAGCAACAAATGGCATATGACCAATGTGACCTGCAGAAACCATGGTTTTATTAGTGAACCACGTGCAACCACACTAATACTTCCCACATCTCCAAAAACTTCATGTTCATGAAGAATAGATCTCCAGGTTTCGAAATGCGCCATGGCTCTCTCAGACGGGCAACAGTGCCGCACAGGACATACCAATCGACGGTTCGAGCCCAGTGCATCCACTTCTCGACGGTAGCGGATTTTGAAGCTCCTTGACGGAGTCTTGGGAAAACAGCTGTTCGTAGCGAACTGCCTCTTCAAGTTCTTGCACCTCCTGCATCAACGCCTGCTCCGCTTCGGTATGAAAAATATTAGTCAACCAACCATTTGTTAAGGATCAGTAGGGAAAATAAAAAATGCAAAAAACCACCAACCAGTCATTAGTGAACCACGTGCAACCAATAATTACCATCTGGGAAACGAACCTGGAAGTCACTTCCAAACCACCAGTTGCAACAGGTAAACCAAAATGAACGAACGGCCAGGCATTCCGGGTAACCAGGGGGTCATTTGTCAGAAGGTAATCGATAACAAAACATTATGAATGATGTTTCACTATCATATTAACTAACCATCATAAACCAGTAGTTTGTCTATATCAAACCACTATCATCAACCGTCACTGGTCATTATTGACCAACAACTTACCTTTACATTCCCCCTGATGTTTGCTTACTGGCTATCAATTTACCATTCTTATCATCCAGTACTTAACCTTTCAAACACTTTATGGCAATCAACATCAATCATTGTAAAAAAAAACATACTAGCCCATATTCTTGTTAACCTGAAGCAAAGGTAGATTCAGCCGCAAGGAACCACAGGTTAATCATCGATAAACCCTGGATGATCCATCACAAACCATAGACGAAGCATCCATTTACCTCAAATGAACGATGAGTTAACAATAACGACAATGGATGAACCCTCAATTAACCTTTCAATTCACCATAAATCAACCCTCAATGAACCCTCAATGAACCATAGACGAACCTTAAGCATGGATTAACAATCACATTACCATGGGTTAGCCATTCATTCATTTGGTGGCTTTTAGATCTCTTGCCAAAAGTCTAACTTCTAGTGGTTATACGGTAAGTCCATCAACCAAAAACACTAAACATCTAAGTTTCTGGCTACAACCAACCCAGTATCCACTGGCTCAGAACCATTTCTTGGCCGATGGACCATTGGCTTACAACCATTGCTGGTTGGTGGTTTTAATATTAGTCAACCAGCCATCTGTTAATAGTTACTAGAGAAAATACAAAATGTTTAACACCACCAGCCAGTCGAGCATCATTGCAAAAATGCTCAAATCCTACTGGCCTTGCATGATTACTCTCCAATGCAGAATGGATTTTCCGATGATTCCCCATGATTCCCCATTATGACCAACTGAAGAACCACTTGCTGATAAACTAACCAGTAGCTGTTTAACCACTAGATTGTTCGCTATCAACCCCTATTGACCAGTATCAACAACTATTTAACCACTATTTCGTCACAAACCATTTAGTTCACAAAACCATTATTAACCATTGGTTTCCCTATTTTTTGCTGTTTATTATTCCCCCTTGGTTAGTTAATTAATATTGACCCAGCTCGCCATACATAACCAACCCAGTTCACCACCATTTCGTCACAAAAAAATTCGCGCTGCCACGAGGTCAACGCGCGAGCGCCATCCTGAGCTTGTTGGCCAGCTCCATCTTCTCCCGACGTCGCTGCTCGAGCATGAGCACCTCAAGGCCGGCCACGCAGATGGTGGTCATGGCGCATGGTTAGGGTGGAAAGTTGGTTGATGATCATTAGACATGCGCCAATGATCATCAATTGGTTGAGGGTCATTAGTTGGTTGATGATCATTAATCCTGATATATCCTGATCATTGACTCTAATTCATGATGAGGGTTGAAAATTAACTACAATTCATCATGAAAATCAATTATAATTCATTAGTCAAGAGGGTTGGCATGATCATTAATTGGTTGATGATCATCAACTGTAATTCATGATGAGGGTTGCAAATTATTTACCCATGGTTTAGCAGTTAGTGATGATCATTAAGTATCATGAAGACTGGTTGAAACGAGTAAGTAAATTATTTACTGCTGATGGTGGTGAATGGTTGGCGGTGGATAGTTGATGCTTGATGAGAATGATTAATACAACCAACATCAACTAACCTATCATTAGTTGTCGATGGTTCATGCAAAATGACGATGATTGGTGAGTTCATTCTGGTTCACCAGTCATTAGCCAACTAACAAATCGTTGACCGCTGATAGTTACTAGATAGGCTGTGGGGGTCGGGGTCAGTTCGGCCCTGGCATCGAATGATAGGTACCGAGCTGTTGTAATGTGAGCTACCCGTTCTTCGAGGGTTGGTTATGACCTGCCCCAATGCCCACATTGACATGATTCATGGGTGGATGTGAACGAAACCCACAAGATTATGATTATCTGAATTATGATTTGTAATGACAATTATATGGTAGTCCAAGATCACAGGCATTGTACCAACCATGGTTGCATGCGGTGTCCACAATAATCGTAGTACTTCCAACCATTCCAAAGTTACCCTCTGGTAAACTAACATGGCTGGCTGGAAAATCCCCCATTTTGTTAGGAAACCCTGGGAAATGATCCATTGATATGGTGGATTTTCCACTGCCATGTTAGTTTACCACAGGGTATCTTAATTAATTATGATTTGTAATAACAATTAGTGACTGGTTAACTGGTTAGCTGACTCTGATGATCATCCTTGGTGGCGGTAATCGTGCTCATAGTGGTTGTGTGAATTCCATTTACCGACCATGGGATGAATTGATACAAGATTGGCCCCGACAAGCGGTAAGATAGATTTTAGCGAGGGTAACTAACAGTTCTGGTAGACATAACTGACTATACTTAAGGCTCAAGGGGCTCCGGGCTTAGTAACCAACCGATAACTGCTAGGGGGCCTACCTTGCATGGATGGTTGGCAGTGACTGTGGATGCTTAATCAATGTTAACGAGTCGCGATTTCCCTGAATAAAAACCTGAATTTGCCAAAAATACCTTTTTGAAGGCGCTCAGGCTGGTTTCCATCGGTGGAAACCGCCCTGGATGACTGACTGCTATCAACAACTAACCTTCCCTACCCATTATCCACCATCCAATACCTATTGCAAGCTATCACTAATGAGAATAAACATAACCATTGCGAGTACATGATGGGTGCCTGACCAAATACATAATCAGTGGTTCAAAAACCCTGTGCCCCCGCAGTTCACATCCCAAATTGTTCACTCAACGAGTCTGATGGTTGGGATGTGAATCCAGTTTCGCTTCTATACTACGACTGGAGGCCTAGTTTCGATCGCTGAAACTTGAATCTTATAATCTTTTTTTGGTAAAGCCACCTAATGAATCCCCGAAAAACAAGAAGAAACATGAATCAAATGGAGTTCGAATGACCAGATATATATAAGTCAAAGTCACTTGGATGAGTTTACCCTAACCCTATCCTTCCAGTTACCTCGAAATCGCAGGTAACCAGCTGGTTTCTACCAGGCTGTTTTTTAGGGTTGGTTACCCACTACAAAGGTAACTGGAAGGGTAGGGCATCCTTAAGCCTCAGTTGATCTTATCATATCTTATCCTTCATAGCTTATACCTTTGGTAAAGGTAGTTTACCATGGTTAGTTGCACCAGGGTAGGGTAGCCTTTCACGGATCAAAAAGCGCTCGGCCCGTGGCTGCAACGCCACCGACCCAGTTCGGGCCCGGTCGGAGCTCGATCTGAGCGCCTCAGCAGTGCATCGCTCCACCAGTCGAGGGTTCACCTGGACAGCATGGGAGAGATGGCTGGTTGGCTGGTGATTTCTAGCTGGTTTAGCTGGTTAATGATAGGGGATATACCAGCTATATATGGCAACTATAGGGGATATACCAGTTATATAGCTGGTTTAGCTGGTTATAAACAACATATATTAACCAACTAAACTATAGGGTATATAAAGATATATTACCAGCTATATATAGTTGGTTATATGGTCTAGCTGGTTTAGCTGGTTAATAATAGGTTAACCAACCAACCAAGCATTTAACCAACCAAGAAGTTAACCAACCAACAACAATGGTGAAGCCTAGCTGGTTAATGATTAGCAATAGGGGATGATAACTAACAATTATAGGGGATATATATACCAGCTGGCAATGGGTCAAAATTAACCATCAATTAATGGCTCATCATAACCAACCAAATCATAGGGAAAACAATGGTTAACGATAGGGGAACCAGGGGTACGGGGTTTTGACCCACAGCCTTTGGGGGGTCCAAGCCAAGGGCATTTCGATTTTGAGCATTTACAATGGGGGTTCCCAACAGTAAACTAGCTGGTTCAAGGTTAATAAGGGGGGACAACCACCAACAATTTGGGGTTCAAGCAACAGTAATCTAGGAACTGGTGACATTAACCCCCGTGACTATTGGTTAAATGGTTGGCAATACCATGCATGTACTTAGAAACCCGCAATCCGAAATGCATTTCGGGTGGACATTCGGGTGGGTGGGGTGGGGGGTGGGGTGATGTCAGCGTCCATGTCAAGCACTTCAAAGTTCGGCCCAGCACTTCAAAGATTTGAAAACACTCTCTGGTGACATAGAATCTCCAGAGTGAATGCCACCGCGCTGGGGAAATTCTTGTGAACCACCACAGTCAGTTGGTTTTTCCTCAGTATATCCTGGCAAATCCGATGCTACGAACAAAAAGCCATGCCATAAACTATCCATGGCTAATTTGGTGGTTGTTTATTGCATTATATGGATCTCCCACCATGAAAATGACCCTGCAATAGTCCCAAAATAGTCTGCAATATCACCATCATTTGCTAGTAGCATTCAGAACCATGATGAAACATCAGTTGGCATGTGCTGCGGATTCTTTGGCCATTGAACAACCGTTACTCCCAAATATGAAACCATGATACAACACTTCTTAACCAACAATTTATCATGACAAAATCCAATCATCGACAATCAAACATCATTGAACCATGGTTGACAGTTCCTAAACACCAATATTGGCAGTTGTTTCCCCATCATTCCATCATTCTCAACCAAGATAAATCATCATTTCACCATCATTTCACCACCACCCATCCTTACCACTTATGAAGCCCACATGAACCCCACATGAACCCCACATGAAGCCCATATGAACCCCATATGAACCCCATATGAAGCCCATGTGAAGCCCATGGTTCACCACCCTGGCTCTTGATCTCTCCCACCGCAGGCCCAGGCCACGCCCAGGCACGCCACGCCTTGTTGGGATCTGGAACCTTCAACACTTCCGAGGCGCGATCTTCGCGGATGTAAACCAACATGTACCTGGCAGCGGCAGCTGTGCCAGGCCGGGAGGCGCAGCCGAGAAATCGCCAGCCGGGGTCAGCCTGGTGTTGATCACTGGCCATCAATGATGCCATGGTTGTATCATAGAAAGTAATGGTTAGTTTGAAATGATGACTGGTAACGCTTGGTGGAGAATGATTGACTCATGGGTGATGGTGGATGGTTGGTGCATTGTGACTGTAGTGGCCCATTATAATGGCAGGTAAATGGTTGATTGATGGTGAATGACCAATGAGAATCACGTTCAGCAAAAATGCTCGGTGCCAATCGGTGCCATTTCGCAGCCGCGAAAATGCGCCTCCTGGGAAAGGCGCAATTTCTACGAACCGCTGGGGTCACCTGGGACCGCCTTTCTGGACAACCAGCCATGTTTAGGCACGAGAAACCTCGAACCCACCTTCAGACAACCAGCCATGATCACGAACCCACCTTAAGGCACCAGACACAATCCTGATCAACTATTCATCATGTGATAGTCAGCGTTTGACAAAGGTGCTTTGTTCCCTTGAACGTTTTTTCATACCTGACCAGTACTTAAACGTTAATAACCTGCCTAAATCACAAAGTGCCACTAAACGCCACTGGCATCACTATCAATATCATCATTAACCAGAATCGATTGTTGAGATCTTGGTTTAAACACATCATTTATCCATTTAGACATATAGATATACACGTCGTTATGAGCCATGATTCACCAGTGCAAGTCACTTTGAATCATGGTCAGTCATCGACCAAGCGCTGGTAATTACAACGAACTATTCTATCAAGAGTCAATCATCAGTAAACACCAGCAACCATCATTTCACCATCAGTCTCAAATATCATTAGCCATAATCCACCTGCTGCCAAGCTTAACCATTCTGGGCACTAGGGACAGTACTCGCGCCCTGGTGTTTGAAATGGGATCCGGGCTGTCTCTGGGTTGTTTAGCAAACAAACCATTCCATTGCGGCCAATATCATGGCTAATAGTTATCATGAACCATTCTTACTATATATTACAGCCCATCATTCACAATTGAGATTAACCATCCTCAAGCCCTTTCGCTATCAACTGACCACCGATCAACCATCAATCAAGCATCACAATCATCAACTCATTACTATTCAGAAACCTCGAAACCCATCCGCCCAACCAATGGGGCACGCGTTGTGGATTCGCGCTCGTGTCGGCCATTGAAACTGAGGTGCCAGGAAGGCAGAAGTGTGGTGTGTGCCCAAGGAGTGATGGGGGCAATGATAGATGGAATTATGATGGATTCTCGTGGCATTTGCTCACCGATGGTGAACTACTCTCATACTTGGAAGTTCAGTTGGAGTTCACCATGCTTGTGTGCACCTGCAGCTGAACTTACCCCCCACAACCATGGTTACTTTCCAGTTAAAAAGTGAGGATGCACATCCAAGCCATGGTCTCAACTGCGCTCATAGATCATAAATCGCCGATGTGTATTCACCATCTGTTTTTTTAAATCAAAATGTACGACTCCTCAAATCATCCAACATTTGCCATTTATAGAAACAAACCCAGCATTTGGGGTACCCCAATGAAAAAATCACCATCTCAATATATCTCAATGCTAAATAATACTATGATGTGTTAAATGATGTTGATTCATGAGCCAACAAATCAAGTTAATGATCCATTGGTTAAACATGATGATTGACGTGGGAACAATCAATGGTGGTGGTTCATAGTCCATTTAGTGGCTACTATGGACTCCCAGTGGTTAATGAACAAGTTGGTTTATTGGGATATGGGACAATTGGTGATAATACTGTACTTTTTGACCCTGGTGAACAAGTAGTCAATCAACAAAAATCCTCTGCAAACTCGTGATCACGCCTGTTACACTCAACAAAATCAACCACTGGTCAGTACTTAGATTCGTTGGTGAGCGGTCATGGACAAGCTGGTTCACAATCCGAGAAAGAACCACAAAAATCAACAACGACTTTGATCTATTTGACAAACTTAGCGATTAACTAGCACAGTTTAGCACTATTAACCATTACAGAACATTGTGTAAATCATTCTAGCACTATATTAACAATTAGCACTGTTAACCATTCTAGCACTATTAACCATCATAGTTGGTTCCATCAAGGCCGGCCATTCGTCGCAGCTCCAGACCCGAAAACCACCAGGGTGAGTTCAGTGGTCATGATGGCGTCACCGGAACGCCGGAGGGATGATCTATTGGATAGCACAACCAGCTGCGCACGAGAAGTGAATCAGTCGAGTCTTGGAAACAGCATCCTTTGATTTTTGGCTAGCTAGGTCATCCCCTTTGAGTGTTGGTGATATCCCTTTTGCGGCTCGTAACCCCATCATCCACCATCATCTAATGGTTGACTAACCACCATCACCTAACTATCTACTGGTTGGCTACGCGTCATCAGCCATCAATTCACTAAGCAGACCGAAACATCGTTGCTGGTTATGCACCTGCTATTCTTGTTTGTAATTATGTTCCCGTTATTGCTGCAGCAGCACCCTGTCATTCACACCCAAAAACAGGCAGGGTATTCATGACCAGTTCATGACTGGTTGTGTGGGTGCGATGGGATTCTTGTCCTGTAGATGGAGATGCCATCAATGCAAATGGGTGGGTATCGGCAACATCAAACATGTCAGCGGAACCAACATCACCTGATTGACAGATTGGTGGCCCATCAGGGACAACCCTCCCCTTAACGACCCGTCCTGGCATGAACAAACGTCTCAACTCGCAGTCTCTTGTGAAATTGCACTTGGGACCCAAAATGGTCAGAGACAGAGCCAATGTCTCATGTTTTTCTCGCGGACCCTAGATGAATCACCGTGGCAATGCCACCAGAGGTGTACACTCGAGCCACCCATAAACGCTTGGCCGTGAGCAGCCGTGGTTGTCCATTTACCATCCATGCCCCGCAGAGAACAGATGCATCTGCCAGCGGGATCCTATACCTCCACCGCATTTGCTAGGACCGGATTGCGTAGTGGACAGCAAACATTTGGAGGTATCAAATGCTGCGTAACACCTCCACTGGCAACCAGCCACACTCAAACACGCCAGGCTCAGAGGGCGTATTGCGGCAACCTGAGTTGTCCTGGCATGGATGTGGCCATTGCATGCGACAAATAGGATTGATCGCCTTCTTGTTCCTTTTCAGTTAGGACTTTAGTGGTCCCACGAACGGCTGCCGTGGCAGCGGCGACATCGTCGGGTATCTGTTCTCAGCATCCTGTGACCTATGCGTTGCTGCCGCGCCGTCATCGGATAACAAGCGACCAGCATATTTATCATACTTCAGAGGTCCCATGAACCGCTGCCATGGTTTCAAAGGGTTTCCCCAAAAAATGATTTTCCATTTCCAGGTTAGGGAGTAAGAAGAGTATCACCTGTGATGCGACCAACAACGACCACGGTTTTCTCCCTGGCACGGCCTTCCAAACCAAGCTGCGTATCTCAGTTCTGAAGGCAACCGATCAGTGTAATGACCTCACCAACTGCAGGGTAACGGGATGCGCTCCGCTCAACGTTGACCGCAGGGTGGCAACGGTAGAACTGATGAATTTCGAACAGATCCCATGGCTCATTTCTTGGTCAATGGTATTGAAAATCGTTCGTTGAAGGTTTACATGCTGACCACTTGATGGCGATTTGCGTGGTCTAAGAACGGTCGATTGATGGTTCCTCAGTGGCTAATATGTTCAATTTTGGGTTAATAATATTTGATGTTGACTATAATTAGTTAGTGATGATTCATGTTCAAGAATGGCTACTTAGATCATTGAGGCAGGACGCTGAAGGTTGGTGGAAGTATTTGATCTTTGTGAATGGTTGACAATGGATGATGATGACACAATGATGATGATCGTCATTTTTCATAGATAAACGATACTGATGTCATACCGTACACAACCCAAAAATGCAACTCGGCTAATGGATGGGGATACCACTCGGTACATCAATGGTGATACCCCTTCCCCAACACGCAAATTGCTTGGCTTCCCTACCGAAGATTGTTATTTTTGGGATGGATGCGGCTCCAAGTCTAGCTAACATTGGCTAACATCCACATGGAACTGACATATCCCAGCTACATGAGGCAAGACTGGCGGGGCAAGCAGCACAAACCGTAGTCCCATCTGATATCACCAACAGCAACAACAGCAACAACTACCACCGTAACAACTACTATAACGATTACCACTGCACCATCTCCTGTAACAAGGGCTACCACAATAAAAAACAAAATGCAGCAACAACAGCCCAAACCACAATCACTACAAATAAACATGCAACAGCCGAAACCACAATCACACCAATCCGCCAGCTTGGCCCATCTCAGGTGAGCCCTTCATGGTCACCGGCGTCCTTCATTCATCGGTCCCAGGTGCTAACTGCGAGGTCGGAACCACCGAAGTTGTCTTCCACTGCAGCGAACTCACTGCCTCAGCGAACGCTGCAAGGGACGGCGCTTCCACCAGCTGCTGGTCTTAGGAGTGACGTGATTTGGCCATGGGTCAAGCAGTTAAC
This sequence comes from Symbiodinium kawagutii, assembly GCA_009767595.1. Classification (NCBI taxonomy): domain Eukaryota; class Dinophyceae; order Suessiales; family Symbiodiniaceae; genus Symbiodinium; species Symbiodinium kawagutii. The sequence continues at coordinate 334,956 of VSDK01018466.1, read as the reverse complement.
CAACCATAATGGGCGATACTAACCAACCATTGTACAGTATGAGGAAAACAATGGTTAATAGCATCGGAACCAGGGGGACTAAGGGTGAACTGACCCATAGCCATTTCTACCACTTCTTTGAGAACTCACCCGGTGGGACGGCGAAGTGATGGAGTACCGTGCTGAATCAACAACGGAGCCAGCAGCAACCATGATAGATCACTTGATGAACCAAGATTCAAGATGAATTGATCATGAAGTGACCATCATTAGGTCACTTGTAAACAGTGCCACCGCGAACCAATCTGTTCTGTAACACAACCATTGGAGATTCCCCAGAAATTGCTTACCCTATGAACCATTAACCAGCTAGTTCACCATTGGTTGGGGTTGATGAAACCATCATTAACCCTTATAATCCACTATTGTTGGTCATTAACCAACCAGGGTTAATGATGGTTTAATAGTGGATTATAAGCCTATATTAAACCATCATTAACCATTATTAACCAGGGTTAATAACGGTTAATGATGGTTATAATATCTGGTTATTAAGCAGCTAAACATGTCCACTGTTCTTAAGCCTTTTTATTCTGGCTTGTCATGATCTTCTCAGCGGGCAAGGCACAGGGAGTGACGTTGTCATCGTCAAACTTCACCCAGTTGTCATCCAGGTTCGGTCTGGCGAAGGGCAAACTGACGGATGGTTTAGTGATGGTGAACTAATGATTGTTAACCATTTGTCGTAGTTGATAAGAGTCAATCAAACTTATAGACTTATAGATAATACTGAATCCTATGCAAATAGATAATCAGACTTGACTAGATGATGGGTCTCAATACAAGTGTCATGGTTGACCGTAGTGACGCATAAGTCTGATTCGAATCAAGTGTCAATCATGGTCAAGTTAGTCATGGGTCTCTTGACATGGAAGTTGCTGTCACTTTTTGGCTATAAAAATGATGGTGAATTGACTGGATGGCTAGTTGTGAATGCAAAAGGGTGAAACAGAACCTGCCAGGAATGTTTGAAAACGCAAAAATGTCCATCAAATTGATAGTTGATCTTGATAATGGTCGACAATCTAGTGCGACATCCGCTTTTTCGTAGACAGTGACAGCGGACAATATCACCAATTCAACAGCCATGACCATGCTGTGTGGTGCTTGACTTCCATCTTGGAATTGTTACTCCTGAAGTCTGCTCAAGATGTATACTAAACACATGGTGAACTGAAAACAAGAATGGATACTGTAATTAATTAAGTTCATCAGCACCATGCGATTGACTATAGTCACTACACTCATGCGGGCGTGACAACTCAGCATGCCAACCTAAGGCCCCACGGCGACGCCTGATGTAAGCATAGTAGTGTCCACCTGGGCCAAAAACACATGTTGCAAAATGAACAGGATGATGAGGCTGATGGTGATGGGACTGGTGTTGATGGTGATGGTTGAAAAATTATGGGTGCCTAGTCGAGAAGGGAACGATCATGAATGATCCAACAACTGATGGTTATTCCGGCATTCGCCACTAAGCACTAGCCATTCGCGGCCGCAGAAATGACACTCAAAACAATTCCGCATTTGAGGCGCATCGAAACACAAACACCGTCAGCCTTTTTTGATGCACACACCACCAAGAAGCAATGCACAGAAAACTGGCAGTGGGTCACCCGAGTCGTCCTTCTGGCCCCCTATCATTAACGATTGTTTCCCTTATTATTGGTGGCCAGTATCCCCCATGCCAGTTGGCTTGCTACCATTTGGTGAACGGCCACTCCTGGTAGCTCCAAACCGCTCCCCCGGGAAGGGGCGATAGGGACACGGTTCACCACCCGCCAGCACCAGACACTGCCAGAAAATAACAAATACCAAAATGCTGCTGCTTTGTTGTTCCCAAGGGTTATGAAACATTTGTCCAGGGGTCCATTGAAGCGTGTTTCACATTTTCAAAATGCTCCTTTATTGATCCGCATTTGCAAACCCCAGTCTACTGCTCAATAGCTGAAGATTTACCATCAAACATGTGGGCATGGGCCAGTTCACCGTGAACCCCTGGTGTAATCTCACTAGCCAATCCCTCACGAATTGGTCGGTTCACTGCTTGCGGCTTTCTGGATCTATACGAAGTCATTGACCCTTTCCACGGGGGAAGCCGTCAGAAGTCTTGGGGGGGGTGGATGAGCAGCTCACGGCGGAGATAGGTCATCAACCGACCCAAGAGCTTCACTGGAAAATTTGGTGAACAATGGCCGCAGCATGTGAGCCCAACATGGACCAGCCACAGAGAGGTGCAAAAATGATCCATCGTTTCATATGGTTAACCGCTGGAAAATGGAACAGTGCTAACATATTGTCTTTGGGGAAATAATTAGGCACTAGTAACCCCGATTATCTCTTATAACCTGGGAGAATAAGGCGCTAATAACCCCGATTATCTCTTATAACCTGGGAGAATAAGGCACTAATAACCCCGATTATCTCTTATAACCTGGGAGAATAAGGCACTAATAACCCAGATTATCTCTTATAACCTGGGAGAATAAGGCACTAATAACCCAGATTATCTCTTATAACCTGGGAGAATAAGGCACTAATAACCCAGATTATCTCTTATAACCTGGGAGAATAAGGCACTAATAACCCAGATTATCTCTTATAACCTGGGAGAATAAGGCACTAATAACCCAGATTATCTCTTATAACCTGGGAGAATAAGGCACTAATAACCCCGATTATCTCTTATAACCTGGGAGAATAAGGCACTAAGGGAAAATAAGGCACTAATAACCCCGATTATCTCTTATAACCTGGGAGAATAAGGCACTAATAATCCAAATATTTCCTATAACCTGGGAGAATGAGGCACTAATAACCCAGATTATCCCTTATAACCTGGGAGAATAAGGCACTAATAACCCAGATTATCTCTTATAACCTGGGAGAATAAGGCACTAATAACCCAGATTATCTCTTATACCCTGGAGAATAAGGCACTAATAACCCCGATTATCTCTTATAACCTGGGAGAATAAAGCACTAATAACCCCGATTACTAATAACCCAATTATCTCTTATAACCTGGGAGAATAAGGCACTAATAACCCAGATTATCTCTTATAACCTGGGAGAATAAGGCACTAATAACCCCGATTATCTCTTATAACCTGGGAGAATAAAGCACTAATAACCCCGATTATCTCTTATAACCTGGAAGAATAAGGCGCTAATAACCCAGATTATCTCTTATAACCTGGGAGAATAAGGCACTAATAACCCAGATTATCTCTTATATCCTGGGAGAATAAGGCACTAATAACCCAGATTATCTCTTATAACCTGGGAGAATAAGGCACTAATAACCCCGATTATCTCTTATAACCTGGGAGATTAAGGCACTAATAACCCAGATTATCTCTTATAACCTGGGAGAAAAAGGCACTAATAACCCCGATTATCTCTTATAACCTGGGAGAATAAGGCGCTAATAACCCCGATTATCTCTTATAACCTGGGAAAATAAGGCACTAATAACCCAGATTATCCCTTACAACCTGGGAGAATACGGCACTAATAACCCCGATTATCTCTTATAACTTGGGAGAATAAGGCACTAATAACCCAGATTATCTCTTCTGATCACCATTTCCTAACCCCGGGTGAAGCCTGAGCCCCTATAACCTGTGATCCAGTGCGTCACCACCTGCCGGATCCGGATCTCAGGGATTCTCAGGGTCAGACTGTTCACATCGCCGCTGTGGACCACGACGGAGTGTAAAAGGTAGGACCTCGAGAGGAGAATGGCTACAGATTGGGAGTGATAGCAACCAATCACCCAGTGCCTCCATGTTTTTGGCATATTTACCTATACATTTACCTGCATAAAATGACCCAGTTATGTAGGTAAGCATATGCCAAAAACATGGAGCATTTGGGTCATGGCGATGAATTAATCATGGCTGGTTGGTGGTGAATCAACCCCTGTGAAAAATATGTTTGTCAACCAGCCAGGCTTGTTTGAAACCACCAGCTGGCGATGGTGATGAATGGCCGGGTGATGCTCATCACGTGCGTATCTGCCGGCTCAGCTCCCGGACCCAGCACCCGGAGCGAACTGCGACAGATCCAGGCGCCGAGGAAACTCGAAACGACTGTTGAGCTTCACCTCGGAACGTTGGCTTCGGATCCACGGCTTCTCCGTGAAGGAGATCATCATGGGATGACTGGAGGGGTAGCGTTGGTGGGGGGGTCCAGTCCTAAGGGGGGTCCTTCAGGAGGGTCCTACTGGATGATAGTTGGGGTGACACCGAGTCTTGAAGCTCTGACCTGTTTCAAGAAGCCAAGGGTTGAGATTTTCCGTCGGAGCGATGCTTCTTTGCCAGGGCTTGTGGAAGTTCAACTGGTCAAGCTTGGATTTCTCGAGGTGATCAACCTTGCAGCTGGCCTTGTCCTCTCGGTTCCCTCCTGCGACGAATACCACATCTGGGTGTTTCTCAAGTCATAGGGGTACCATGGGGTACCCCCAAATCATCCAATATTATCCATTTATAGTAATAAACCAACCACCATCTGGGTGTTGTAGCCTGTGTGGCGCTGCGGGCACAGTTCGTGGACCTGGCTACGTCTTCAAAATCACCGCAGGCACCGAATGCCAATGGTCCAATGGTACCAGAATGAACCATGTCATCGTGATTATTATCAGTATTTCATTAGTACAGAATCATTCATCACAAAACGTTTTTACCATCATTAACCAGAATGGACCAACCTTCACCATCCACCACCAATAAAAACATTGTTTGACCCGTGGTATATCAACGACTGGCTATTGCTAGAAACCGTCTTCAGGACTTTGCCAGCGCCAAGGAGCCATGTCCATCCGCTCCATGTCGAAGTGAAACCGTTTCCTGAGCCGTGCGGGCGATCGGTCACACAGCGCAGGATCAGGTCGAAATCAACCCTGAAGCGGCCAGGCAGCACGTGATGAATGACCTTTTTTGATTATAAAGTTATTTAGGGGGATAGTAAAGAAGAGGGTGGGTGGGTGGGGGGGGTTATTAATACTAGGTAGACACTATTTATCAATATCTATTAATCATCAAAAAAACATCATTTCTGGTTGGTAAATCATGGAAAAATACCAATAATGTGTAACACAATCTGCTGATTTACGGTCAAACAAGGATGTTTGTCTTGATGATCATAAATCATTCATTGATCCAGTAATGAATGACATCAACCAGCTAAGAAAAAACTTGCCGTTTATCGAGTGCTGGATCTACTTGTGGAAACCAGCCATTCTTTGTAAGAAAACCATCGAGGTCATGATCAGTGCAGGACATCAATTGGAAGGCACCTACAGATTCTACGCTTTGGTAAACTTGCACAGTTTTCAGGCTAATGCGGCGAAACACGGTATTATTCCCCCAGGTTTCCGCTGCAATCCTTGGATTCACAAACCCTGGGAAGCTCCATCGGCTCATGCCCCGCTTGTCGCTTGTGAACATCTGCTCCATCGCCGCCCTCCGTGCGCCAAGTTTCAATTGCAGATTCAGCACTGGAGGGAATTTCATAAAGCGGATGCCCTGGCCACGGCACACCCTGGATCTGTACGGGCATCCGTTGGGTTCGATCTGCTGCCGCAAGGGCTTAGCAATAGATGATGAAATAATCTACAACCGTACTTGAAATTGTCCGTAAATCATGGCTAATCTCCATAGCTGTTGGCTTGTGCAAAGTGGACCCCCAACCACTTATAAGTTGGTTTATAACTTATCTAACTAGGGTTAACTACCAGTTATAGGGGTTGTAACCCAACTTATAAGTGGTTGGGGGCCCACCTTGTGGGTTAACAATGCAGCTGTCGGCGTTGACAACCCCGTCATCCACCAGCAGTGTGAGTGACCTGTAGCCAGGCTGGCTGACCATCCAATTTAGAAAATCTAGCGGACATCATGCAACCTGTACAGGATAGATTTCGGAGTGGTTTCTCAAGCCATAAGGAACCCCAAGTTATGGTTGCTTCATTCCCAATAAATGTTGCATATTGGATGATTTAGGGTACCCCTATGACTTGAGAAACACCCAATTTGTCTAAATCATAGCTTTGGCATTATCCATCAACTATTACTGGCCATTAAGCATCATAGGCCATTGTCAAGAACTATAAGATTCTAACTACCATACAACTGGTTAATATGGCTGTGGGTCAAAACCCCGTACCCCTGTTCCCCCATCATTAACCATTGTTTTCCCTATTTTTATTGTAGTTGTTATATACTATCCAGCATTATTGGCTGGTTAATAATGATCCATAGCCATATGACAAGTTGTTTAACCATTATTGTTGGTGATTCTCCCCCATTAATCCCTATTATAAACCCTCAATCTTGTTAACTTACTGATTCTAACACAACAAACGACCATGTTTCGTTGTTATTAACCAGTTGTGTTAGAATCTTTTCGTTGTCAACTTACTGATGCTAACTTGTTAAAATAGCAACTGGGTTCAAAGATCAACAACAACGAAACATGGTCGTACCAGCAACGGCAGCCCGGCACCCGACGCGCCTTCTTGGCCCGCTGCTTGCCGAAGCCTTCAGCCTAACGACAGGTTGAACGAGAGTTTAACAACAATACAAGGTGGGCCCCCAACCACTTATAAGTTGGGTTACAACCCCTATGACTGGTAGTTAACCCTAGTTAGATAAGTTATAAACCAACTTATAAGTGGTTGGGGGTCCACTTTGTAGGTTAACAAACCTGTAGGTTTACAAACCTATAATAGGTTAACAACCTGTTTTACTACCAACAGGTTTACAATAGGTTAACAACCTGTTTAACAAACGAGAGTTTAACAGTAGGTTTACCAACCTGTTTAAACAACCTGTAGGTTTGACATTAATACGATTTAACCACTGGTTTTACAACATTGACAGGAGGGTCCAGTTTAATCTAGTAGAGGTTGGAACGACAGGTTTCACCTTAATAGGTTTAAACAAGAGGTTTAACAACCTGTAGGTTTAACTCAGGTTTTACTACACTTTTTCACACAGGTTATTGAACAAGAGGATTGTAGGTTTAACATTGACAGGTTTATGATTCAATAACTGATCAACTCTAGTTATCTAACAACAGTTTAACTACTTATAGCAGAAACTATTGAAATAGCAGGTTGACCTATAACTATCGAGTTTAACCAACTATGTACCTATACTACTTGATAAGACTATTGATCAGAAAACTATCGGTTCACTATTGATAGTCTATCAAATTTAACCACCTATCACCACTTGAAAGAATCTACAAGAGTTTAACTATTTGTAAACACTTTGAACATTTAACTCGTCTGCAACATTTAAACTATCTAAAACTATTGGTTGACTATTGCAAGTTAGAATAGAAACTAGCGAGTTAAGTATAGTTTGTTTGGTTTCTCTAAAAGTTTAAGTACTTATAACTTACAACTGCGGTTTACAGAGTTTAACCATTGGAATGGTTTCGGCTAGAATTTATAATGATGGTTCGAACATTCAACTTGGGGTTATCATGCTGAACTGGATGGTTAGCCAATTGACTAGAGATTTGTCAGCGAGTATATCTTAATGATGGTAAACTAGTGGCATTGAAAAGAGTTATAATGGTTCAGGAAGAGGTAACACATACAGTAATTGACTCTTGATAGCTTTTCTTTAACAAATTCTGATTGACCAACCATCAAGTGTCAACTATTCATGACTTATAACTTATAACTCTTTGTTGATTGGCATTGGTCAAACGTCATAGGGGTTGGTGACCCCTCAAAAATGTACCCCAACAATATTGCAACCCAACGTAACAAAACCTAATTCTGCTTGTGACTAACAAGTTCTGCGACACACAAAAAAAATGAGTGCATAATTTTATGTGAAAACAACAACTTTGATTTCAAAGGCCTCTGATCATGCCTCAAAGATCCTTGAACGCAATTTAGGTCTGATTTTGTTTGTAATGACTTTTGTGGACATATGTACATCCTGAAAACAAAAAAACGGTCAAACATGTCAAGCAATATCATGTCTTCATCAGCATGCAGCCGTTTGCTGCTGTTTTGTTTGGAAATCAATAATCATACAAAACCGGTGTTTCTCAAAACAAGCGACCCCTAAAATCACCCCTAGATGACCTAGAACAAAGTATTTGGGAATAATTTGGGGGGTCTCTTATGGCTTGAGAAACCACCCTGATTGATCTTTTTTTGAACATGTTTTGAAACCTGTACGGGAACATCTTGGGCAACCTTGATTCCAGAGGGGGACAGCTGGCACTACGTTCAATGTTGTAGGGGTTGGTGGGCGAAATTCCGATTTTGTAGGCACCTCTTGTCAGCAGCCCTGCAGCGCAGAAATTACCACCCCTTTGAATATCCGTAAGTGGTCTTCCAAGTGAAGCACGTGGAACGATTGCAAAAAGTATGCCAAAGCACCGCGAAAACACATGGAAACAATAGAGGGTTTTGATAAAAAGATAGGAGAATAGAGGGTGGAACATGTAAAGCCTCTTACTGAAAATACCTGGGCCGGCAATGTCTCATGATGGCTGTGTCTCAAGAACTGATTGGAAAAGGTGGAATTTCACGCTAGGAACGATTTCAATTCTGGACCAAGCAAACGAAGAAACCTGCAAATGGTGGTTTCTCAAAATAGGGGTACCCCCAAATCATCCTAGAGACATTCATCAGTGATAGTAATAAACCAACGAATTTCGGGGGTTCCTATTTTGAGAAACCACCAAATCAGCAACCACCAAACAATTCTTGCGTGTAAGCGCGTCACCCCAATGTGCCCCCTGTGCCTCGTAGAGATTGTCCCCATCCAGCATTTCATCCGCTGTGAATTCTCTCAAAGACTCCTGGAGAGGAGTCAGTCGAAAAATGGCTAATGTATGTTACTGTTCGATGACAGGGGACAATAAGCAACAATAGTAGGGCAATGTACGCGATAAACCAACTGTAGATGGCCGTCTCTTAAGCCATTGGGAACCCCAAAAGCTATAGATGCTTCATTACTAGAAATGATTGCTGTCAAGAATGATTTGGGGATACCCTTAGTTTGAGAAACCACCATAACACGTCTATGCACGATTTTTGTTGGAGTTATTACCCCCTATTACTAACCATTGAACCAATCAATCTAGGTGTTAGTCCATATAGTTGCCAGGTTGATCCATCTAGGGATGGTGGGTTAACCAAGCAATGCTACCAACCCCCAAGATAAAATCCCTTACCGGTAGATGCTTACCTGGAGAGCTTGTAAATCAACATGGTTCAATCCCCGAACATATGGGTTTTCCCACCTGTAAAACTTCTGATGTTCCATTGCCAGGTTAACCTGCCGAAAGGGCAAACATGATGCTTACAGAAAAATATCATCGCCATGTTATGAACGTTAACTAAGATATGGTTGATACGCGCCAACCCAGTTGTCGTCCATTCAGCGAGATCATTGCATATTAATGGCTGCCAACATGAACAATGAGTTGAGCGGTCAATGGCCATTACTAACAAGTGGTTCCCATTTGGAAAGCTTGAATCAATCTGAAGGGTCGACCATTCTCCAGAAGTTCGGCATGATTGACGCAGGATTTCTGGGAATCAATCAGCATCAACGATCATCAACCATCATAGAACACTGACCAATACTCTATCATAATCAATCATCAAATACATCGACCATCTTCAATCATCACTAACCCATCATTGACCACCATGAACCACCGGCTAAGTAGTCAACCAACCATTACTTTAGAGGTCAGGGATACCCAGCAACCCGGGTTGAACAGCACGCGTGTTCCTCGATGGTTTGCAGATCGTGGCCCTTCTCGCTCTTGATGTTGAGCTGAATGTCGTAGAACCTTCAGCGCAGCGCCGTGAAACCAACTGAGGGAAGTTGTGATGGCAAGAAAATGGTTATATGGCGAGCTGGGTCAATATGAACCAACCAACCAATGGTTAATGGTTAATAATAGGGGATAATAACTAGCAACTATAGGGGATACATACCAACTATATGGCTATGGGTCAATATTAACCAGCAATAATGGTGGATAATGACCATTAGTAGTTATAGTCGGAAAACAATGGTTAATGATGGGGAACCAGGGGTACGGGGTTTTGACCCACAGCCATATTGTAGACCATATGAGGGTTGTATCATAGACCAAATGATGGTAATAAGATTGTTCTGGACCATATGAGGCTTCCTCAATCCATAGAACTTGCTATAGTTGGTTTATTCCTGTAAATATGATGAATAGTGATGGCAATCAAATGGTTATAGACGACCATTTGAGGACTTCTCAAGCCGCTCAAGCCATGAGGAGCCCCAAGTCATAAGTAGCTTATTACTGTATAGTAAGTGATGAATACAAAAAATGATAATTGGAGATGCCCCTATTTTGAGACACCCATAACTATTTTTTCATGTCTCTAGGGGCAATGCTGATCACCAAAGTCATGATCAACAATTTGTCATTGACCATATCATGACCTACTTGGATGTGCAACAAAAAGGCGTTAGTTCCCTAGAATGCAACTGTGGCAAATAACAACCTGACAAGGTAAGTTACACTCTGCCAATCTCAATGCTTAAGGCTTAATCCTATGAACCCTATGAACGTCTCTTAGCAACCCGTAACCACTAATAAACGCCTGTGGCTACTTATGGGTTAAAATAACCCTCATACAGTAGGCCATGTCAATATAAACTAACCCAAATCAACCCTTTCAGTGTAAGCCTATCAAATTATGTAACCCTCTCAACGTAAGCCTATCATTCCCATGCTGCTTCCTTCCTGAGAGCCCTGGCGTCTCCGTTCTTTTGGAGGTGTAATCTACCTCAGCCGAGCGCTGACGGCGCCAAGGCGCACCAACCAAGCACCGACGACCCCAGGGAGACGATTGTGCATCCCAGGTCGCCATGACCACGGCTGACGAGGTTGGGAAGTGAACATCCAGAAATGGCCATGGGCCATGGGTCAATATTAGCCAACCAATAATGGGAGATAATAACCAACAATAATAGGGAAACGATGGTTGATGATAGGGGAACCAGGGGTACGGGTTTTGACCCACAGCCAAATGTGTGTCAACAATTTCTTTTCTTGTTGAAACATGATACCACAGAAATGTTTGAAAAACATGTTAATAAATGATCATTTTTCCACAGAAATCTTGTCAAGTCTGTGGATTTTTCTGTTGAAAAAACATATTAGTAAATGCTCATTGATGACCCACAACGTATTAGTATATAGGTTTCTGGGGTATGCTACAAACACAAATGTTGTATACATCCACCGGCACATACACATATTTCAGCACGCACCACATAGATTTCTTGCTGCAAAGCCATGATGCACCAACCTTTTGAGCTCTCAAATTTCTAGAAAGTGGGGTAAGTAGCACGGGGATCTCTGAGAGCAGCCATGCATGGTATCAAACATGATACATCTAATGATACCATCGAATTGGATATATTCTATGTCTACTGTCGATGAATTTGATTAACTATACCAAACAAACCAGACTTAAATATAATGATTAACATAGATACGAGTAAGTCAGTACGATCAAATAGAACGTGATTATGAATGATTCATATCTTGATTACAGTGTATGGATTGATCTTGAAGGGCACATCTATTCTGATTACAGCTCTTAGAATCATTCTTGTCATCATTGTTACTGCTTAATGATCCATGATGATCAATAGATGGTTTGATCCTACGATCCTATATGTTCCAGGTTCTGGGTCCCCCCCCCTGGGAAAATGTACCGGAAAAACATGGTTTTTTTCTAGATGTTCCCATCGACTAAGCCTTTTAGAGCAATGGTTCATCTCCATAAACATAATTCATCAACGGGTTTTCATTCACTTCTGTTCTCTGTCACTGCTGTTGATTGCAAATCCACTTTTTGATCAACCACCCTTCATTTTTGATGCAAAGAGGTAACAATTTTCCATCAAAAACAGGGGGTTGAAAAACATGGATTTTCCGGTCTCCCCTGAATAATTTCTTAACGTCCATCGAAGGCAAGCACTCTTGTTTTCCTCCTTGCGACACTTCACCACCCAACCTCCACGCCCTGGCACTTCCAGCCTTCTGGTGAATCAGCTGACCCAGGCGAGACTTTCCCTGAGGCCCAGATTCGAAAACCACATCCGCGTTGCTTGGCTAGCGATTATTAATAACCCAGAAAAATGAAGCAATGATGGCCCCGGTTTCCCACAATTGCGTGCCATCAAAGTCATAAAATTTGGTGGTTCAAAAAGTGGGGTCGTTCTCGCCCGCTGCCTACCTTCAATCCAATCCAACCAATGGGTCTACAATGCCAAGATTTTCCGTGGCTGCGTTGGTCTGAAAGCAGGAAGCCATTCGGCAAGGAGGGGTACAGTAATTGTTGCGACATGCGTTTCCATCGGGTTTCGTTTTTTGGCGAAACTGTTGGTTTTGCGTACCAACGCAGGCACGCCTCAAAATATTCGGTTCCTGTTGTCGTTAAAAAACTGCCGTTTGGGGGGTTCCAGAAGTCCTCGTCGGGGCCAGCGAACCGGGAACCGGGAACATATAAACCGTCAACGCATGAAACACTTCAGCAATACATTTCCAATCAGGGCGGACGATTCCATATTCACAATTGTGTTACATCACCAATTCGTTTAGACCTACATGGGCGTTTCTCAATTAATATGGCTTACGCCCAAATCCCATCTAGTTTATTCACCATTTGTAGAAATGCACCAACCATACCCTTGGGGTCCCCTGTGACTTGAGAAACCTCTAATGGTCAGCCAGTGTTTGGGTACTTCCCGTATTCTTAACTGTCATTCATGCCTACAAACCCCTGAAACCCCTATAAAACACCCACATTCAGTTGTGAGCCATAAGGAATTTCTATGGTTCTATAAAGTTTTTTTGGAAATTCTACTGGTTTTTAGAGGGGGATGAGTTCACCACCAAGGGGAGCCACCAGGGAGCCCCTGCATCCAGGCATTCGATGTAGTTCTCCATCTCTCCTTCAAAAAGCCTCGATCCGAGAGCTGGCCATGCTCGCCACACCAAGCGCGGTCTCCCACTACGCTGTGCTGCTGTTGGGGACTCTCAATGGCTTGGGATGATGATAATGACATATAATGATAATGGCAAAAAAGCAGCTCCTCAAACACCAGTCGTGCTGTAGGCCCAGGAGCAATCTTCTAAACGGTTCTCAGAATTGAAATCTTCGGCCAAACATTATGAAAGATTTGGGGGGCTCGCCCAGAACCAGCCAACTGGCTGTTCATGTAGCATGATACGCTTACCCTGGCTGAGCTGTGCACCGGGGCCAGGACCCCCGGAAGGGTGCACCCTGGTGAGAAGTGAGGTTACCTGGTGAAACTGCTAAGGCCATAGTTGCTTCACACCGCATGTTTTCATGACTGATTCACTTGGAAGAACGCGATTTTTCGCTGGGGTTTCTCGACTGGTCTGCTCTCAGCAAGCTTGGTAGAACTTATAACTTGCAGTAGTTAATGACTATCATCATTCCCAAAAAATCTATAATATTGAGGGTCTTGCGGGGAACAGCCATGTCTCAATGGTTGCCATCACCACCCTTTGCCCGGCCCGACCTTTTGATGGACCCGTCCATCTTGGTGCCTTTCATGTTCTCCTGGAGGCATTCTCGATGGGGATACCATCTTGGTAGGTGAGCCCCCGAGGGTGGTGTACCAGCAATAACTGGGCTTGTTAACAATCTATTTCCTGAGGGCCGGGTTCGCTAACCGCAATCAATTGCCAGGATACTTTTGCGAAAATCGACCATGACATACCATGGCAGGATTTAACATGCCATGAAGGCTTAAGAACATTGGCATGCAACAGGGGATATAAATTGGTACAGAAAAAGCCACGTATGTCGATGTAAAGTATGTATATGGCCCCATTTTCTGCGGGTTCAATTGGATCTTTTGTACTAAAAAGCACATACCACATCAAACCGTATCATCACTGATCATAGAGGACCCAGGACTCACCAGCACCATGCAATTACTGAGACCACCACCTTTATGCCAATGGGTCCGCAATGAATAGAGTGTTGTTTGAAAAAACCTCGATTTTATGCGGGGTCTTACTTGGGATATGCGCGAGGGCTCTGCCCATAATGGCTGTGCCCATAATGCTTTCCCTAGTATCGTTGCTGAATATTGACCCATATACCCATATACTTCAAACAATCTAGCTCCTTTCAATAATTCTCCATCACCATCATCGATATTCAAGTCGTAGCATCTTGTCAACCATCATTACCATGCTCAATCATGCATGGTAATGGTTTAACCATCCCTCCCCAGTCATGCTGATTGATCAAGACAATGGTAACAACAAACCTTATCAACCTTAAACAGTACGTGACCATCAAAGGACAGTGAATCCCCCATCAAGTACTGTAAACATTACCAAGTCATAATCTCAACCTGGATGCCTTCTATTTAGAATCGCTGAACGATGATCATCAACAATTATTCAAGCAGCGATTAGTCGTTTAAAACATCAACCGGTACCGTTGATATGCATTGACTGAACATTACCTAATGGTTGTTCAACCATTAGTTTACAAAAATCATGAACAACGAACCATTGATCAAAAGTAAGCATTGATCAATCAGTACCACAAATCCACCATCAGCCAGGATTTACCTCCACACCATTTGCCATCACACAACCGTCAACCAGTGCTTAATCACGCATCAACCATTCATTAATGAACCACTCAACCAACTACAAACCATCATCATCACTACTACTAAATTTGCCATCAATCAACCGCTCAACCAACCACTAATTAACAAACCATCAACCAACCATTCATTTACCGCTCAACCAACCCACTAACCATTGGAAAATACTCACCTTGCGCATTTTTTGATCCTATGACCTGATCATCCCATGTCGCTCCTCAAGGCGGTCGCACAGAATCCGGTTCAGCTCCTGCGCGTCCGGTGGTGCGAAGCCGCAGCGCGGCGTTCATGGATGGTGGGTAATAATGCCTATGATTTGTGGAGCTTAATGATGGTTAAGACTGGTTGGTAAATGGCAATTTATAATGGTTAATAGTTAATGGGGATAAATATGTCTATGATTTGTGGGACTCAATATTGTTGACATTGCCAATTTACAATGGTTGGTTGATAATGATTTGTCAATAATGGTTCATAGTGGTTCTTCATGATGCTTAAGCATGGCTATTTGTGGGGTTCTTAAGCCATCGGGAACCCCACAGTTATGGATGGTTTACTACCAAACATGATTTAAATTGGATGATTTCGGGGTACTCCTACTTTCAGAAACCACCATTTATGGTAGGTGAGTCTTGGTTGATATTGGCTACTTGAGGTAGGTAAATTAAAAATAGCCTACTGTAGACTATTTCATCATTTCAGGTGGTTACTTACTGTGGTCAATAATGGTTGATAATGGTTAATAAGGGTTCTTCATGGTCGTTCATAGTCGTTGCTCACCACAATCAGTTATTAGAGGTGATTGCATACGTAAGAGTTGGTGATTGACTACTATTCAATAATGCTGGTGGTTAATTCAAGTTGGTGATTAAGTACGCAAGTAGTATGTACATATTATATACACCCATAGATGCATACTACTATTACCATCATTGTCACTATTCAGCTCTTTATGATCAGCTTCAGCTTGGCATTGACCGGCATATAGTATACTAATTCACGGTCATCCACTGCCATAAGCCATTACTTTTCAGCAAACCATCACTTGACGATCATATGCTTAGTCATTATACAGCTATATATTATCATGGCTCCCCGTCTTTATGAGTGATCAATATCAACCATGAATGAATTCTATTAACCAGCAAACATGTCAATGACCATCATGATGTTGATCATGAGTTAACCATGATATTGCTGGCATCATGAATCATTAATCGTTTGCCATCACATCCCTAACCATTGTCAACCATCAGCATTGTGAATAACAATCATTTTGTATCGGTTGCTTACCATCATCCACTTGGTCTTAACCATCATGCACCATCATTCATCACCACTTACCGTCGCTATCCCAAGCATTGCTGGTGTTTAGCCACAGGAAACCTCGGGTGGGTCGTGGGCCACCCATCCTGTGCGTCGTGTTGGGTGAAGGCGTCAGTGGTGTCCCAGCCAAAGGATTTCATCAGCTCTTTGCAGTTCACAGCCTCGCACACGCGAAGGATCCGCGCGTGAGATTTTGGTTGGTTTAGTACCAAAAATGATTATTCATGGGATGAATGGGAACAATAACAAGCAAACTTCTGGTCGAACAACTACTCACTACTCTATGGTGTTTTTTCTTGCAATTGGGAAGCGGTAAGATATAGTGGTTTATTGCCAATTATGATTATGAACAGATGAAGGTAATGAATGAAAAAAGTTGAACGATACACTAGCTAAATTGGTTCGTTTGGTTGGTTTGGTTTATCAAACATACTTAATGGATGATTTAGGGGTACCCCTACGAATTGATAAACACACACATTGGGCGTGGTAACAAATCTGGATTTGCAGTACCTTGGTGAGACATCTTGAAGTGGTACGAGGTCGTGATCCTGCGGGGCCCATCATACGCATTGCTTCACGTTTTCTTTGAATCGGAAGCATCCTGCAACATTGAAGTGGCTGCATTTTAGGGTGCCGATGCTTCAAAGAAAGGACAACAGAAAACGTGTGACTGTGGGTCCGAACTTAGTACCCTGGGCTGAATTGGTGAACCATAAGTACTAGGTGTCATCCTCCACTTCGTTTCGCAACCAGTTCCATGGAAGCAAATGGAACAACCGTGGACAAGAACTCTATAATGAGGGATCTTTGCATACATCTATATATATATATAATAAATAAGTAAATAAATAAGTAAATAAATAAATATATATATATATGAATATAAATATAAATATAATTATATATAAATATAAATATAAATAAATATATATATATATATCATATACATAAGCGTATCTAAATATAAATATATACATATAACTATTATATACACAAAATATGAACTACTGTAATCCCTATAACCATTGTGACTGTCACCACTTCCGATTAAAAGGATGCACATCCGCCCTTCTAAATCATTTTGGGCCAGGATTCACCGATTTTTCTGCTTCGCCATCCGGGTGTTCGCAGCGTCGAAATTATTGGTTTACGACCACCCCATTTCACTGGTCGTTTCCTCCTGCTTGCAAGCACCGCAATTTTTGGGTTTATGTGACATTATCGGTAAAGCCTGGCATGTTCGGTTCCTATCGGTAAAACCTGGGATAGGTCTAATCCTAGGGTAGTTCCCACCATTATCCTAGGTTCGTATCGGTAAAACCTGGCATGTTTGGCATAATTGTCAATTAACAATAGGAATGATTAACCAAGAAATGGCATATCATCAATAAAACCATCTATTCTACACGTACATTTGTCAATGAATCACTACTGCTGATAATCATGTAACTCAGGCGGACACAACTATGTCTCAATGGAACAGCTGTATTATTTGACCATCAGCGTACTGTTGGCACACCACCAAAGGGGAACACGCTGCCTGCTATCCACAACCGGTGCTGTGACTGGCAAACAATGGTGCGGCTTGGTGATCGCTACAGTTCTTGGACTTTGAATTTGAAGTTGCCTTTGGTTCTGATCTTCCAAACAATGGCGGACCAATCATGTTGAGCAACCATTGTCACGGTGCATTTCTAGATATGTAGATACACCTAGGCACAAACATAAAGTTTCGCAGTGGCGAGATGGTTTGGTACATACATGAATCATTTGAAGAAATATGCGCATTCATTGTGAAATTGATATTCATGCGCAGTACCATTGCGATGTAGCAGATTCTTCTGCGTGGAATATGCTTCCATTCTCACACAGTACAATTCAGAGTAAGAGTACTCGCCGGGAAATCGAGGCATGAACGAAGCGGTCGTGATCTCACACCAATGACATGCCGCACCATGCATCGGACAGGGATTGGGGAATTGATTGGATCTCTATGCTTAGAGTGAATGCCACCAGAATGGTTTAGAAATACCTTCAATCATCCTGGAGCAGTGAACAAATATCCCCCAAGTTTAATAAATTCTAGTCACTGAATGCAAATGGTCCAGTTGGATCGTGCAAAGCAACATTGCATGTCCTCCTCTGGTGATCTAAGACAGCCATGGAACAGCCACCATTTATAGCTGGTTTCCCACAGTGTCCTATTAAAAAACCGACGATTTCCTGTTGCCAGGTCAGTTTACCAAAGGGTCAACTGATTCCCCACATCTCTGGCCCCGAGTTCCCCCACGGTCTCTGCCGTCTGCAACCTGTAAAACACGTTTTGCAATGCCTGCGATGCTAGAGGGCACCGAGACTGGGCGCGATCTTTGGAGCTGGAACCATGGTGACACCAAGGGCTTCAGGGCTTCCCCATGTGAGCTGGTCAGAGTGCTACTCCCTGCACCAAGCTATGCCAAGTTGGTGAACATAACTGGGGTACTCGGCAAATGGTACAGCTATGCTCAGCTATAGTTCAATGGCTCATTGATCTCATTGACCAACCTAGAATGAAAGGGGGATACCACTCTGTAGGAAGGAATAATGAGCTTCGCATTTTGACGCCTTGATTGATGACAGTCTGATTGCCCCACATGATGGATCTCAGTACACACAAGCTGCATGAAAGGCTCGAATTCCCAACTCTTGGGCTGTTTGTGCTGGCAAGTGACCGTCCATCTTTGCTACAGCTGGTGTTTATCACCATAAATAGAGGACCCCCAAACTTGGTTAGTTCATTACCATAAATGGTTTCTGAAGGATGATAACTGGGGGTACCCCTATGACTTGAGAAACCACCATACTTGCTTATTCGTCTTCCTTACCAAGTCGGATACAACTCTGACTGGTGGACAGGTCCTAGCTGCACGCTGATGGCAGATCAAGCTGTTCGGGCACCCGCCCATAGTTGATGGTAAACCACCAGCCAGTGAGCTCGTAAGGACTGATGGTGGTTTATCAACAGCTGGATTGTCCATGAATAATATCATAATATATGGCTTGAGGCTGATTAAGCACTTACAACCACTTGACAGTTGGCTGATCATGATTTATGGTTGATAATTGCTAGTTAAATATAACCTATATAAATCATTATTGCTATGACTAACCACTAATCACAAACCATTATCAATCATGTTTGTCAATTGTTCACCATCGTTGTTTCTAGTTGGCCATTGGTGCCCTTCGCTGGTTGGTGGTTTCAACCAGTCTGTAAAATGTGAATCAAACAATTTCAAACAATGAACCCTAAAGTTGGAGAATATCACAAATGTTTAAAAACCACCAACTACTGGTTTGGTTCTTTGGTTTAAATCTACAAAAACTGGTACTTACCCTGTGTAATAACCAGAGTCAACAGCTTTCCGAGTTCAAAACCACCAACTATCTATTCATGACTAGGCAGTATATACCCCATTGTTGGTTGCTGTTCCCTACAATCAAACACCCAGCGAAGCACCGACCAGCAATGGCCACCGCCTGGATGAGTGAGATGTCACCTGTGCCAGGAGGCATGCTGGCGGCTCCGCAGCCAAACCTACCCAACAACCAATCATTACCAGTTAAATGGTACAGGAAATCCCGTTGGAAACTATACATAAACCATAGGAAATGGTCCTTTGCAGAAACATATCCCATGTTATTGGGGGAAATCAATAAACTATACATTTCCCATGGAAATCATTGCCAAAGGAAGTCATGGGAAACTATACAAAAACCATAGGAACCCCCTATGAACCAATCAACCAACCCGTTGACCAAGTGGAAGATAAGCAGCGAAACATTGTGACTTCATCTCCCTAGTCCGCCATCTCAAGAAGCAGTGCTGGAAAGAAAGTGCATAGATCAGCTAGATTAAAACGGGGTCCAGATCCAGGGGGTTTACTTCAGTAAGGTTTTCTAATTGAAGACTAATTCTAATTGATTTTAAAAAGGAATACTTATAAGAATGGAACTTATGTATTGTTTACAAAGAGAAACCTGCTTTTTAGTAGCATTTACAACAAAGATATTTTATTGTAATTCTGTATTAAAACACACTGTTGATTGAATATGAAAAACATACTGCAAAATTGAAGCAATCAATTTTCTCAGTTAACAACGGATCGGCTCACCTCAGTGCAGAGACAAACTCGAACATACATGATGATCATTTCAGATCCTATCTAAAACTTGTTACAGGGAACAGGACATAAAATGAGAACAAATGAGAGATTTTGAGATTTTTTGAGCCGGCAAATTGTTAAGGGGACCGAGGAACAAGTGAGAGACAATGAGAAAAAATGAGAAAAAAATGAGAAACAAATGAGAAAAAAATGAGAAACAAATGAGAAAAAAATGAGGAAAAATGAGAGATTTTGAGATTTCTTGGGTGGACTTGTCATCTCCGTTAATGAAGGACGAGAAAAAATGAGAAAAAATGAGAGATTTTGAGATTTTTTGAGCTGGCCCTAATTTAAAACTCAATTAACACCAAATTGAGGACGAGAAAACAAATAGGAAAAATGAGGAAAAATGAGAAAAAATCAGAGATTTTGAGATTTTTTTGCCTGGGCTTGTGCTTGATTTGTTTTCCATTCCGAAACCCATTAGATCTAACCCCCCCTTTGAAAAACCCATTAGATCTAACCCCCTGTTAAAAAAACCCGTTAGATCTAACCCCTCTCCCATCTTGTACAAGTGAATGTCAATGTCAATTTCAAGCCTGAAACATCATGGTTTATCTCAAAACATCATGGTTTTATCTCAAAACATCATGGTTTTATCTCAAAACATCATGGTTTTATCTCAAACACGTATGTACTAAAAACCCCTAGGATCTAAAACCCCCCTGATCTGACCCCCACATTCAGTTGGGTGAATAGAGATTGCGACACTGGTTGGTGGTTGAACCATCCCTATGAAAAATAAGCTTGTCATCCAACAAACCATTTGACCAACAAAATCGTACAGCTATCTGGTTCAAAGAAGGGACACAATTCCAATGGTATCTCACAAATGCTTTGTTTCACTCTCAAACAGCCCATGTTTTGAGGCACGCTGTTGAGAAACACTAGCCTTGAGTCATGGGCCGTCTCCCAACAGTGTCTGGCCAAGCTCGACTGCCCCAACCAAAGCTCAATGAACCTCCTATGAATGGGTAGCATCTCATAAATCCAATCTGGAGAAAAGTGACTGGTTTCCAGTAAAGAGCTGTTCGGAAGCAACACCGACATGTGGCAGGCTACAACCGCCACTGATGAGTTGTGACGATAAAGCGCGCGGACCGAGTGATTTCTCGCCACCTGGGTTACACCTGGGGTAACTACCATTGATGGTGCGGATGTGTTTTCATGGCGAATCTCAAGCAACGAAGTTCGGTAGCACCCAAGTAGCTCCTGAACATACCATGCGGGTGAAGGATTTCAAGACGTTCAGGGGGCATTTCCAATTGATGTTTGATTGATGCCTGATCGATGCCTCATGTTAGATTTAATGTCAATGGTTCATAGGCTGGTTCACCATGTATTTCCATTCGCTTTTCCCATGATCATGAAGCACAAAAGAATATTAGGATAAGCCTCATAACCCCCCAACCCCCACACCTCTGTTTAAGAATGATACCTGCGACGATTCACCGTGGATTCATCGTTAGCGATGACCGGCCAAGCATGTACCTGTGGAACCGGTCCAACTTCGTCCGTTCAACGTTCAGCGTGCACCTTCATCCTCGACGCTCCCATCGTCCTGACGATGTTGGAAAGTTGGGGATGGTGCTAGCAACAACAAACATGACTTGGTACCCCCAAAATGGTTTGTATATTACTATAAATAGTTAATTAATGTTAGATGATTCTATCCAAATCGTCACCAATACAAATTGTGACACATATAAGAATTGAACCATGTAAAACCACATACACTTTTATAAATTTGTGGACAAAAATATGTTGTGACACTCATAGGATACAAATGGTCCATTTTTTGACAACCATATAGACGTGGACATTGTATTGTGACATCCCATTGTATAGTTGGGGAAGTTGGTACATTTTGACACATATACAAATTGTGGACATGCTTTTATGTATCAGTTATACCTTCCTATGCAAATTTGATTATTGAGGTACACCGCATAAACAAGTAAAATAATGCACGCAAAAGGAAAAACATTGCAAACTTGCGGTGTTACAGTGATGAAATCATCAAATGTTTGCCAGTGACTCGACTATATCTACAATGAAGATTGCCACCTTCCAAAGCAGGTACCAAGGTATACGCGGAATGTCACCATGAGAGACACGGGTGACCCCCCAGGGCCAACAAAGCTACGGGCTGGGCACCCAGCTGTTTTAAGAAGATATTGGACAAGCTAGGTGCATGCCAGCCATGCTAGTTATCTCTATAAGTTGGTCAATATGTCATTCCAGTTGGCCAATCTTGTAACATGGAACCAACTTGTCATGTCCATCAAAACTCCCACTAACTTGTTACAGTATTTGAACTAACACTGACTACTGTAATCAACTTTGTTAGTAAAGTGTTACAGTATTTGAAGTAAAACTTACTAACTTCTTACTAGCACTGCTAAAAGGTCGTCCAGAAGTTGTTGTTGGTGGGGACTTTATCTTCACCAACTAGCAACTAGCAGGACCAACACCAACGAGTGCTGGCCCACATAGATTGGAAGTTATGATCTTCACCAACCTGCAACTTGTTGATGGCCCACATCGGAGACTGCGGGTCCCAGGACTGGCCTTCTCCTCCTTGTCAGCATCGATGGAATAAACAATATGCCTGGCCACAACTCGAGGCGCGGTCGCACCATGATGGACCTCGCACCTGTTGTAAAATCACCATGGTGAGCGACTCACCAGTTGCGAGTACCATGGAATCCCAGTTACAGTGGAATCTTTCTCCAACGTCCAACGACTTTACATGCGACTTGGTCCCTTTAGATCCCATACAAAAACTGATTTTTCAGTGTCTAGATTGCAAATCCATCTCAGCTCAAAAGCACCGAACATCTACATTTGGGTATGTGCCAAAATAGTGGCACGCCAAGACCAATGGTTTTCTTTTGCAAGATGATCCGTTTTTGTTGGGGCCCAGTGGTTACCTATGGCTCGGCACATACCCATAGTGGCTTCTTGAAATTGGAGAACCCACAGTCACCATTCAGTGCATTCTAGGTTTCTTGAAATTGGAGAACGCAGAGTTATCATCCAGTTTCTTAAACACCTAGTATATCAACCATTTATTGCATCAACCATTTATTGCATCAACCATTCAGCGCATCAACCATTTCTAAGATGAAACCAACCATAACTTCCCCACGACCTGGCGATACTGATGCGCTCACGACCGAGGTATCACAGTATGAGCCAGGCCATCACAGGCTGGCGACCCGACGCGCCTGAATTTGCCGGCATGGAAAAGGCTTTGCAGCAATCCGTTCATGTAACACCTGGAGCGTCATCGCTGGTGAACCGCAACCGAACCATGAAAGCCATGAGGCTCACAACCAGCCGTTGCGCACTCGGTCATCACACGTAGTGAACCACGTGCACTGAAAAAAGGGACATCACCACAAATAACAATTATTACCGATTAATCCACATGTTAACCACTATGAGTCATCACCAACCATCCCAAATAATGGGCTGCGGATTTCAGAGAGTCCAAGCTCTCTTCGGTTGAGCCCCGCTGTTGCAGGCGTCAACCCTTCACGACCAGCCCCTGTCTTTGTGTGTCTGGGAACGGTGCCACACTTGGCTGGAAGATCAGGATAATAGTCAACTAATCATCAAATATGAGAGGTTTAGTAGGAACAGGATCTACCGCTATCACCCGTAGATGAAGTGGCCACGAATTGGCATCCATTGTGAACCATTAGATCTCACTAGCTGATCACTATCCGTCAAAGGCTCATCCTTTGAGAATCGGGAGTCAAAATTTGGCGCTACAATAATCAATGCTTACAATAAGCAAATAACCGCATATTATTATTGACCAAATCACCTTGATAGCCGACATCAACCACATGTTTCCCATTATATCCATCAAAACCATTGAAGTACCTCACGTGGATTCCACATGTGTGCATTGTATATAAGTATAAAAATATAAAAGTAGATGTAAATATAGAAAAACAAACATATAAATAAATAAATAAATAAATATATATATATACATATACATACATGGCTCTCTCTCTCTCTCTATATATCTAGATTTTAACATACATAGATACATTAAATATATATATATATATACACATATCAGAGAAACATGACTGAATCTATATGAATCTACACATGTATACATGTTGATATGATAAAATTGTATGCGTAAAATCTAAATATGAACATTTCATGGCACAATGAATAAATACAACCAATCAAACAAATTTGTATATAATGTTTATCTGTAAATATGTAAATAGATACATATATATATATATACCAATTTATGTATGTAAACCTAGATATAAACAAATAAACAACATAGAAAAAAAAAAAAACATGATATACATATATGTATGCACAAGTGAAACATACCAATATGCTAATAAAGGTGTCCGGTCTTAATATCAGTAGAAGTAAATACTTCTGTATGGCGATGTATCTGTATATATATATATGTAAATGCAAGATATATGGTTAACGAAACAACCACACACTTAGACATGCACTAAACAGTGATATGTAAACGATATACATATAATCTAAATAACATATATAAGCAACTGTATACTGGTTGGTGGCTTCCACCGGTTTTAAAAATACTAGTCAACCAACCATTTGTGAAAAAGTACTAGGGAACAAGAAACATGTTTTAAAGCACCAACCAAAGAACTCTCCATTTATTATTAAAATCAAGAACCAGTTTATTCTTAGCCAATACTACCCATTGCTAGCCAACAGTGACTACAATACTAACCAATATTACACATCCCACATGGGGCCGCCCAGGGTGCGCACGTTGCGCCGTGGTTCATCAGCCCAACGTAGCCAGTTTCTTTCCTGGAGCAAGCTGAACACAGGCCCCTGCGTGGGTTGGTACAATGTGGGGCCCGTTGCAAGGGGGTACCACTAGGGCTTAGTAGGGATTTTCTTGGGGTTTTATTTGGTCACTAAGCTTGATTTAATCAAGTAGTCATGTGGCTTCTTACTAAGTTCTGACTTGTTTTTGGCTTTCTTGCATTCTGGGAGTGCTCGCTTGCTAAGTTCTTACTTACAACTGTAAGCGATTGTGGGATGAGGTATATAGGAATCAATTACTTAGAACTGTAAGCAATTAGTCACCTACAATTGGTGACTACTTCAGTGATTGTGGATGGGGCACCAGTCTGGGTAGAGATGAGTTCTGTGGGCTAGGCCAGCCAATCCAGTTTGCAAACCCTACTTCAAACTGCTGGGGGCCGGCGTGGTAAGAGTTCAGGAGGATGGCTATCGATCATGGTGCTGAATGAATCAAACAATGGTCAACCATGTTGTGAAATGATTAGTGTTGCACAATCATCCTAACTGGAACAACTTCCAGATATACGGCCGTTGATGTAGCTGGTGAATGCTAGTAATATCTAGTCATGTTTGTCAATACTAAACCATTGTTGCATCGCGAGAATGCAGCATTGAAAACAAAACTAAAAACTATAGGGAAGATTCCCATCAAATGCTGCACTATTCTACTGGTGGTAGACTTGTGCACTCGCTCCCTCCAATGAAACTGCTGGTGCTGGAACCACAGAGGCGCCGATGGTACAAAGCCTCTTGGATCTTTGGGCGCACCCAGCAGCATCAGGACAAGGCAGAAAAGCACATGAAGACGTGCAAGGGGCCAACACGCTGATGCCCCTTCACCAACCCCAGATGCTCCATGTATGGTATATATGCGTACATTTGGGTTATATCCTAGGTAAATGTAGTTAAATATACCATACATGGAGCATCTGGGTACTGCAAGAGTTACAGTAGCGTTCTCCCATGGAAACAAACACCAGCGCAAAGCCTTTCCATGACTGATCCTTTCCGAATGCACTACGGCACGGCAGTTTGCGCAGATTGGTGGTGTCACTTTGATTTGAACAAGGAGCAAAGCGATACCTGGTTGAGACACTGTGGTCCTACGGTGATGTCCATATTGGTGGATTTGTGCCAGACCCAAAATTAGTTTTTTCCTCGTCCCTGTTTCGGCAATTGGGGATACCTCGCCCCATTTCTGGATAAATGGCTGAGCTATCCATCAGTTTTGGTGTTTCAGACAATATGAGGTATACGGTTTTGAACTGCAGCTGACCCCACTCAATTGTAGCCGTGTCAGTTCTCAGTCAGCCCTTGTTGGCACATGTGTTAGCCGGCATATCCTAACAACAAGTAAGACAATCACATAGGCGATGTTCAACCATTGTGTTGGATTGTAACTTTGATCTGTTGCAAAATGGCCTTGGGTCAAGACCCTGTACCCCTGGTTCTCCCACTATTGTTTTCTGTATTATTGTTGTTTATTGTCCGTCATTCTTGGTTGGTTAACATTGACCCATTGCCAAACGATACTTGGCTGTGGGTACTCCTGGCCTCCGTACTCCTGGCTATTAAAACCCCACGAATGACCCAACTAGTCAAGCGGTTGTAATGTTCACTTCTGATGAGGTACCGTTAGAATAGCTGTTGATTGCCCAACGAGTCAAGCTATTACCCAACGGTACTACTAATGTTCAAGCTGTTGATTACCCATTTTAGGGTACTAGTACGCTTGATCCATTCCCCACTAGCTGATGACAATCAGCTAGTGGGATCACCCACTGTTCAACACCTGGAGGAACCCTAAGCTATGCATAGGCCCAAGCAGGATCTCCTTGGGAAATGAACAGTGCAAGGGCTAGTAACAATGCAGTACTAGGTGAGGGCCCCCAGTTGTAAGCTGGTCAATAAGCCATTTAACTACAATTGTATCTACCATAACTGGTAGCTGATGGTTGACCAGTTGGAAGATATAGTTGTCTTAGACTGTAAACTGACTATAGTCAAACTAACTAGGTTATCCTTAGTTGGAAGATCTATGATCTATGATACAGCTATAGTTGTAAACTGACTTGGTTGACCAGTTGGCCCCAGCTCCTGGAGTAGCTGCTGAAGATCCTACTCATCTTCAAGTGGCTACCGAGCTTGGAGATGGTCTAATAACTGATGTTGAGCACTCCAGGGTGGTAGTACAGGATATGGGTGTTTCTCAAAATAGGGGTACCCCAAAATCATCCAATATTAATCACCTAAATTTATAGCAATAGACCTACGTACCATTGTTGGGATTCCCTAATTTAAGAAACCACCTTGATGATGATATGGGTGTTTCTCAAAATAGGGGTACCCCAAAATCATCCAATATTAATCACCTAAATTTATAGCAATAGACCTACGTACCATTGTTGGGATTCCCTAATTTAAGAAACCACCTTGATGATGCAATATGCAGAATATGACACTGATAGTGGAGATAATGAGGTCATATGAATGTCAACCGGGTGTGTCTCAACCCGTAAAAATCATGAGTTTATTACCATGAATGCTTGATAAAGTTGTTTTTTGCCTTATATAATCATTTCAAACCATGAGTGCTGGTCTTGTGAACTATCAGAAGTTATGATATTATACCCTCTGGTAGATTGACCTGGAAGCCAAGAATTGCTATTATCCAACGGTAAAATTTGGTGGATTTTCCACTTCCGTGAGAGTTTGCCTGAGCGAAAGTGATATAACCACAGCTGACCCATCATATTCGCCATCCTAAACCAAGATCAATCGCCCATGACCAGCGGCCAAGAACCAGGCAATGATCATCACAGTCACCCATGAGTGTGCAAGTGATGGTCACTGTCAACCCCAACTTTCATGCGTCATAAGTATTCATCATACTTGTTGTGGTTTCAATCGAGAAAATAATGGGAAAAAAACAGAATCGCAAAGTATATTGACCATTAGAAAAACAACATTGACTTCTATTGACCTTAGGGCAATTTTACAAGTGGTATATGCCGTGCCTGATACTACCTTGATCACTAGTCATCAGTATAACCTTGTTTCACCCATTCCCCAGAATTTACATGAATTTACAATGACCACAAAAGGGGCACTATAACCCTCATACACTTCAGTAAAAAACAATGGGATTGCATCACTATGAACCCCCATTCCCCATGATTGCCCATGCCATCAGCGCTCACTCCACATGCAACGATCCGTCGAGACAGATCGGCGTCCTACAGTTGTAGTCGGACGACACTTGAATACTCTCGGCCTGACGATGGGCGGCTGTGTCCCCGTCCCCGTTCTGGGGCCAGTGAAATAGCTGGTCAGTTCATCATTCCATCAACTGGTTCTTTCTTATTTGTCAGCTGTTTCTTTGTCATAAAAAAACGATCTTACTTGATGATGCCTCTATTGTTTATGGACGTGATCAGCCATGAGTCATTGTTGCAGTATTTGTTTAGCAAACAACAAACGCAAAGTACCAAGAGCATCCAAGAACCGGTTCATATTCGTTGCTAGCCCTATTAGTTCTCCCGCAGCGTCAATGAAGCGTTGAGAAGTTGAGACGGGGCGGTAGGCACCGACCAGCAAGAAAGGGCTATGGACCAGCGTGGTTCATCAGCTGACGATCGAAAGCTTGAATCACATTTTCCAATGTTACGAACTCGTCGCGCACCACTGCGGTGGTTTCTAGGCCCTTTCTTTGCCCCGCAAAATGATCAGTTAACACGACGACTAACTGCATCCAGAAGCCATTATTTTGGGCGGTACTGGACTACGAATGGACTACTAACCCCATTTATTTTCCGTAAATGTAGTCCATTATTTTTTATCCAGCAGCCTGTTTGAACCATTTTTTCCACAATATGTTGTGGTGATCTCGTGCAGGTGAGCTGCTGGTTTATCAAGGTATATGCAATCCACGACAGCTGTGTTCAACATGAATGGAATATATTCCACACCACATGTTTTCTTTGAATCTCGTTTTACCTCTGGATTGATTCTTGCTTTATGGTGCCCAATAGTGTCATAAATCGCGTATCATACCCTTACCCTACCCATCCTACCGGTCAAAGGGACGTCTGTTTGTCAGCAGATCATTATTCCCATATGTTACCTATACAACCAGTACGTAGTAACAGGGAAACCGTTGCTGTTTGACCACTTAAAGGAAAACGGGCAACGCCGCAAATGCCAAGTCGTGCCGATTGAGCTACTGTTCCAATTTTGATCATGAAGCATTGGTGATCTTATAGAGCTTTGACCATACACCATGGGTGATTCACTGTAGCATGCTTGTGGATTACTGATGATCACTGTAAAACAAAAAGTGGAAATAAAAAAAAAACACAAACCCGGAACCCAGGAACAAAACAAAAAACCCAGAGCCACAATCTGAATCTTCCACAGGGGCTCCTGAGTTGCTCACACCTTGGGTTTTTTGTTTTTGGCCTACTCCCGCCAACCCGCTTCATTGAACTCTGGAGGCGCGGCGGGTTTTGTTCAACGGTCAGGGTGATTCAGGGTGTGATAGTGTTGCAGAACTGGAGTCCCGCAGCGTTTTCATCGTCCAACCTTCGTTACCATTTGGAGCTCCATACGCCAACCATCTTCAGCGTTATTGAGGAAGAAATTGCAAGACTTTTCTCAGGCACCTTTTTCTCTCACAGTACGTAATAGGCACTAACCAGGATTTATTTTGAGTAACAATCATTGGTGCAAATGTACTCAACAAATATTGGCATGGGTATAAATGTGAAATGGCAACTACTATAGGCAGCAAGGGTAGCCATCATTACAATTATAACCAACTTGGTGGCTCTTAGATGCCTTGCTAGAAGTCTAACTCTTGGTGGCTAAATGGTAAATCAATGATATCTCAAAATGCCTAATAAGCAAAGGTAGTAGCTATTATCCACCCAGCCAATATTAATCCACGGTCATCCCAGTCAGTCCTTTTCATTAACCATGGTCAACTCACCCAGTGGAAAAGCGCCTTTTGGCCATGGTTAAGCTGCAAATTAATGACAATTAATTAATGCATATGTTTAACGGGTTGGTGGTTGAACACCCCCATCAATCAACCAACCATCAATCATCCATCAACCAACTAAGATCATCAACCATCACTGGCTGGTGGTTGAACCACCCACATGAAAAATATTAGTCAACTAATCATTTGCTAATCATGACGTTTGGGAAAATAAGCAAAATGTTTGAAACCACCAATCAGTTAATTCTCATATACACCATCCGACCAACCAAATCAAGAAGGGTTATCACTCATCGTCACTAACAATTTGTGACCCTGATCATTGACAGTGATCTGCCATCATCATTAGCCACCAGCATCAGCGATCAATAACCATCATCAACTACTATCATTCACCTTTGCTACCCTCTGATAAACCAATCTGGAACTGGAAAGTCCGACATTTATACTGGTCTTACCCATGAAAATGCTTCGTTGGTATATCCCCTATCATAGTTCGTGAACGTATCCCCAGCTTTATCAACCCATGCACCATTGGTTCACCATGGTTTATCAATCGTAGAAACAACCGATGTAGCAGTTGTTTAATCATCATTGTTGATGATGATCTCCAAAAAAAATAACCACTTCACCTACGATTAATCATCCTTAACTAACCACTATGGAACCACCACTATCTCCAATCATTAACCACTTTAGCTACTATTTACCATCATCAAACACTACAGGCTTGTTTTACCCATCAAACTCGTCATTTCAGGCTCAGCCGGTCAAGGCCTAACCCTGACATCGGCGCCTGCCGCACGCAGCAGCACGCGCGAAAACACAGCGTGTCACCGGGGCCTGCGGCTTCGCAGCGGGTGTGCTCGGAAGAAGTTCAGCGAAAGGCAGTGGGGTAACCCAACCTGGAAATGAAAAATCCACATTTTTTATGGTTTGAATATGTCTTAAAGACTTCATGTGGTGAGTTTTAGTTTCCATGTCGGTTTACCAGAGTGTATGCTGTTGATGGATGGTGGATGCATCAGTGAATGGTCATGGTTGATTGATGGTGATCTTTTTTATATATATATATATATTTATAAATATATATTTATAAATATATATATATATATAAATACATGTACAAATAAGAATTCACCTGTGAGACTTCGTATACTAAAATACAATTTTGGTTCATATAATTACGGTTGGTTGGGAGATTTCAGTTCATGATGGCCAAGAAATCGTCTAAAAAACGGTCACTAATGGCTACATAACAGTCATTGATAGTCATCGTTGTTGGTGAATGCAAGTGTTTGATGTCTAGTGATTAGAAGTAGTGCGGGTTGAATGATATTTAATTGATACCTAATGATGCTCAATAAGTAGGGTTGCTTTAGCCTTAGTGCGTGATGTGAATGGCTGGCAAATGACCCCTCAGGATAGGGGATAAAAAGCAACAATGATGGTTGATCATGGTTAATAGTGATAAATGGTTGGCTCATTGCTGCTTCGTAATCAATATTAAAAGGGAATACGGATATGGGGAAACGCTAGGGAATATTGAGGTTGATGGATGGTTAATGGATGTATATAGCCTCAGAATTAACCACTATTTACCACTTCACACCTTCAATTTCCATCGATTTACCGCATTTCACCACTTTTAATCATTACTAACTCACTATTAACCACAAGATTTTAGATCAAGCCTCCCCGTGGCAGCCTTGTGTGTCACTACAGAGAATTGGTCCATGGTATTTATGCCGTGCAATCTTCGACAACCCGAAGTCTCCTATGAAAGGTCGCAGTGCAACTTTGCAGCGAAATATTTGCAGCCTTTTCAAGATGAGCAAGGCAAGATGTTGACTGGAATCTTGTTTGATCAACTGGTGACATTCCCTATGTTTTTTTCAGGACCAGTTCACCTACTTGATTACTGGCCCTTTACCTGGCTAGGTTCTCATAGCAAGCACGACTGGACATCCAAGTCTAGTCATCTTCCATGTGGTTCCTTGTCACTCCTGGCAGCTCCCCCCATGTAAGGGATAGCACTGGATACGCCTGGCCCGCGCCATTACTCCTTGAGTTGAGAAACCACCACGGTGCTAGAACTGCTGCTCACCATTTCTGCCAGAGCTGGAAAGAACGCTGCAGTTCCACCAGGTCATGTCCCAGCCAGGAAAGGCTTTGGAAGGCCACCTCCTTAAAAAAGGAATGATTTATTCGAAAAAATCAAAAAAGAATCGAATAAGAAAAAGGAAGCTCAAAAAAAACGAAAATTTTGAAGAAGCTTCCACTGGCCTGGCTTTACAAAGCCCTGGATGGGACGAATCTCGCTGGCTCAACGAGTATGGCATCGTTGAGCCATATGTTACGATGGTGGACAGAAACCAGGAAACGTGGTAACAACCAACCCGCCAGCTAACCGATTGACCGACCACCCAGCCATTCATTGCTGCTTGGGCTGCCCCTCCCACCTAACCAGCCCGTTTCTTGTGAGAGCTCGGAAGTCCTACGGCAAAGCCGCCGCCAGCATCAGCACAACCAGGGGGCGGGTGCATTCCAATGATACGACAATCTGAACAAAAGAAGCACATGCAATGATGTGTGTATTTTTGGAAGACATGATATGATCTTTAAAAGTGATAAACATATATCTATGCAAAACATATAAATTTATCATAGAGGTATCTGTAAATATATATGGAGAAAACACGTGATTTCTTTGAACAACTATTGGTTGCCAAACATTGCTTATACATTGCGCCAAAAAACTGGTTCATCCTCATCGGTGGTAGCCCTGCCCTGCTGAAAACTTTGTGATTCCTGCGCCAAGCTGCCCAGGTTGAAGGCCAAAGTCCCCAACATATCCGAAAGTTCGGCCGCTGATGATTAGCATGCGGCTGATCTCCATTCAAATGGAAAGGGATCCAGTCACCCACAATTGGTTGGTGAATGCATAATGTTTGCTGGTTAACATTCAAATATATTCCAATAACTATAACAAAAATGGGTGGTGGCTAATGGCGATTGATGACATATTCATGTTTATTGATGGCATACCTAGATCACCTTGCTTAATTGATGGCTGGTGGAGTAATCACCATGGTTAGTTGCACCGTGTAGCTAAACTTACCCCGAAGCAACCATGGCTTCATGTTCCCAGTTGCAGTCCGTAGGGATGCTAGCCTCCAACTGATCCATGGACCAGTATCAATTACTTGGATGTCTACAAACGGGGTTCCCTGGAATGTAATCATGAGTTTTAGACAGTGGGGCCCCTAAACATGGGTTAAGTTGGGTTATAGCTAGGGTGATTACCAGTTTAGATATCACTAGATAGTTAAATGGCGAATCTTAACCAACTCATAACGTTTGGGACCCCATCTTGTAAACTCTACTAGCTGGCTGGATGAACCCCTCACTAATCACAATTAGTTAATCACTTACTATTGACAATCAAAGTTACCATCATTGTAACGATGAACATTTCCCTGAAACATGTCCGAAAAGAATGCCCATGTTCTTCGAATATGTGAACCACGTTGGGGTATTCGGGGATACCATGACTATCCGACAATCTACCACCAGTCTACCAGGAGAAGCATGTAGACTGCCCTCAAAAAATGGCTGGTTGTTTAGATTCCGACACTGGCAAAAAACTGCTATATAATATAGCAACCATTGATATCAACCAGTGTTCAGATTGATTGGCTACTGTGCTTCGTGAGATCACGGCTTGAAAATCAAGCGTAAAGTACAACTGTACAACTGCCACAATTGATCATTGTTCATCATCATGGCTTGCTAAGCGCTTGAATCAACCATTGTTCATCATCACAAGCAACCATTGTAAACCATGAAGTGCTCTTTTAACCATTGTACCCAGCCATTCATCATCAGCATCATCATCAGCATCATCATCATCATCATCATCATCATCATCATCATCATCATCATCATCATCATCATCATCATCATCGTCATCGTCATCGTCATCGTCATCATCATCATCATCATCATCATCATCATCATCATCATCATCATCATCATCATCATGATCATCATCATCATCATCATCATCATCATCATCATCATCATCATCATTTCTTCTTGTAAACAAGGCTATACCGGCCAACAGCGTGCTATAACTTACCACTTGGTTCCACCAGTCCTTGTAGCTTCATAGCTCACCCTTCAAAGGGATATGTGATATGTGGATATCCGTATCTCCTTAGCTCCCTCCCAACCAAAGGCCAGTAATCAACCGCAACCGCCTTGGGGCCGGCAACCGCAGCTCGTGCGGTCCTGACCATCTCGTGCCAACCTCTGTCGATCCCATCCTGGGCGGCGATCCCCGCGGAGCTCGCCATTAAGGACACCAACAGTTGCGCGTGGGCACGCCATGGCGAAATGGACAAGGGCCCCACATCATGGCTG
Organism: Symbiodinium kawagutii; assembly: GCA_009767595.1. Lineage (NCBI taxonomy): Eukaryota > Dinophyceae > Suessiales > Symbiodiniaceae > Symbiodinium > Symbiodinium kawagutii. The sequence continues at coordinate 300,418 of VSDK01018466.1, read as the reverse complement.
ATGGTGGTTAGTTAATGATTAGGTTGATGACTAAGGATAAACTCATGGTGATTAACTGATGGTTCAGTGATGGTTAGGGGATAGTTCGGTGATGATTAATGATAGTGTTCAGTTGATGGTAGTTGTTTGCATCATTTGGTTGAATGATTAAAAATGATGATCAATGATGAACTAAATAATGGTTGTTCACCGATCGGTAATAATGATGTTTGACAGTGGTTTGTTTGTGAAAAATGATCGACCAGTGGCTAACAATGCTCTGATGATGGTTGATACTATTATGATTACGCTGGTCATCCAACACAGCTGGCTTGATAATCTACCATGCAAGTAAGTTACCTTCTAATTGGGAACCCTGACTTTCCAGCCAGATTGCTTGCTGTAGTGTACCATGTGCGCGAACACTGGGGGATATCCCATGGTGAACACCATAGTGAGATGGTTCACCATTTTGATTATTTATGGCGCTTATGGAATTTCATAATGACAAATCACCAACAATAAGCAACCGTATGTATATATATATATATATACACACACATTTATAGGCCGGTAGTTGCACGTTTGGTCCAGTTTGCGTATAGGATGACCCATGACGAAACGGTTGCTGATGTAAAGGCACGCGTCGAAATTGGCATGTATATACATTTGCATATGTATTATACATATGGTTCCGAGATGTTTCGAGCAATATGGTACGCACAAACAAGTGCATGCCAACAGTTGGAAGCAGGCTCTTGAACGCCCTTTGACCGAAAACTGTATGATCCACCTCCATTCCAACCTGGGAAAAGGCTACTGCAGCAGCCATGTTCTTCCCCTGCGAACCATGCATATTGAAACACAGAAAAATACACCGAATATTCCCAGTCTGCCTTTTTTTCGAACAGTCCTGGAAGAAATATCATTTCTGACAGCTCGTGAAGATGCACTAGAATCCCTTTGCACAAGCTTTGGTGTCATCAGTTTCATCTTCCCCCTCCACTTCGAGCGTCTCCTGCCTAGCCTCCTGCAAAAACCATTACTCTAGTATACTCTAGTGCTGGAAAGCAAAGCTACTTCATCACGACCACCACTCTATCCACGAAGGAGGGGACACAGCTCCTCCCTCCCTCAGCCGGCATCACCACGTTCAACAAGCACATGATGTCCGCCAAGGGCCGATCTGTAATGTCTAAGCTATTGGCAGCGGCATAGGCTCTTTGGTTGCCCTGCCCTGTTCCACCTCTAATTGCATATGCACTTCAAAATATCTGACGCCGAGGAGAACAAATCAAAATATATGTAGAATATCAATGCATATCAAATATCACGAAGGCCTTGGTTGCTGAAGCGGAGTATAGTTTGAGAAGCTTTCTTTCTTGTCGTTGAATGGTATGGTCAGGGACTCGTCTCTCACTCCTGACTCCTGACCGTTCGATCAACCAGTCTGCGTTGTGTTGGCTGTCTGCTAATGCTGCGCATCTTGGTCAGCAAAGAAACGTGTTGCTCAGAGTCCTGTTTCTTTTTTTCTTTGAAAGGTCTTGTGCTTCTAAGATGTGTTCCTTAAGTAGCTATTGCCTTTCTCCTCATTATCAGTTTCTTCAATTTTCGATTTGGTCATTGGAATTTTGATTCTGAAGCGAATTGGGGTGTTTGCTTGCAACTGGTCAATCTGTTCTTGCCAAATGCGGCGAGGTTTGTGAGCGTTTTCTCTTGTGCTTCTGTGTTTTGGGCTTTTGTGCATTGCT